>OY730486.1:0-418039 GCA_963422695.1 Xylophagus ater
AAAACGCTTTCTTCGCAAATCATTTATAATGTTTGTAGTATAAAAAAACTAAAAAATTTATAACTGAAAAAATATTCGCCTTCGACCGGGTTCAACCTCATGGTTTTACTAAATAACGCGCTTTCTCACCAAGCCATCGACTTTAATTCTTTAAGCAATTCAGATTCGTTAATATGAAATCAGAACTGAATAAATAATTATAACTGAAAAAAGAAAAATTCGCCATCGACGGGGTTCGAACTATTGATTTTACTAAATAACGCGCTTCTTCACCAAGCTTAAAAGTTTGAAGTAATTCAGGTTTGATAATGTCTATAGATAAATAAAGGTTGCATACTTCATTTAGATATTTAAAGAAAAAGAAAAATCTTATTTCTAGCGCTAAAGAAAATAAAAAAAAAAACAAAAAACATGCTAATTTCTTTTATTTTCTCGAATCATTGGAAGAAAAAATAAATTTGTCAGTTCCTAATAAAATTACATTGTCCTCTCCCGATTACACACTCGCGAGGGTGGGGCGGGGCTTTGTGGGCGAAGCTAGCAGGAGGCAGAGCACCCTAGTATTCTTTAAAAAATAATTATTTCCTTCAAAAGAAAAAAAAAATTAGAACCGCCAAATGAAAATCTGTTATTTTGTTCTACGCCTTATTCTTACTTTTTCTTTTTTTCAAGGTCTATATCTATAAATATGAGCGGTATTACCATATATAAAAGCTAAAGCTTTAAAGCTTTTCACAATCAGAGAACGAAAAATTCTCAATTATTCAATAATTGAACTGAAAATACTCGATTAACTATCCTCAATAATTGAGAAAATCTGGTCCATTATCGAATTTTAATCGAGAATCGTGAGATAATGTAGATTATCGCTGCTTATATGCCTTTATTATTATTCTAAAAATAAAACTAGTTCAAACTTTACATTGGTGACCCCGACTGCACGATATTAGTGCATGAACAATTGAAGTGAAATTTGTGTTCCACTGAAGTGTATGTGAATACAATCGTACGGACTAGGCCTATATTCTAGAGTGAAGCCGCGCCAGGGACTGGTTGTTTTTAGTTTTTATAAAATCCACCAAAAAAAATCGCTTGGATGCGAATGTTCAGAAAATAATGCACGGCAGAACCGCTAGAGCGTTTTCAAAACCCCGTACATTTTGTAAGAAAAAAAAATTGAAATTTGAGAATTTTAAAATGCAGTTATATTTCTGCAATTCACAATCCAAATTTATCATTTTCATAATTCTTGCATTTCCATATTTTTCGGTGTATTAGTTTTTAACAGAGATGCAACCCAAGACTTTTTTATAGTTGGTTCGGTTTTGGTTTAAGCATAAACCTTCTTTTTGGTTTTTGGTTTGGTTTTGGTTTCTAAATATTTCAAAATTTGGTTTTGGTTTGGTTCTGGTTTAAAGACTACATAATTTTTGGTTTTGGTTTTGGTTTGGTTTTGGTTTTGGTTCTGAACTAATATGTCTTTTTTCTTAGTTGTTGTGACAGAAACGAAGGAAGCCAATGTAGATTTGCTTGGCAAATTTTTTTCAGCTGTTTTTTTTGTCAATTATGTCATAAGATTCGGAGTGCTTTTTTAAAGATGCCGCATTAAATTTTCTGGGTGATTATTTGTCATAACAATGCAGCATTCATTGTACTTACTGCTATTTGTTATTGAATCACAAACAAATTTTTCAAAAACCGGATAATTTTTATCTTTGTTGCCTGACATTTTCTTTTAGGAAATACTAAAAAAATTATTATTAAACTCAAAAATACTTGTATACAGACTTGCTTACATTTGTCATTTAGATATGAATTTTATATCTTTTAATTTTAAGTATATTCTTCCTTCTTGTGTTTGTTTCTGTTTTTATTTTAATTATGATTTCACTAAATGAAAAACTATGTCGTGTTTGATTACTCGTTAAAAAGAAATTTGAAAACTGGCAAACTGTTGAATGTTGATTAACCATCGTTTTTATAAGAAAATGTAGTAGACTTTTTTAGTTTTTTTAAAAGGAAAATGTAAATTATAGGACAATTTTTTCTGTTGAACCGAACCATAAACCAATAGAAAAATTTCGGTTTATGGTTCGGTTCAAGTATTAATTTTAAAAGTGGTTTGGTTTTGGTTTGATTCGACCGAATCATTTTAAAAGTGGTTTGGTTTTGGTTTTGGTTTTTGTTCGGAAAATTTCGATGGTTCAGTGGTTTTGGTTCGGTTCAAAGTGGTTCAAAGAAACCGGTTTGCATCTCTGGTTTTTAAAGTACATCAAAAAAAACTTTATAAAGAAGGTTATTTTCTCCCAGGATTGTTTCTTTTTCCTTGGACCAATTTGAATGAAATTTAACATGGTATCGTCTATTTATATAGTTAACCTATGTAATTAATTTAAAGAAAAATGATTCACAAATTTTTCAATTAAATCCGAAAAACCATAACCAAAAAAACGACAAAACTTTCTGATCACTCCGGTTTTCCCTTTCTAACTTTGCCCCCCGTGGATCGATTTTGCTCAAATGCAATACCAAGTTAAGGAATAAGTAACTCACATTGTAAATTTCATCAAAATCGGATAACGCGTCTTTGAGTTATCTTGTCTACGGACGGACGAACGGACATGTATAAATAGATATAACTTTGGATTCCCTACACAACCATACCCTTGAAATTTTTCTGCGATGATTATTTCTATGCGTTACACACTTAGTGACAATACTAATATACCCTCCTGTAGTACCTCCCATAGGGCATAAAAGCCTTGGAATATAATTTTGGTTGTTTTCTTATTAGAGTTCATGTCTTACAAGCTTTAACATAGGGTTTCAAATTTATGCTAGATAATTGTAAAATTGCATGAGCATCAGTAAGTTGCGTGCTTTTTTTGGACTTGTTTAGATTCATAATGAAAAATGTTTGCTCGTTAATATGTATATCTCAATAATCAACCAAATAAATTTGTGCACAAATATTTTCGTAAGCATTGTTAAAAAATTTAAGAGATTTGTTCCTACGTAGAGTGGAAGATCAACTGATGTACTATAAGTAAAATTTAATTGACACTCTCTGAATTACAATTGGAAAGGATGTAGTTTCTGCCCGCGGCATTCCTCGCGTTATTCTTAACATACTATTGACCCAAATACAAAAATACGCCTACTATTGATTGAAACAAGGACGATTTTAGCCGCTCGCCAGTCCCCAGCGTTTGTAGAATTTGCATTTATAGCTTCCTGAAAATATGCAAACTATTGACTTGATAAAAGAAAAGTCATGAACTTTCCTTAAGAACACAAAGCCCTACACATTAATTTAATAGAAAAAGAAATTGAAATGTTTCATGATTTTTCTAAAGAGAACGATCATGAAAAATTACGAAAGAAATCACACAAATGATCACTGTTGTTTTGACGTTTCCTGCGAATTTTAGAAATAACTTTCTCGATGTTTATAGAAAACACGTTTCAATGCATATTGAGAATATTCGGGATTTCCACGATGAGTATATAAGGAGGAAATATCGTAGGAATCGACACAGTGTAAGTCAAACTTCGAAAGAGATTCGTTCAAAGAGAATATAAAAGTGATTTGATTAATAAGTGATTAATAGTGTTTTTCATTGTGAAAAACCTGTAATAAAATAATTTTGTAATAATTAATAATTGATAGACAAATATTTTTAAGACTAATTGTTAACGCAGAAATAATTGCAAATAAAGTTGATACACTAAATTCACATAAATAAAAAGACTTCTGCGGGAAATATTTCGAAAGAATTCGTGGTTTTATAAAAAATTTCTGGAAGTGTATACAAATTTCAATGGTACGGGAAATTTCGGTAGTGTACAAGAAATTTTGGGTTATACCACAAAATAAGGAAATGACAGAATCATTATTTCTAATCCCAGTATGGGACCAGTTCGCCGTGGAATTTACATTAGTATTCATCAGTCTAAATAGAAGGTGTGTATGTGATTTATCGCATTGCCACCTCTTCAAAATAATTTCAATAAAATGATTAAATAGGACACCATTTTTATTCTGATATTCTCCTAAATAATTTCTAAATAATTATGAAGCACGAATCAAAACAGAGATCAAAAAAAAGTTTCTTGGAATAAGTGCAAAAGATCTCGTCTAGTTCTCAAAGGCAAAATGTATCAAAAAGAGGGAGAATGAAATTTTGTTTAAAAGAAGAAATTTATACAGGGTGGCCCAAAATGAACGTTGTGGTATTCCTTAAGAGTCATTGAGTCCCTTGCAACAAGATTGTTGGAACCAAAGGGTACGATGGTTTTTCACAGTTGGCCTTCAAAAATTCTCCAAAATCGTCCGATATTGAGTAATATTGATTGATTTTCAAAGAAATGCGGGCCAATGATCCTCCCAGACGATACACCGCACCAAACAGTACGCTTAAGTAGGTGCAATTGTCGTTGATGAACTTCTATTGGATTCTCCGTGGCTCATATCCTGCAGTTCTGCGTGTTTGCGAAGCCATTTAATAGGAAATGGGCTCCAACGCTCATTGTCAAATTGTGAATAAAATATGGATTTTCTTCAGCTTTTTGCCGGAAATAAATTGCAAGAATTTTGGTTAATTGTTCGATTGCGTATTGTACCATTTCAAATTCCCGAAGCTTGCTTTACAAAATCCTGAAATAAAATTACAAAAAAAAAAATTGTTTAAATTATCAATAATTAAAACCACAACGTTTTGCGCCACCCTGTATGTTTCTTTCAAATTAAATGTTGGCTTGGGGACAACCACATGAAGGACGAATGGAGCTCGTCAACAGAATGCAGAAATCTGGAGAAATGCTTCAGGAGCTGTCAGCAGATATTCAACGGTTGGTATACTTGTCATACCCCAATTATCCCCTGGAGCTACGGAACGACTTGGCTGAAAAAAGATTTATTAATGTCATTCGTAATGCAGACACTCAGCACAAGGGCCAAATTAGTAGAAAGCACACGTTGCACGATGTGTTGTCTGTAGCATTGACATTGGAAGCTGCAAAAAAGCAACAAGGGCGGTTCCAATGGCACGATCTGGTAAAGTTGATGCAGACTTATCAGACTTAACTATAGGCTAACTAACAGAAATGATAAAGGCGGATGTGAAACAAGCTATCCAGGAATGGGAATTGACAGACACTAAAAGAAGACTAAAATGCTGGGAGTGTGGCAAGTAAGGTCATTTAGAACGGCAGTGCCCCAAGCAACTAAAAGCACCGATTATGGTATCTGTCTCTTTCTTACAACAAACTAATGACAGACTTAAAACGGAAGGAGTAATTGCTGGTCATAGCTGGAGGATCATCGTAGATATTGGCGCAATTAGATCCATCGTAAACAGGAAGCTCATTAGTAGAAAAGACATATTAAGTAGAAGAAGTAATAGTGTTACAGGCGAATCCTCTCCGATTCTGGGCGAAGTGATTCTAGCATTGGGGCTAGATGAGTATGTGTTTTGACATACGTTCTTGATGGCTGATGTAATGGACGATTATATCATGGGGTTGGACTTCATGAAGTAGAATGGAGTAAGCGTGAACATTGAAGGAAGATTATTATTATGTGGAAATATTGAGTTCCCGTTAACATAGGGGAAAGCAGGTTCCAGTGTGGGTATTTTGATGCAAGATTTCATAAATATTCTTTGAAAACGATTTCCTCCTGCAGGACCCGTAACTTTCCTTAGATCCTGACGAGAAACACCGGACATCCCACCCTACGTACAGCTAACAAGCTCGCGAAATTTCAGTAGAATTGGGTAAAACGTTTGTCAAGTATCCTAACTACAATTTTTGAAACTAATATGGAAGGAAACTTCGCAAATCACTCATTTACAAAAAAACCAGAATTCTGTTCGGCAGCTGGCCGAAGTTGTGTTCGGATTCCATTGATTTTTGGACATAATTGTTCTTTCATTGAAAATAAAACCCGTACCAAATTTCAATGAAATGCGTCTATAAATAATAATGCAATACTCTGTAATCTAAAAACACAAAAAAAAAACTAACTTTTGTTCGGCGGCTACCCGAAATTTTAGTCCAATCGATCTTTAATTTGGATTGAACAACATTTTATTTGGTTTGAAAAAAGTTTAATTTGGTTGAAAAAAATTTCATTCCTATTATCTATTTATATAAAAAAAATGTCTCCGCAAATCATTTATAAATTTTGTAAGAGAGAAAAAACTTTAACTGAAAAAAAAATTCGGGCACGGGCTGGGTTCGAATTTCAACACACTTGATTTTACTAAAGAAAAGTCGTTGAGTCACTTTCCCGCTAAGCCATTGCCTTCACTTTTCCAAGAAGTTCAGATTCGTTAATATCAAATCAAAACTGAATAAATAATTATAACTGAAAAAAAGTAATAGCCATCGACTGGGTTCGAATTTAGGGACAATTGATTTCACTAAATAACTCGCTTCCTCACCAAGCCATTAACTTGACTGCTTAAACCTTATAGTAATTCAGATTCGATAGTGTCTAAATAAAGTTTGCATACTTTATTTAGATATTTAAAGAAAAGGAAAAACAAAATTTTATTCTACCGCTAAAGAAAATAAAAAAAAAAAAAACAAAAGAATATGTTAGTGCCCTTGATAAATTTTTTTATTTTCTCGAATCATTGGGAAAAAATATAAAATGTGTATCAGTTCCTAATAAAATTGCATTGTCCTCTACCGACCTACACACTCGCGAGGGTGGGGCGGGGTTTTGTGAGCAAAGCGAGCAGGGGGCGGAGCCTCCTAGTAGTATTTTTTACATTTATTTTGGTTGGAAAAAATTTTAATTTGAAGTTAATAGCCTATATATGTAAGTTTAATATTGCATGTCTGTTTAGTTTGTTGGGGCGTTCGAGTTTTGACAAAATCCTTCTGTAATCGCTATCCTAGTTTACAATCGAAAATAGTCCCGAATTTACATTAAACATTTCAAAAAAAGTTATAAACTCTTACAAGAATAACGAAGACAACGTTCGGACGAATCAGTGAATCAATAAAATATGATATTGTTGCGTGCTACTGCTCTGATTCGATGTTATAAAATATATATAATATATATAAACTTTATTTACAATTATTTCTGTGTTAACAATTAATTTTAAGAATATCTGTTTATCAATAATTAATTTATAGAAAACTAGCTGCACCCGACCACGCGTTGCTGTGGCTCAGTCTGGTTAAATGGGAAAGAAAAGAAAAAGCGCACGTTTCTCGTATGTTTAACTTCACAATGCTTGTGGTTATACAACATTTTTAGTTGTTCCATTTTCTGTGCAAATATAGAGATTTTCTGGTTTGCTGACTGTGGAACACGCAACATATAATTGTCCATGTGAGAAGCAATCCGTGTCTAGATCTAAACCGCACAATTTTAAAGATTGGCCCTGAGCCTTGTTAATGGTGATTGCAAACGCCAATCGAATCGGGAATTGCAATCTCTTAAATTGAAATGGCATATCCGTTGGAATCATAGGAATACGAGGAATGACCACATCTTCACCTTTAAAAGGTCCTGTCAAGATTGTTGCTTCTACGATGTCGCTTATTAATTTTTCTATTGTAAGCCGTGTGCCGTTGCAAAGCTTTGGCTGGTTGATATTGTTATGTTTTAGAACTGTCTTCTTTTATTGTCTATTCACAACTGACTTACTGTCACTACTGCAAGGCAGTAGGCAGTAGTTTACAAGTATTAACATGTATGTAATACAACATCTTTCTTTTTAATTATTATGTTTTTTTTTTTTTTTTTTAAATAGTATATAATTCAATTCAATTTAAAAATAAAATTTATATAGGTTAACAATTCAAAATTAGTGGTGATTTCCACATACACAATTCTAATAAGCTTAAACAATATGTGATATAAAAAATTTAAATTTAGTTCTAAGAAATTAGTCGACCTGAGCGCAATTGCATTCCACTTTGATGTGTCACATTCAAATCATTGTCAAATCTTTCATGATGACCTTGACTGGAATCATTATCTTCAATAGTTTCACGTTGTTCTGTGAATTTTATATTATTTTATTTAATTTTTTAATTTAATCTGACACCATGTTATGTTTTAGAACTGTCTTCTTTTATTGTCTATTC
This sequence comes from Xylophagus ater, assembly GCA_963422695.1. NCBI lineage: Eukaryota > Metazoa > Arthropoda > Insecta > Diptera > Xylophagidae > Xylophagus > Xylophagus ater. Next base: position 8,113 of record OY730486.1, read on the forward strand.
ACAACTGACTTACTGTCACTACTTCAAGGCAGTAGGCAGTAGTTTACAAGTATTAACATGTATGTAATACAACAGATATTTCGCAACATGATAATTGGCACACCGACTTTCAATTGCAGTACGTGCGGTGGCATCCCCGACAGATCGAGTGAATTCAAAAATTCTGTCGGATAATTAATCGCTTCATCTGCTTCTACAACAGTGTCGACGAACTTGTATGTGACCGCCTCGCTTTGAATGTTAGACTGAATAATATTGTTAAGTTCGTAGACGTCTTTGTTCTTGGCCGCAAGAATAGCTCGTTCACTTAGTCAATCGTGATTCTTGTAATTAGTTTGAATATTGGGATATACTTTTTCAACCAATTCTTCTTTTGACGTCACTAAATTGAAGAAGTTATGAGGCAATGAAATTCGTCCTGACGTCAGATCAACCGGCACCTTTCCATTGATGCAATTGATGTAAGAACATCTCTGCTGACCGATCGTTTTGCAGCTGGACTCGCATATTTGTAGTTAATTTTGACGTCTTTACGGGTCGCCACAAAGTAGAGTATTTCAGGTAAGCATTTATTTCGTCCGCTGCTGTCGATCGAGGAATTACAGGTAATGTTTGCCTGAAATATCCTGCAAGCAATATTAATGCGTTCCCAAATGGTCTGATATTTGCACGTACGTCTTGCAATGATCGATCAAGGGCCTCGAGGCGATTTTTTGTGCGCCATTGTACATTCATCCCAAACAATAAGTTTGCATTTCTGTAATACTTTTCCCATGCCGCCGGATGCTTTGGAAATGTTGCATGTGGGACTTTCAATGAATTGAAGGTTTAATGGCAATTTCAAAGCGGAATGAGCCGTTCTTCCAACACTTGGGAATCCTCTCTTTTGCTATTCCACTGGGTACATCCAGCAGCGCACAGACCCAAACACTTCATGTTTTACCATGAATTCCATCAGCGATTTCAGCTTCTGTTTGAAAACACGTGCCGTAATGTCATGCCTATCCACCGGCGATTGGCCAGGAAGTCAGAGCTTTTGTATTGTAAATCGTCCAAAGCTGGAAATTTCATCTAAGATTTTGTTAAATTCAGGATTTTCATTTTTAAATGCCTTTTTGGTTTTAGGGTTTCCAACAAATGAGACTCTACGTATTAAATGTCTTTCGACTTTGGGTTTTCAAAATGTTACGCATTAGTAGAGTATATTATAATTTTAAAATTTAATTTTGTATGTTTAAACAAACTTGATTTTTGGCATAAACCCTATTTTTATGATATCCTTTTTAGCTCGTATTATAATTTTTAAAATTGGCGAATTTTCATTATTGCTGTACAAAGAAAATGTTTTTATAGGCTTTATTTAATTGCTAGGTTGTAACCCGTCCTAAGACGGCTTCCTAAAAATTTCGGTTTACAAATCGCTGTAAATTAAGAAAATGTATTCAAGCGTAGCATCTTAATTCGGAACATAATAAATCTTTTACCCCGTTCTCGTAGCACCACTGGTGATATATTTCATGTCTTAAGTCGATCTACTCAGAATGCACATTATTTACCCCGCAACACCCCGAGCGAAGATATTAAATTGATCCCATTTCCCCGGTTCGTAAAATAGCTCCCGTCAAACATATATTACGTAAAGGCAAAAACCTCTATTGAGTAGGGGCCTAAACAACCGCCGCACCAAAATGGTGAGAGATAGAACTATTTTATCTTCGACAGAAAAAATCCCCATGAAAACCTCCGAAACTTTGCCGAACACTGTAATCGTGTGTGACGTCTACATACCAAGTTCCAAAATTGTATTGACTCCGGCGCCAAAGCGGTAAGAGATAGAACTGTTTGGTCTTCGACGGAAATAATTCCCGTGATAACCTGCATAACTTTGCCGAACATTGTACTCGTGTGTGATTAATATATACGAAGTTCAAAAGTTTGCATTGACTGCAGCGCCAAAGCGGTGAGAGATAGAACTATATGGTCTGCGACAGAAAAAATCCCCATGAAAACCTCCATAACTTTGCCGAACATCGTAATCGCGTGTGACCTCTAAATACGAAGTTCCACAATTTTATTGACTCCAGCGCCAAAGTGGTGAGAGGTAGAACTATTTGCTCTTCGACAGATATAATCCCCATGAAAACCTGGACAACTTTGCCGAACATTGTAATCGTGTGTGACGTCTGCATACGAAGTTCCAAAATTTGTGTTGATTCCAGCGCCAAAGTGGTGGGAGATAGAACTGTTTAGTCTTCGACGGAAATAATCCCCATGAAAACCTCCACAACTTTGCTGCACATTGTTATTGCGTGTGACTTCTATATAAAACGTTCGTAAATTTGTATTGCCTCCAGCGCCAAAGCGGTGGGAAATGGAGCTTTGCCGTGTCAGTTAGAATGTCCGGCATAAAAATCTTAATAAGATTGCCTCAGGTCAGAATCATGTCCGATGTATATTTCAGATTATAAATGAGGTTTTCCGAAATAAGCTTTCAAGTCCCCCTTTGTAACCCCTCCGACCCCAATCTCCCCGGAAACAAAATTTCTCCACGTTTCAAGTAATTCTCTACAACATATCAAAAAGTGTTTTTTGCTCAACGAATTTTCTTTCCGGACAATATAGGACGGACAGAAGGAAAGAAAGAAGGATTAGCGTTTTACATATATAATAATTAATCAAACAGAATTGATGTAAATTCATAATTTAGTAAAACATTCGTTTTTTTTAATCAACTTTGAATCCAAATCTAAAAATCCCTCGTTTTTTTTTTAATTAAAACTATCAGTGACAGTAATTTTTTGAGAAATTGGGGACAATTCTTAAAATTCGTCGAAGATTTTGAAAATTCAGCCTTGTCAATTATAAATACTTTTTTTTGGCTTTAAGCTTTCCAAAAAATGAGAAATGAAATGGCTTTCGTTTATGGGCTTACAAAATTTTACGCCATTTAGTAGAGATATATATAATTTGCTCGTTACATTTCAATAAACAGGATCTAAAGCGAATAATTTAATTTTGTACACTTAAGAGAAACTTGTTTTTTGGAATAAATAACGCAAACATTTTTCGCAATCCTGATGTTCCAGACTACATAAGCATTGCATTGGACAAGGAAAATTACGGAAAAAGTTTCTAAGAATTTGCACCATTATGGCATTAATGACGTTAAAAATAAAAGTGTTGCTAATCAAGTGCATCGGAGTGTATTTCGTAATTAATATACTGGGTGATTTTTTAGACATTTGGTTTTTTAGTGTTGCCTTATTCACATTTCGCCCGTGATTCGTGACATGTGTCAAAGTCAAACATGCTCAGATAGCATTGCCATTTCATCATGGATAAACTCACGATTGAGAAACAATCGAGAATTATCCAAATTTGCTTTGAAAATTAGTGCCGTTATTTTATCGCAAATTGTGTTAAGTGTCGAGGCTCATTTTGGTTCTATTAATAAGCAAAATTGTCGCTTCTGGAGTAAGACCAACCTAGAAGACTGGAGATCCCATTGCATCCAGAAAAATGAAGTTTACATGCTAGTGGCATCGTTGGCCCTTATTTCTTTAAAAATAAGGCGCTTGCTCGTGTTATGGTCTATCAGAGCGTTACCGCACCATGATCAATGAATATTTCTTCGAAAATATGAATGACATTGATCCTGCTGAGATGTGGTTTAAACATGTAGACGCTACGTGCCATACAGTGACAAAACCATTGATTTATTGAAATCACGATTTAGCATAATGTGATTTTGAGAAATATCCCTTTAAATTGCCCTCCAAAATGGTGAGATCTGACATCTTTCCAACATTTTCTATGGGCTTACGTGTAGTCCTTGATTTGGGCTGACAAACCAGCAATAATTGGTCAACATTGTTCGTGTTATTCGTAACCTACGGCCGCTATTGATCGAAAATACAAACCAAAATTGGACTAGCTCTCGTCCAGAGCAGTCACAGTGGCCATATGCCCAAAGTCATTTTTAAATACAATATTGATGGCATGAATAGGTCTTTCGAATAAAAAAGATTTTTGATTAAAAGTTAATTTTTTTGCCCGGTTTTACAGTGAAGGTTTAAATTTAAGTTTACTTAATCCAAGTACCCCGATTAAATTCGTAGGTTAACCCGAATGCGTTTTACAGTCCATTTATATTTTTCGTTTACCTAAAATGGCAAGTCATTGTGAATAATTTCCCCTTATTTACTACTTTGATTGGAAATTTCAACATACAAAAAAAAACGAGATACCAAATAAATATTGAATATTTGAAGGAATTATGAATTAAAATCAAAGTTAAAAATAAAATAATTTATAATCGGAAAAATGTAATAAGCATTTTTTCTTCTAATATAAATGTTATCGAAAAATTGATTATCGGAATATTTCGTATTGATGTGTTTTCTTCAACAGGTTGCCATAATTGTTCCACGTTCATTATAAAATATTAAATTATTTCAAATACCTACTTTTTTATATTTATATTTTTACTTACTAATTAGGAACTGATACACATTCTGTATTTTCTACAATTGATTCAAGAAAATAAAAAAAAACTATCAAGGACACTATTCTTTTATTATTTGTTTTTTTTTTAATTTCTTTAGCGGTAGAATAAGATTCTATTTTTCTTTTTCTTTAAATATCTAAATAAAGTATGCAAAAATTGGCGAACAATTTTTTTTTCAGTTGTAATTATTTATTCAGTTCTGATTTGATATTAACAAATCTGAATTCCTAGAATAACCGGTTTCGATAGCGCAGCGAGGAGGCACGTTACTCAGTAGAACGATGTCGGTGAGTTCGAGCCCCGTCGATGCCGAAAAGTTTTTCAGTTATAAATTATTTTATTAAGTTTTTCCTTACTACAAAATATATACTATATAAATGATCTGCGGAAAAAACTTTTTTATTATAATAGAATTTATTTATTATAATAGATCTATAATTTCTTTACATCAATTTTTAAACTTTGCGGCAAAAATAATGAAAAAAAAATTAAATGTTTTTATATTTAAATTTTTTTAAAATATTTGAGTTTTATTATTTCCAAAAATAAAGAGTAAAAGATTTGAGAACCACTGCTTGACAGCAATAATAAAACTGCATTATCCAAATGGGGCCTACATTACCGACAATTTATAAATGCTGTGCGGACAAAACTTTTTTATTAGATAAATAGATACTGTAACTATTTTGAATAAACTCAACATTGGTCCTTCGAGCAACAATCAATTAGAACAAACACGCCATTAATTCATCGGCATTTCCTGACGTGAGGCTGCGGCAGGGTTCTATTTAATTAAATATCAGCATATGGAAAATACACTCCATAACTAAGCATTCAAAACAGTATAAAAGTAAATATACAAAATAAGAGACATTTTTTTAGTTAAATGACTGAACAAAAGCAATTGGAATATTTGACCAATCTTTAACACTCTATATACGAAAAAATAAAGAAAAAAATTTACGAATTACAAGATTCGGAATAACGCAAAACAAATAGGTATATAGAAGACAGACTACAAAAAGTAAGGGCAGCATACTGCATACAGCACATTTACTGCACGCGATACGAGTATAAGACGGCTCCAAGAAACATTTGAGGATCATCCTTACTTTAAAAGTAATTTATTTGACCAAGTCAAAAAGTTATACGACCATTTCACATCAACGCTAGAAGAAAAATTAGATAACACCGCAAAACACCAAAAAGAGCCAGTCAATGATGATAAGTTTTCAACAACAAGTAATAGCAATACAAATCGTAATGATCATGGTGATAATCGAACAGAAGATGAGCATCCATCGAACATTAATACTACAGTGCCCATTCAACAAAGACGTTATAAAAGGCAATCGATTAAAATGAAAACTTTTCAAGGTAGGATTGAAAAAGCGCAAAAGGAAATCAAGAGCGTACATTCAGAAATATATTGCACTATAAAATTCTAGAAATGTCCTATTTCTTTATAAAGCAAAAGAAAGCGGAACATTTCTAGAAAAACACTACACAAATTTATTATTATTAAACACCACGCGACCGAAAGAATAACCATGACGTTTCTCGAATTTAAGTAAACAAAACAACGTCAAGAAAAAGCTTCTTGTCAAATAATAGAAAACACGTTTACATGCCAGAAATTTCTCAAGTTTAGAACAATGAGTATGTACGAAAGAACAACATTCAAACGAGAAGTTTCTAGCAGATGCAGGATGAGATACTTTTACTATAAATACGGAAGAAAAGTGATGCAATAAAATCAGTCTTAATTAGACAGTTGAAGTCTAAACTTCGTCCGAGATTAAAAACAGAGATTTAAAACGTGATTATTTGTGGGAAGCGATTAGCAAAGTGACTTTGAATATAAAAGTGAAATTGTGATCAATTATAAAAATAGTGACTGTGAATTTTTAAATAAACTGTGATAAATAATTTGTAATAATTAAATTATTGAAAGACAAATATTTTTAAGACTAATTGTAACGCAGAAATAATTATAAATAAAGCTTATACACTAAATTCACATAAATAAAAAGTGTTATCATTTTAATAACATCGAACCGAACGGGTAGCACGTCACAATATTTTAAACAGACACTAGAATCGATCTCAAAAGGCTGGGTTGAAATTATGAAAAACCACGAAGACATTTTGACATGCTACAATTCAGACGAGGATCACCCTTAGCTCACGAGTAACGATTTTATTCAACTGTAGCAACAGTATGAAGACATTGCAGTTGTCATTAAAAAAAAAATACAATCGAATCCGAGTCAAAAAATTGAAGCTAAGGTTGAAAACCTTAAATTACCGTCCCTTTATATACATTTTAACGGGAATTACAATACATGGAAAAGTTTTCACGACATATTTGTAAATGCGATTCACAACAACGCAAGTTTAGGCGCAACCAGGAAAATGAAACATCTTAAAACGTATGTCGTTGGAGAAGCAAGCAACGTAATTCACCACCTTCAAATATGTGAAAGAAATTATTTGACAGCGTGGGAATTATTACTTCACAGGTATGATAATGAGCGAACATCATCATATCTGCGCAACTGAACTCATTTTTAACCATTCAACCTGCAAATGACTAATCGGCTACCACAATAAGACGAATGCATGATACAACTGTAGAATGTTTACATGCTATTGAAAATATGGGAATTGAAACCACTCCATCGGACCCCATCATCATTCATATTTTACCGCAGAAAATTGACATAGAAACGCATAAATTGTGCGAGCAATCACTAAAAGATTCTAGGAAGGTTCAGAAATTGTCTGATTTTCTTGAATTTTTAACTGCAAGATTTAATGCGTTAGAAGTTTTAGAAAACCCAAAAGGTAAAAAATCAAAGAATACAGTCAAATCACTTTCAACATCAATCAATACATAATTTAACTTGTGTTACTCAACACACTATAGGTCTGTTTTATTTGCCACTTGCTCTGGGGTAGAGCAAATTTTTACATTGAAAACAAAAACAACAAAAGAGCAAATCCTACACTACTTTCAGAGCAGGTGTAAACTATTGCACCCGCATTAGTTCAGTTTTCTACCATAAAAAGTGTATTAGTTAAAAGTTTCTCATTTAAATACAATATGGTTGCTAAGCAGCGCTACAAACATTTGAATTAAAGCTTTCTGCTACTCCTGCTTGTTTTATTTGCCACTTACCCTGCTCCGGGGTAGGGCATGGCAAATAAAACAGACCTTATATGTACGAGTGCCAAAAATTCATCAGCATGAAAATTTATCAACGGAAAGAAATAACAAGAAAACAACAATTATGCTACAATTGCCTACGAAGCGGACATTCAATGTCGTAATTTTTAAGTAAAAGAACATGCAAAATCGGTCATAAAATACATCTTTCTCTGTTACACAACGTTAACACAGAAAAATCAAATAAATAACAAGTGAATGGGGGAACTTCAACGCAAGAAGTCACAGTACACACCCAATTTGAAAATAAATTAAATAATGTTTTACCATAGCTTTGATTAATGTTTTAGCTGCAGATGGTTCATATATAACCATACGTGCATTATTATATCAAGGATCACATCGTACATTTATAACTGAAAAAGCTGTTCAAATTTTGAGGTTAATAAAAAGCAAGATTTATGCTAATATATCTGGAATAGGTGAATCCAGCGAAGCATGTAACAGTATAGCACAAGTAACTATAAAAGCAAGATTTACATCAGAGATAATCATCAAAGCCAATGCTCTGCTTTTACCGAAGTTAACAAAGCAATTACCGGGTCAATACTGAAATATTAAAAATTGGCAACACATAAAGAATATAACGTTAGCTGATCCCAAATTCTACACACCAGGTCAGATTGACTTAATATTAGGCGCAGATATTTATTCTGACATCATTCAGAAAGGTATGATAAAAGTATCATTGAAATTACCAATTGCATTGAATATAAAAAATTTATGAGAGAATATCTAGAAATCGGTCACATGATACCAGTCCATGGTCAACGGAAACTGACGAAAACAGTTACTACCTACCACATCATGCTGTACGCAGAGAATATAGTACAAATGCAAAGGTTAGAGTTGCGTTTGATGCTTCAGCTAAAACTTCTAATGGAACTAGCTTAAATGAACAAATATATGCAAGACCTAAGCTACAATAAGAGCTTATATCAATTTTGGTAAGATGGCGTACACATAAGTACGCCTTTATAGCTGATATAGAAAACATGTATCGGCAAATAAAAATACATACAAATGATCAAAATTATTAACGGATCGTCTGGAGAACTAATACAAGTAAACCTATACAAGAGGATAAACTGACAACTGTAATATACGGAACAAAAGCAGCTGCGTTACTTGCCATTAGAACAATTCATTAGTTAGCAAACGATGTACAAGAAACATTTCCTTCAATCTCATCTATTATTAAATACAATTTTTATGTAGATGATCTCTTATCAGGAAAAGAAAAGACTGAAGACACCATTAAAGCATAAAAACAGTTAGTTGACATATTTCAAGATGCCGTATTCAACTTAAGAAAATGGGGAGTGAATGATCCACGCATGCTGAATGAAATCCCGTCAAATTCAAGACGAACTGAACCAATTGTCGTATGGATGGCTTGAGAGCGGATATATGATGATTTGAGGATTGAAAGAAAACTCTTAAGTGAAAATATAAAATACAAAATACTTTATTTAAAGTCAATAATTCGGTTACAGCGTCCTTTGTATACGGTTAGTCTCAGCTCGACTCGACGGCACGGCGGTTTCAAAAGAACTAACTGAATTCTTCTCTTGGCATTTTGGTATTTTGGTTCGAGTTTTCTACTCTCCGGTGGCGGTTGGAATATTATCGATGACAAGATCGTCAACTTGATACATAGTCGGTTCACGGTGTTTTAGGTCGAATCGTTCTTTCCACTTTGTTCTCTCAAACGTTTGCAACGATTCCTGAATAGTTCTGCTCGGAAGTATAACCTCATCGACATAACTAATAATTTTGCCGTTCATGTTCTTAATCAGCATCATGATCATTTCTTGGAAAACACTTGGAGCATTCATGAGCCTGAATGGTATAACGTTAAATTCATAATGCCTATCATGCGTTACAAATGCCGTATATTGTTTTGACGTTTGCTCGATTGGGATCTGATAATTAGGGCATGGCGTGATTAATTACTTTTCGAGGTTTGTGAACAAGCGAGTAATTGAGGCCTTAAGGTAATTAATTCCTTCCTATGTAAAAAAAAAACTTTTTAGGCAAAATTGACTAATTTCCAAGAGAGAAAACCTATTATATGGCAGAATAAGAAATAAAAAGAAAATAAGAAATTATCTCTTAAAAATTCATGTGATTCTCTTTATTAAAAAAATGATAGATAGATTACATTATGTTAGCAAAAGAGATAGAAACAGATTTATCTTTCATAAACAATTCTAACACTTATGAAATAAGAATCATTATTTATACAGGAACTAACACTTAAGATATTAACAGAATTTCTCTTCTAATTATTATTCGTACACGCTCCAATGCTTGAAAACATGTTGGGAGAATACAATATTTATACAAATATTAAGTTAAAAGAAATTTCTTTGTTTCATTCTTTCTTTAGTCCAAAATCCATAAGACTATTATAAGACTCTTAATGCTCTCGCTTACTACAATTATCTTATAGGAAGCACGTTGTAAAATAGAGTATATTTGTTTTATAGGTTACTTCATTCTTTCTAATGAAAAATTTGTAGTTTTCTTTCCTTATTTTGTGCGGAATTTTTTGTTTCTGTCATTTTCAAACAAAGCATTGGGAAGATCGCGTTCAGTTGCCCCTTTTCAACATTATTTTTCTCTTAAATAAAAGAATTAATTTTTTTGGCCTTGAATAATCAAAATTTGGATTAATTTTGTTTGCGGAATTAATTACTTGTTCAAACCATGCCCTACTGATAATAGCCTGATCTCAAATCCAAAGTTGTGAAATATGTATTGCCTGAAATTCTCGACAATTGTTCTTCGACTGATGACATTGGAAATGGTTGTCTTACGGTGATTGAATTAAGCTGTCGGTAGTCAACACACATTCTGTCTTCCCCGTTCTGTTTCCGCACAAGTACAATTGGTGATGCATAGGCATATGTGCTCGGTCGAATAATATTATTTTCCAACAATTCCGTTAATTTTTAGTACAAATTTGATGCACGCTGCTACTTGACATGTTATCCGCTTGTGTACAGGATTCTTCCGGGTGACCGGCACAAAGACATTTTTGACAACGACTACGACGTTGTGGTTTTGTGTATTTGATCGAAATGTGGCCGCTTTCGAAACAATTATAACAAACTACATTTTGCTGTTTTTGTTGGTTGGCAACCCCGTTTCTATTGTGATTATCTATTCCACGGATTTGTTTTACAATTTGATTATTATTATTTTGATTTATATTTGATTGTTTCATATCTTTTTGATTCGTGTTTTGTTGAATAAAATTATTATTGCGTATCTCAGTTTTGCTGAATATATTTGATTTTTGATTTATATAATATAATAATAAACATTGATGCCGGAAATTATGTAAAAACACTTGGAATATATTGGAACCCATATTCGGACGAATTTAGTTTACAAATCAAATTACCACAACAAGAACAGAGAATGACAAACCGAGTATTCCTGTCTCAAACATCTAAATTATTTGACCCATTAGGTTGGATTGCTCCAGTAATAATAGGAAACAAAATCATCTATCAAGAAATATGGGCGAAGAATTTAAACTGGAATGACGAGCTCCCAGCAGAAATGAAAATACAATAGTACAACTTAAAAAACGAAATTAAAGAACTTGAAAAAATCAGTCTGCCAAGATGGCTACATACATTTAGCGACAAACCATTTGAATTGCATTGATTTTTCGATGCTTCGATGAAAGCATATTCAGCAGTAATTTACAGAAAAATCCAGAAAGACGATGGAACAATTATTACTACCTTAATTGCAGCAAAAACCAAAGTTGTTCCCCTTAAACAAGAGACCACACTTCCTCGATTAGAGCTATGTGCATCATTTCTTCTGTCAAAATTAATGAAAAAGATAACAAAAGCAATAAATAGACCGCGATTAAATATTTATGCATACACTGATTCAATGATCACACTAGCATGAATTCAAGGCATTACAAATCGAAAACGTTTGTTTCAAATCGTGTAACTGAAATTCAAAATATCATAAAAAAGGAGAATTGGTATCATGTGAAAATAGAAGATAATCCAGGAGACTGTGCTTCCAGACGTATTAAGCCAATTCAGCTATCATCATATCAATCATCGCCTTTGGTGGACCGGACCGTAGTGGTTACATAGAAGATACCCCGAAAAATGAGAATTTCATTACATCTACAGATATCGAAGCGAAAAGGATAATAGCCGCCCCAGCGTTATTATACGATCAAGTATTTCAAAAAGATTTATTGTTACGTTTCTCAAAATTACAAACCCTTTTGCGAGCAATTGCTTAATGTTTACGAATGTCTCCAAAAGTAACTACAAGAGGTAATTTACAAGTCGTAGAAATTGAATATGCAAGAATTACTGTTATCAAAATAGTCCAAAATTTGCACTTAATCCAAGAAATTCAAGCCATACAACAAGAAAAACCATGGCAAGAGATAGTAAAATTTTGTCATTCAATCCATTTATAGATAAAATGGCCATATAGCATATAGCAGGAAGATTAGAAAATTCAAATCTACAACATGACGAAAAACATCCAATCATTTTGTCATATAAAAACCCATTTACAACATTAGTCATAGATAATGCCCATCAAAAGACACTCCATGGAGGTGTATCTTTAACGCTTGCACAAATTGGGAAACAATACTGAATAATAGGGGCTCAAAATGCGGTATCCAACGATATACATAATTGTATAAAATGTTTTAGATACACTACAAGAAAAGGAGAGCAACTGATGGGAATTTTACCTGCAGAACGGGTCCAAATAAGTAGACCAGTGTAACAGTGGCGTCGATTATGACGGACCAATTGACATTAAGGCGTGAAAAGAGGGATGCAGCAAAACATTAAAGGGGTATATAGCCGTTTATGTATGCATGGCAACAAAAGCATTTAGCACTTGTAACGGAACTCACAGCAAACGCATTTTTGGCGGCATATAAAAGATTTACGTCACGAAAAGGAATTTGCAAACATATTTATAGTGACTGCGGAACAAACTTTGCAGCAGCCAACAAAATTATTAAAGAAGAACTAAGAATAATTCACACCTAATGGAAGGAAGAAGTAGCTGCAGAACTGGTCAAACAAGGTACTCAATGGCATTTTATTCCTCTAGCCTCTCCACATTTTGAAGGTTTATGTGAAGCAGGAGTAAAATCAGAGAAATTTCATTTAAAACGAGTTACCAGTAACGCTCTCCTTACATTTGAAGAATTTACGACGTTACTCACACAAATTGAAGCATGTTTAAATTCATGTCCACTGTGTCCACTAAAAGAGAATTCAGACAGCAATGGCGTATTAACACCTGGTCATTTTCTGATCGGAGAAGCAATTCTAACACCTCCCGGTCCATCAGTACTATATAGATGAAAATATAAGTCATATGAACAGATGGCAATATATTCAAAAACTTCATCAAGATTTTCGGTGAAAATGGAGTCAAGATTATCTGTTTCAACTTCAACAACGTCCAAAATGGAATGAACGTTCAGAAAATGTAAAAATTAACGACATTGTTCTAATAAGAGGTGAACAAACTCCACCCTCGATGTGAGCGTTAGGAAAAATAATAGAATGCCATCCCGGGCAAGATATGTCCATCGCTAGTTAAAAAGCCAACAAACACACCAACGTCCAGTGTGGAAGTCAAGCAAAATTCGTCACTTGAAATCATTCAACAGAAAACTAATCAATATTATAATGTGCGAAAAAGAAAGATTCCACCCATGAATGGAAACGAAATAAAAAGGAGAAAATGAATTGTAAATCTACACCAAAACCAATATGGGCAATATTATTATTGATTATATTCTTGCTTTTTTTTGTTATCTGCCAAGAATTGATTAAGATCATACCATTTAAGGAACATCCCGGAGTATATTTTGAAGAACTTAAATCAGTCAAAATGACGAATAGTAAATGGAATATCGTATCATACTACTCATTAGAAAATTATTGGAATCAATATGAAAATTTGGAAAATTGACCTTCAAACATGAATAAAGTCTGCGAAGATGCAGTTAATAAAAATATTGTTGGACCTACTTGTGTTACGATCGGAATGCAATTTTACAGTAGATTAATGAAAATAACTCAAAAAAATCATTTACTGTTACACGGAAATGGAGTACTATTAAAAAGATCACCATTAGATTTTGTTGGAACCTTAAGCCATTCGCTTTTTGGAATATTAGATGAACAATTTGCACGTAAATACGAGAAAGACATTAAATCGATAAAAACAAATGAAAATTTTATGTTAGAACTAATGAAAAATCAAACTTCGATCACATGTTCTACACTAAATGTTTTAAAAAGGTCACTAAAAGAAATAAATGATCAGTTTAATACAATTAAATATCATCTTGATCTTTTAACTCATACAAGTCAAAACTTAAGCGCAACAGAATCGTTCTCTCATACGCTTACATCAATGGCCTTACAAGCAATGATCATAGTTTCAGACTTTCAAAGAACGCAAGATTCTGTGATAGAATCAATTTTAGACGTTCATCACACTAGATTAAATCCATTAATAATAGATCCAGAGCAACTTAAGGCGCAATTAAGGAAAATCAGAGAAACCCTTCCTGCCAATCTAGGACCTCCAGAAGAAGATAATCCAGAGACCCTACTAAATTTGGACAAAATCATGAAGATACGCACAAAAACCGTAGATTCAGCAGTAATATTTAATATTAAAATTACATTAGTGATGACGGAATTATTTCAACTGTTCAAGCTGCATCCATTACCAACTAAACATGAGAATATATTTATCTATATTCAACCATCATCAGAGTTTATAATCATCAATCGATATTAGCCAATACAAAGAATTGAATTGAGTTCTTGTAACCACCAAAACTGCGAATACTTCTTATGTAAACAATCGGGCCTACCGGTGAATTCGTTTCGTTTCACTTCGAAACGAAAATCGTCAATTTGGTACCGGCGAATTCGAATTCGTCAAGAAACGTCTGGCGTAAAACGAATTTTTTGTCGTTTAGCAATGTGCAAACGTTAAAGCAGATTGGTGTGAAAATTTTTAAAAAAGTAGACTGTGAAATGTAAGTTTTGGTATTTAATTCTTTTTTTTGTTTATAAATTAAATAAATAAATTTTAGTTTTAATGCTATTTCTTTTAATTTAGTTCAGTTAACCTAGTTTTGCATTTTGAAATACGGAAATGCATTGGTCAAAATACCAAATAATTTATTAATTGATGAAAAATGCAATGGTGGATATAAAAATATGTAACTTTTAGGAAGAATAAAGTTAATCGTGAGGTTTATCATTTTCTTAATTTTTAAATTTAATAATTTATTGAAGAAATAAAATATTAAATTATTTTGTTTTAGGTGTAATTGATACTTGAGCATCCTTAAAAAAAAGCATTGGTCAATATAAAACAAAATAATGGGTTCTTCAATATATTTTGAAATACTGGAAATGTATTGTATCTTAAATAAATAATACATATATTTTTGAACATTTGTGAATCTTATATATTAAAAATTGTATTAAAATTTTCAAACAGGACTAGATTCACAAACCAAAATCAATACGCGGCAATGGTCGAAATTATGAGCGGAAATGTGGAGATTGCCCGTGGTTTTACAAAATCCAAAGAGATCAATGAACTAAAAAGGTTCTGGCAGCAAATGCGCCCAGAAATTATATAATTTGGTGGTGATTTAACCAGAGTTTTTCCGGTCATAAACTCAGACTTTTTAAGGAAGACTTTTTTACAGACTTATTTTAGGCACATTGAAATTAAGAGTGGTGCCAATGAATTGAATGCATACGAATGTATGGAATTGCAATAGGTTTTTCCCGACATTCCAGATGTTTACAATTTCTAGGCATTTTTTTTTAGAAAAAATTAATTTGTCGCCTCGGCAGCAATAAAATGTAAACAATTTAGCGCATTTCATTCAAAAATAAATTTGGTTTAAAATTTGTATCATTTTATGACACAAATGCTAGAAATATTCGTAATCATCACGGGATGGATTTAGAAAGAATCTTTATTGCATTGTAATGCATTTTTCTGAGAAATTTTTGATTTCTTTAGTCTGGTTTCTATTAATTATAATTCCGGGAAGGATTGATATTTCAAAAAAAATTTTTTCATGACAAATATTAATGAGTTTATTAGGATCCTTTTTTCTATAAAAAAAAAATATTCAATCATTCTTGTCAACTGCAACGCATTTTCAGTTGAAATAACATATATAAAATATATTTATATTAAATTTACATGGCAAAAATGCCGTTGTTCCTCAGTCAACGGCATTTTTACAAATAAAATATCTTAAATTCACAAAATTTATTTTATATTTCAATTTCTAGAAAAACATGAATCAAAATACTTTAAACGACCTTTATATGTAACGTAATTACAAATAACAAACTTTTTCAAATAATCAAAGAAATACACCGTTTTTTGACATTAAACTATTCCAAAATAGCAAAAACTTTAGTACAATTTCACATATTTCGTACTTTGACGAATTTGTCTTGCGGCAATACTTTATTTCGTTTCGAACGAATTCAACGATTGCAAAACTAAAGTGAAACGAAACGTTGGATCGAAACGAAAATCGACACGAAACGAATTCGCCGGTAGGCCCGAATATCATCCTATATATTGCACTATAAAATTCTAGAAATGTCCTATTTCTTTATAAAGCAAAAGAAAGCGGAACATTTCTAGAAAAACACTACACAAATTTATTATTATTAAACACCACGCGACCGAAAGAATAACCATGACGTTTCTCGAATTTAAGTAAACAAAACAACGTCAAGAAAAAGCTTCTTGTCAAATAATAGAAAACACGTTTACATGCAAGGAAACTTCTCGAGTTTAGAACAATGAGTATGTAAGAAAGAACAACATTCAAACGAGAAGTTTCTAGCATGTGCAGGAGGAGACACTTTTACTATAAATACGGAAGAAAAGTAATGCATAAAAATCAGTCTTAATCAGACAGTTGAAGTCTAAACTTCGTCCGAGATTACAAACAGAGATTTGAAACGTGATTATTTGTGGGAAGCGATTACAAGGGCGATTTGAATCTAAAAAGTGAAATTGTGATCAATTATAAAAATAGTGACTGTGTATTTTTAAATAAACTGTGATAAATAATTTGTAATAATTAAATTATTGAAAGACAAATATTTTTAAGACTAATTGTAACGCAGAAATAATTATAAATAAAGCTTATACACTAAATTCACATAAATAAAAAGCGTTATCATTTTAATAACATCGAACCGAACGGGTAGCAGGTCACAATATATATTATAAAATCGAAGGTACGTACTTGCGAAATCAAATTACTTCTACATGAAAAAGAGATATCGTCGCATTGTAACATACACACTATGGTTCCTGGAAGATATTGGGTACAGTTAAATGCTGTCAATTCGTGGATATATTCATTTGACAAACAACAAACCTTAAGTGTGGTTTGCGGTACCAAAGTATTCAGTCAATTAATTCAAGATGAAGGAATGCTTCAGCTAAGTCCAGACTGTAGTATCACTCATGTATCAGCCATCATTACAGCATTTCACACACACACGGATAATATTACTACTACATTTTTCCCGGCATTCAATTTAAGTATGGATGTACTGCAATTGCCTAGTATACCGGACATACTACTTAAGAACTTAACAACTAAGAAAGAATTACGAGATCTACAAGAACTCATCGAATCTCATGAAAAATCACTAAAACAGAGAATATTTCAGAGCATGATGTTCATCAACATATTTTCGGATATGTTAGGACTTGTATAATAAGAATTGTAATAAGCTATCTCATCATAAGAAAATTACACATGCATAAGAAACAACCGGTAACAGATAAAAGAAATAAATTCGAAGTAGTTAACGATACCAATTGGCCCGCCGGAGATTGTTCCACGCACGTGTAACATAATTTAAAAAGAAACAACAATCGAATTGATTCAGTGTTGTAATTTTAATTCAGCATAATTAACAAATATTTTATGATATGTTTCGTAATCAATGGGCGCATCCAGCAGTCCTAAGCGCTTAAAACGCTTTACAGCGCTTAAATCTAGCGAGACGACTGAATGCAATTCCAACTTTAAGCGCTTAGTGAAATTCTAGCATAAAAATTATTTGCTAACCCCAACAGCGCATTTAAGGTTGTTGTTCACGCTAAGAAATGATATGTGCAAGGGATAAATTGAGAGAAATTTTTGAAAATTATTTCTGGATTATTCAATTTTAATTGGAATTTTAAAAAAATTAGTTTGTTTAAAACTTTTGAACTTTCCTATAAAATTTTTATTTCACTTTATTCTTAATTTTTATTTACTTTCGACACTTATTTCGTTAAAAAAAAATATATTTTTAAAATTTGTTCCAATAAAACTAATTTGACGTTTAGCACAGATAACTACTATTCGCTTGATTCAAGCAACGCATCCAGGAGTACACAAAATTCTAACTGCTTAGATTAAGAATTTTGAAAAGTGCTTAGGAGTGCTGGATGCAGCCATTGATTTATATAAACTTATAACTTCATAACAATAGGCGCATCCACCAGTTCTAAGCGCTTAAATCTAGCAAAAGGACTGGATGCAATTCTAACTTTAAGCGCTTAGTGAAATTCTAGCATACAAAATTTTTGCTAATTCAAACAGCGTATTTAAGGTTGTTGTTCACGCTAAAAAATGATTTGTGTAAAGGAAAAATTGAGAGCTATTTTTGAAAATTGTTTCTGGACTATCCAATTTTAATTGGAATTTTTAAAAAATGAGTTTGATAAAACTTTTCCATTTTCCTATAAAATTTTTATTTCATTTCATTTTCACTTTTTATTTACTCTCGACACTTATTTCGTTAAAAAAATATATTTTTAAAAGTTATTCAAATAAAACTAATTTGACGTTTAGCACACGCTTGAATCAAGCGAATGGTAGTAATCTCTGCTAAACGTCAAATTGGTTTTATTTGAATAACTTCTAAAAATATATTTTTGTTAAAGAGAGGCTTATAAAAGGGCACTCAACAGAAATCTTCTCCTTCTAAAAACTCACTTTCCTGGCAGCCATTTAATCACGTAAGTAAAAAACAATGAGAACATCACAAGACCAACCACAAATGACTGGAACCAGGCCTCAGTCATCTGCTCTGAGCACAGAATAAGCACTATTAAAAGCTTCCAACCATATAAATCAGCTGGAGTTGACAAGATAATTTCAACTTTATTGCAGAAAGGGAAGAAGGTAATTTTATCACACCTAATAAGAATAAGAATATTTAGAATGGCCGAAGTGGTATTTATTCCTAAGTTAAATAGGCCTAAAGCCCTAAGACATATTAGCTTAACATCCGTCTTGTTAAAAACACTGAAGAATTTTGTAGAAAACGCTTTTATGAACCACGGCTCTAAAGAGGTTAACTCTGCACCGAAACCTGCATATAGAGTGGGTAGCCGACAGAAATGGCTCCATACGAGCTAGAAAGTAACATTGAAGCAACACTGGACTACAAAGAAATAGCTCTATGTGCCTTCTGAGACATCGAGGGCGCATTCAAAAACTCCTGACATGTGGCGGTAAGAGAAACACTAGTGAGAAGGGAGGTAGATCGCACAACATCAAAGTGGTTGTGCGGGATGCTAACAAATAGAATTCCGGAGACCGAGGTGGGAAATAACACCATCAGGATCAAAACAATGGGCGGTGGGAGTGCCCACAAGGAGGGGTACTATAGTCTCTTATGTGGAGCTTTGTTCCCGACAAACTGTTAGAGATATTGAACAGTAAGGGCATAAAATGCCAGGAGTATGCGAATGAAATTCGCTTCATAGTAAGAGGCAAATTAGAGGAAATCCTCTGTGACATAACATACTACAAAAGAGACTAAGAATTTCGCATGAGTAGTGCCTGTCTGTGGGACTCAGACTCAGACTGGGAAAAAAACCGCAGTGGTACCATTCACCAATAGGAGAAAATTTTAATATATGCATCCTATTTGGATGAATGGGGCAATAATATAAATGAAACAGGAAAAAACTACCTGGGACTAACTACTGACAGTAAGCTCCTATGGAACTGTGGAAAATAAAGTAAAAGGGGAAAGTTGAGACTTGCTAAGTAAATCGACGTTCCGTTCAAATGATTAAATGCAACTAACTTTTATTAAAAATTCAAGTTAAAAGTGTACAATTTAAAGTTACTGTAAACAAATTCAATACTACTACAACAATACTATACAATATTATACAATAGTATTGTTTCAATTATGATGTTAGTTAACGTTACAAATTCAATATTACTAATACTATAGAATACTAGAAAATAGTATTATTTCAATTACAATATATTTTTAACAGGAATAAACACATGGACAATGTGATAAACAAGGCCATAAACGCCATAATAATATGCAGAAATATATCAGGAAAGTGCTGGGGAGGTATACCCGCTACACTGAGATGGTACACCATGATGATAACACCTATTATCACCTATGGAGCAATTGCTTGGGCTGATAGAACGCAGCTAACCACTGCGAAAAAGAATCTGGGAAAGGTGCAAAGATTGGCATGCGTATGCATTACGGGTGCAATAAGAACCTGCCCCGCTGCAGTATTGGAAGTGCTTCTTGAACTAACTCCATTGCAATAAAGGATACAAAAGATCACAAGGCTGCATTAAGCAGACTCTGAAAAGAAACAGCAGAGATAGGAGCAATAACTAAGCACTATAGCTCTTTATCGAAGAACAACCCAGGGCTCGCATCACCACGGGATGACTTTGGCAGGAGACTCAACTTCAGAAGGACTTCACTTCAGAGTTGAGCAGCAAAGAAGAATGGAGAGAGGAAAACACCAACTACCGAAAAGAAAACCACGCCATCAAATGATATACAGATGGTTCCAAGTATATGGCCCAAAATCAAATAGTCCGAACCTATGGTAGTATATAGCAGTATTTTTCAAACAGAGGTGCATGCTGCTGCATGCTACACGAAAGTGAACCTTGACAGAAACTATCACAATAAGGACATAGCTATAATGGTGGATAGTCACGCTGCCATCAGAGCATTAAGCTCGCATTCAATCTGCTCTAAGATGGTAGAAGAATGTCTAGCTAAATTGAAAAAGTTAGAACGAAATAACAAAGTTACCCTGTACTGAAAACATATAGGTATCGAGGAAAATGAAGAAGCTGAAAAACTGGTCATGCAATGGGTAGGAACACTCTTCATAAGGCGAGAACCCTTCTATGAAATCGGACCACACATAATCCAAGAAATTGGAACGAAGAAAGACGCGGCAGAAAGCACCAAACATTGGGAAATACAACCAGGACTAAGGCAGGCCAAAGATTTCCTCTGGGGTACAACTCCTAAAGATTCAAAGCCTTTATCAGCACTAATAAGAAGAATATAAGAGTATTGACGAGAATACTAACGGGATACTAAAGACTCAAAGCACACCTTAAAAAAGTATGACTTCAACTAGACAGCACCTGCAGATTCTGCGAGGGGACAAAGAGCATATTTTCTAAGTTAAGAGCTGCAGTGAATTTTCTTTGAATGCTTGCGATGCAATTGGCACATGTTGGTGTAATTGTCTGCAGACCTTTTTCCATTAGGCTTTCTAAGGCTTTAAATCTCTTTTGAAACTAAAAAGGTATAGAATGGGAAGGAACCTAACTACTGCACGAAATGGGGGGTACAATAGATTTTAAAGGTCGCAGCACAAGAGCACGATAAAACTTAATCTTAATCTGTATAGTTGGATTTTCCAATTAAGTGGATCATACAATTAATTTATTTAGTTATTTCACCGAATAAATATATGTATTTAAAAAGCCAGTATATTACATGGTTCATTAAATAATATATATATGTATTTCAACTAGAGATTTAGTTGGTTATTTCATCAAGTTGTCGCAAACAATTGGTTATTTTACCCAATTTGTAGCTGATTTGTCACAAACATTTTGTTGTCTCATATAATTTACACTTGTTGAGTTAACTAAAGAATTGGGAGGCTAAAAATATCCACGAACATTATATGAATTGCCAGACTTCTTCGTTATGTACGCTACTTTTTATTTTCGTGAACATCCTGAAAAATGAGACACATACATATGTATATGATTGATGATTGATGATTCATGGTCTATTTAATGCCGAAAATTTTCTAAATTATGTACTTGAAAGTATTGCGCCGTTTGTTTAGAAATCTTGAAATATTTAACAAGAGTACGGTGGTAACAGAAATAAAAAATGCAGGATGGCACAAAATATAAACAAACATGTTTCTCTCTTCATTCACCCAAGAAATAATGATATTAAGATTAGCCAGCTTAAGGTGTTTCTTACTTTCCCACAAAGTCCTCCAATAAAAGGCAACTAAAAAAATGTAAAGTATATAGTCAACGGAAGATGTTAAAGTGTTTAGCACTATACATCACAAATCTGAATAAAGATTTGGTGGTAGCTGCCAAGCTAGTCCAGAATTTAATTGTCCTATCCATAGAAGATCGATTCATTTCTAATGAGGTGATAGGAGAAAGAATGGAGTTTCTCGTTCCAGAAGATTCTGTATATACCAGTGAGTCCAACAAGTAAAGGGGGCAATTGTGTTTTTTATTATTTTAAAGAGAGGTCACTGTGTTTTAAGGAGTAAGTAAATCGAATCGATGTATTAAAAAGAATCTTATATTCGGAACTGCAGCCATAGAACAAATGGGATGGTATGACGTGTTCAACATAGTTCCGGGCGGGAATTACCGGGAAATTTCCACTTTTATGATTTACGTTTCCCGGAAAAAAAGCGAAAAGTTCCCGGTAGAAATATTAGTTATTGATTATTTATTTGTAAAATATAAGTCATGTTGAACCAATGGTTTGCAATTTAAAAACAAAGATAAATTTTATTGAATATTCGTTGCGATCTGCCACAAAAAAGTAATGTTTATTTGATTTTTACCACAATACATTATTGACATAACTGACATAACACTGATTACCATAACGTGTATGTATTGATGATGGATTTTATGAAGGGTATACATACATTTGGGTCTATTCTGTGATTTTTTATATTGACGAAAGTCTCTTCAATTTTTGATATTTGACAAATTCATTGTCAATCAATTTTGTGTTTGTTAATAAGAAGGTATGATAAAAAAATACAAAATTTGTGTGTAGTCACCTTAACAATAATTTGTCTAAAAACATAGAATCTTGAACAAAAAATCTATTGTGGTTATTAAGTTTTTTATGCCTCGGTGATATAAATTGGCCTTCAAAGAACAGGAACATCCAAAAATATCTCGCAAAAAAAGATATAAAGGAAAAAAAATTTTAATAATAAAAAAAAACTTACAAGTCTTTGGCGGTGTTGGCTGCTTGATGGGTTTTTTTATTTCGTTCTTTCATAAACAAACACTCGCACTCACACACTTTTTCCTCAATAATAAAAATGTTTTTAATTAAATTTTCTATTATTTTTGTTATCTATTATAATTTATTAAAAATATTATCCATTTTTTGTCTTTATTTTGGCTTCACTAAAAACGAACTTAAAAATTATATTCTCCAACCTTGCTCATCATCAACATTCGAATCATCAGATGATTCTTCACCGTACATATCAGCTAATTTTCTAAATCTTGGTCCGAAATTTGATAAGTAATCAAAATTGAGATCACCCTCATCTGTGCATGATGCTAAACTTGATAAACTTCCGGTACTATTGCCATCACCTTCGTAAGCATAATGTCGAACGTCATCGACTGGATGTGCACCAGCGTCACGATCACAACTATCTTTTTTGTCACCTAAGAAACCACCGATATCAGGAACTTCAGCTGGGTCTTCCATACGAAGATCATCTTTAAATGGTTTATCATCGTAAAATGGTGGTGATCGTAAAACATTTAAATCATAATCCGTATCACGTTCGCCACCACCTTCATCTTCATAATTAATAATTGTTTCGCGTATATCATCCATATCCTTTTCATGCCAACCATTTTGTTGACGTTTCTGTACAACAACAGCTAATAAGAGAATTAAAAGTACGGCTATACAAACGATAATTGCTATTAAGAAATTACGATCGATTCCAAATGAAACTGCTACTGCTATTGCATTTTGACAACCTGGATCAACATTATGTGATATTGATGGTTGTCCAATATTATATGAGACAGCATCTATTGTTAAATTTCGTATACACCCATGATAACCAATTGTTTGTGGCACATATGACCAATTTAAACGACTGCCTAAAGAATACAAATCAACTGGTGTTCCACCCAATTGAACCGGTGAATTCACATTAAGAAACTCATTTGGACCTTGTGGCGCTCCCAAGCTCATACATGTTGATAATTTACAATTATCCACGGTCATTTCAATACTACTCTTTTGAAGTATAATATCAATGGCATATGTTTTACCACTCGTTAATTGAATATGATTATGTTCGATTTGTATTGTTCCCGTACCATAATCTACAGTCAAAAATGGATAGCCGTTAACAAGTTCCAATGATAGAAAATCAGATATTGGTAATAATGGATTATAATTCATTGGTCCAATATACATTACTAAACCATCTTCAGATCGTGGTTCTAATTCCATAGAAATTTTGGTATTATCACATGGGTTTATTGGTGGATACATTGCATAACCACTTCCATAGAAACCAATTCCTATCAATTCACAATGTGGTCCATTAAATCCATCAACGCATTCACAATAATCATTAAATGGTGTACCTCCGTTAAGACAAAAATGCTGCCTTTGAACATTACAAACACATTCAGCTTGAATATAAGCATTTACACCAACAAATGATGTCGTATTGGTATAAACTAAAAGTGGTACTTCTGATTTACTTAAAATATTTGTACAAGATGATTCACATTTATTACGTTCTATTAAGCATTCATCGATATTAATCATAAGCATTTGTACATCAAGTTCTTGTTCTAAATTTTGTTGTGTTTGTGCTACCATTCCATTTAAACGTTCTGGTGCATAATATGGACTACCATGTGCTGAAAATCTTACATCCAATGTGGTAGCATTATATCCAAGCACAGTAAATACATCAATATTTTCAACGCTCGTATTCAAAAGTTGTGATAAACTATGTTGGAAACGATCTTTTAAACTCAATGTTCCAGGACCAGCATGTCTTGGTATTTTAATGAATTCTTCAGGTGTTATATTATAGAAACGAACTGAACCACTTTTATCAACTGCTTCTTCAGGAATTTCTTTAACAGTAACCATAACTTCTGCATTAACCGAATGACGTAATATTAATATTGAATCTTCTGTAACAGTAAACTCCAAAAAATACTCTCCTTCTTCAGTACTTTCAAGTAATGTAATCATACCATTATCTGGATTCAATTCAAAACGTTCATGTTTAACACCATCTTTCCAAGCAAAATCTTTATCATCTAGATCCCAATCATCTGGATCATCAACATAAACTCGTCCAATTTCTGTATCTGGTGCTTGACCTTTATAATTATAGACAAATATCTTACTAGAACCTTTGCTCATCGGATTATCATTAACATCACCAATAATTAAATGTAATAGACTAACACTACTCATACGTGGTGTTCCTGAATCTGTAATTTTAATTGGTATAAAATATTCTTTCTGTTCTTCACGATCAAATATAACATTTGCATATAAATAATCATCACGTATTGAAAATTTATTTTTAATATCTGGATTTGCATCCATATCAATGGCATATGAAAATGGTGGACCATTTTGTGGCTCATCATAATCTTGTGCTTCCAATTGTACAATTGGACCGGGTTCCTTATTCTCATTCCATATTACTGGCATTTTAACTGTTAAAAATGGTGCATTATCATTAATATCTAATAAAGTAATTGTAACATCTGTTATAGATTTTAAACCATTTCCATTTTCATCAACCGCTTGTATTAAAACTTGCCAATTTTTATAACCATTTGGTAAATCACGATCAAGCGGACGTTTAAGTTTTAAGCAACCTTTATCATCAATTTCTAGGTAATTTTTTTGTTCTTCTTTAACAACCGAATATTTTATAAATTGTTCTGCAGTAGGATCTTTAATATCAGGGTCATATGCTTCAATTGTTAATATACAATAATCTAAAACAATCTCTTCTGCAATTGTTGTATTATATTTATCCTTAAAAACTGGTGGATTATCATTGATATCTTCAATTTTTATTGTTGCAGTTGCATAATCATCATAAATTCCATCAAATGCACGTATTTTTAATGTATATTCAGTTATTGTTTCATAATCTAATGGATTATTAACAGTTATCTTACCGGTTAATGGTTCAATTTTGAATGCATCACCAATATTACCACTATCGATTGTATAAACAATTTGTGCAGCATTATCTTCATCAATTGCTGTCACTTCCATTACAATAAAATTTATATTAGCATCCTCTGGTAATTTCTCAGCAATGTATTCATCTTCTTTAAAATGGGGTTTATGATCATTTTTATCAGCGATCGCAATTCGAAATACTTGATGACCACGATTTGGTTCACCGGTATTATATAAACTTGATGGTGAATTATCGGTTGCAATTACTTTAACATTATAAAAATCTCTTTCTTCACGATCGAATGTTGTTAATGCTGTTATATTTCCAGTATGTGCATCAATAGCAAAATATTCAGTATTATCTGCTAACTCAAAACGTACAATATTATTTGCTTCGGTACCGTCCATATCGAATGCTCTAACTTGCATAACTGGTGTACCGGCCGGTTCGTTTTCAGATATTACACCAGTTTTAACTTCTGTAAAATATGGTATATTATCATTAACATCTTCAACTTTAATTTTTATAACATGTTCCGCAACCAATTCATGTGTATTTCGAACACTCATTGTTAATGTATAATCTGTAATTGCTTCATAATCGAGTGCTTTCCCTAAACTTATTGTTGCTGTATCACCCATTTGATTAAATACAAATGTTTTTTTACTATTTGTTTGTTCTGTTCGACCAGTAATCAATTCAAATATTAAATCTGGTTTATCGGGTACATTGGAAACAGCTTTTAATATCGATATGGGATGTGAATAATCACCAAAATCTTCTTTTAAATAAATCGGTTCATCGATTGGATCAATGAAATTCGGAGGTTTCTTATTTGATTCGATAATACGAATTCGAACTTCAATTTGTGCATCTTGAGGATAATCCGGTACAATATTATATGCTCGAACATTTATTGTATAATATTGTCCTGGACGACGATCAATCGGACGACTTAAATAAATAATACCATTTTTTGTATCAATGCGAAAATACTTATAATCAACTTCAGGAAGAAGTTCATACTCAATAATACTATTGTTGTTATTATCAAGATCTGATGCTGTAATGGTCATAACCACTCTGTCCACCTAGAACAGATACAATACATTAAAATTTAATTTTAAACTAGAAATTTTATATTTTGTTCATTAAAAATTTTGGAAATATAAGAATTCTGAATAGATATTAGAAAGACACTTTTTATCACATCTAAATTTGTTATAATTTTATTGAGAATAGATGTCAATTGGTCAAAATAAAATCACCTCTAACATCATTTAACAATTTGGCAATAATAATCTTCTTTGGTAATCTGCAAAAGTGGCAAAGATTATTTGTAATTATAAATTTGTACTGTAATTTAATTCCGACTCGAAATATCTTACATAATAAGTACACCCAAACGTTTGTAGAAAAAATTAAGCAGTTCAATAAAAAAAAATATTTTACAAAAATCTGATACAAAATTTTTTATAACAACTTTCAAAATGGTGAAAACAAGAGAAATCAGTGTGGATGACTGTTCGATCATTTTAAACGAAGTTTGAGTGTGAAATTCCTGCTACTAAAATTGAGGAAACTTATCAAATTTCACGCTAGATTGTTTATCTACTAATGAAAAGAGAGCTCGAGTTAGGAACACTTGAAAAAATCAAAAGAACTGCCAGAAATAGTCACAACTGAGCACAAAACCAGGCGTCTTATCGGTTTTATAAAAAAAAAACGGATTAAAACCTACGTTGTCCGAAATGTACATTTTTGACACAAACAAAGTAAATCACCTCAAATTCGCCGAAGAATATAAGGTCACGCCTGTGGGATTGAAAGTTGTTAAACATTTTTTTTTTCAAATACCAAAAATTAAATATTAAAAAATGTTTTTCTTCAATAATTTTATCTTTAACCGCAAGTAACAGTACCATACTGCCCATAAGGGAAGACTTCCGATACTTACAATGTGTGTGGCAATACTTATGCCGTACACCAACAAAAGCTCATACTGCTCTGTATAAAAAAAATGTTGTAAATTCTAATTACAACCCAATAAAGAAACGCAATGAAACGCTTTACAAAAAGTTTCAAATGTATATAAAATTGTTACGGGAGTGTATGTTTGTTCGCGATAAACTCAAAAACTAGTACATCGATTGTGATGCCGTTTTTACTATTATTGGGAGATTATAAGCCCCAGTCGCTAGGGGTGTTGAGAATGAGCCAAAGATAAACCATCGAAAAACGGAGGAATATAAAAATCTCCCTAATTCGGTCAATAGTAAGCAAGTTTTAATAAAACTTTGAATGTATATTATAGATAATTCGACTAGGAAAATGACATATAAATTCATTTTCTGGGGCATCGAGCGGGGTCAAAAAATAAAAATATCCCTAAATCAGCCAATAGTAGGAAAATTTTTATAAAAATTAAAGTGAACATTATAGATAGGCCAATATAGAAAAATACTATAGTATATATCTCTACCCCGTAAGGATGTGGTTATTTTGAATTACACTTGCATTTATATTGCTTATGGATTGTGACGTAGCGGCGGCGTTAAAAATATGAATTCGGAGGGGCAACACTGTAAATAGTGTGAATGCTCATGTATTGTGGAACATTAGAATTGCAAAAAATGTTTGCGTTATTTATTTCATAAATCAAATTTCTTTTAAACAGATACAAAATTAAATCTATCTTCTATTATATAAAAGTTTTCTCCGCAAATCATTTATAAACTAGGTGGTAACCCGTCCTAAGACGGCCTCCTACAAATTTCAGTTTACAAATCACTGTAAATTAACAAAATGTATTCAAGCGTAGCATATTAATTCGCAACATAATGGATCTTTTACCCCGTTCTCGCAGCACCACTGGCGATATATTTCATATCTTAAGTCCACCTATTAAGAATGCACAGTATTTACCCCGCAACACCCCGAACGAAGACATTAAATTGATCCCATTTCCCCGGTTGGTAAAATAGCTCCCATCAAACATATATTACTAAAGCAAAAACCTCTATAGAGTAGGGGCCTAAACAACCGCAGCGCCAAAGTGTAGAGAGATAGAAATATTTTATCTTCGACAGAAAAAATCCCCATGAAAACCTCCGAAATTTGGCTGAACATTGTAATCGCGTGTGACCTCTATATACAAAGTTCAAAAGTTTCAATTGGCTCCAGCGCCAAAGCGGTGAATGGCAGAACTATATTGTCTTCGGCAGAAATAGTGCCAATGAAAACTTCCACAACTTTGCCGAACAATGTAATCGTGTGTGACGTCTATATACCAAGATCCAAAATTTTATTGACTCTAGCGCCAAAGCGGTGAGAGATAAAACTATTTGGTCTTCGACGGAAATAATCCCCATGAAAACCTGCACAACTTTGCCGAACATTATAATCGTGTGTGACGTCTATATACGAAGTTCCAAAATTTGTGATGATTCCAGCGCCAAAGTGGTAAGAGATAGAACTATATGGTCTTCGGCAGAAATAGTGCCAAAGGAAAACTTCTACAACTTTGCTGAGCATTGTAATCGCGGTTACCCCCATATAAAACGATTCAAAGATTTTATTGACTCCAGCGCCAAAGCGGTGACTGATAGAACTATCTGGTCTTCGAGAGATATAGTCCCCGTGAAAACCTCCGAAACTTTGCTGAACATTGTAATCGCATGTGACCTCTATATAGAAAAATCAAAAGTTTCGATTGACTCCAGCGCCAGATAGAACTATTTGCTCTTCAACAGATATAATCCCCATGAAAACTTGCACAACTTTGCCGAACATTGTAATCGTGTGTAACGTCTATATACGAAGTTCCAAATTTTGTGCTGATTCCAGCGCCAAAGTGGTAAGAGATAGAACTATATGGTCTTCAACAGAAATAGTTCCCATGAAAACCTCCACGACTTTGCTGAACATTGTCACCGCGTGTGACCTCTAAATACGAAGTTCCAAAATTTTATTGACTCCAGCGCCAAAGTGGTGAGAGGTAGAACTATTTGCTCTTCGACAGATATAATCCCCATGAAAACCTGCACAACTTTGCCGAACATTGTAATCATGTGTGACGTCTATATACAAAGCTTAAAAATTTGTGTTGATTCCAGCGCCAAAGCGGTGGGAAATGGAACTTTGCCGTGTACGTTAGAATGTCCGGCATACAAATCTTAATAAGATTGCCTCAGGTCAGAATCATGTCCGATGTATATTTCAGATTATAAATGAGGTTTTCTGAAATAAGCTTTCAAGCCCCCCTTTGTAACTCCTCCGACCCCCAATCTCCCCGGAAACAAAATTTCTCCACGTTTCAAGTAATTCTCTACAACATATCAAAAAGTGTCTTTTTTTTTTTGCTCAACGCCGTTTCTTTCCGGACAAAAGGACAAAATAGGACGGACAGAAGGAAGGATTAGCCTTATATATATATAATTTTGTAGTAGAAAAAACTTAATGATTTAAAACTGAAAAAATATTCGCCGTCGACGGGATTTGAACTCACGCACAGTTGGTTTTACTAAATCTCGCGCTTACCAACCACGCCATCGATATTAATGCTTCAAGCAATTCTGATTCGTTAATATCAAATCAGAACTGAATAAATAATTGTAACTAAAAAAAAAACAAATTTCGACAATTTCTGCACACTTCATTTAGATATTTAAAAAAAAAAACTCCTACGATGGTAGACACCTTGACGTGGTGTGGGGGCTTATGTTGCGAGGATCATCCAGGCAGGCCTAACCTGCAGGGTGGCCCGAGCAGCGTACCAAGAACTACCTCCCCCTAAGCCAAGTGTTATGCAACCCGTGCCCAGTGGACTGGTTGGTAGTCGGGGGGTATACAGTAAACGGAGCCTCTCTAATACCTGGCGACCTCAGAGTATTTAGCCTTACCATGGAATGCAGGGCTCTGGCATGGTGGACCTATTTTCCCGTGCTTTTCCTGGGATCAACTATGAAAAAGAACAAACAAAACAAAACATAAAAAACATGCGGGATGCTACCACTACCCAGGCTGCGAATCTAATGGAGACTATCCGCCGCAATGATGATTCAAAGCCTGGAAACAGTAGAAAGGAGTCAGTGGGTAAGAGTACTCCTACGGTCGCGACCACTCCTAAACCTAGTACCTCTAGATCTGGAGAATCGAAACCTCCGGTGCAAGAGGGGAGAAAGATTGCGGGAATAAAATCGAGAATCCGTAACTTGCCAATGCTTCCACCGCGTGGCCAACCAGTTGGTCGAGATGACCTACTGAGAAGAAGCCTCAGTGGGGCGGGAGTTAGATGTTATATCCGCTTCCTCGCTCTGGAACTTTCACCTGAAGATGCGAAGAAGAAGGCGGAGAAGAGGAAGGTTGTAAACCAACCAGCTGTTATCCAAAAAAGAGGAAGAGGAGAATCCTCCTCAACCACGATTTCGGATAGCAGGTTCTCCAAAAGGGCGAAGCGGAATACGCCACCCGTTAAAGCGATCTTATCAAAAGGAAAAACTTGACTGCCACAAAAATAAAGAAGCGTAATAAATAAAATTGTTAACGGGTCCTTGTATTACTCCCACATCCGGCCATCCTGCAAATCATCTGACCCAGATGATTCTTCTCCATCAATATTTTACCAAGGCTTCATATAATCTGCAGCGCAGCTGGTTGCATTTGGACCTTCATGGTGACCAACCTTCCTTACTTCATATCTGTCGTTTCCTTTAATTTTGGTTACTTCATAAGGACCCAAGAAATTTGGATACAATTTCAAACCAGACCCAAATTGAGTACGTTTGACTGCTACTAAATCATGTACTTCGTACTTCCTCGCAATTTTCCTTCGCAAGTTGTATGTTTTACGATTTTCAGCCTGGATTTTTTGGATTTGCTCCTTTGCTTGGAGTCGTATATCTTTGCGCTGTTCGACAAATTCCTCTATCATTTCCTCTTCCAACAATTGAACAATGTTGGTGTCTTCAGTGTTTCGCATCTTAACACCGATCAAAAGTTCAAAAGGACTTCTACTAGTTGCTCTTGACCATGTCGAATTTAAAATCTTCTGCAAACGTGTAACATGCCGGTACCACTTATCAGGATTTTCAATAGAAAGTTTCGTCAACACGGAAATAATAGTTTGGTTTAGTCTTTCTACCTGGCCATTTCCTCTTGGTACACCTGTGGTAATTAAAATATGATTAATTTGCCTTTCTTTACAAAAATCTTGAAATATAGTGGACGTAAAAGATGTTCCTCTATCTGACACTATCCGGAATGGATTACCAAACGTTTCGCTTAGAATTTCTAATTTTTTAATTGTTTCTTCACTGGTAGTCGATTTTACTGGATACAGCCAACAGAACTTAGTAAATGCATCGATGACAACAAAGAGTTATTTATAACTTTTAGCTGTCGATTGTAAAGGCCCCAAATGATCAATATGAAAAGTATGAAGAGGGATATCGACCTTTTCGATAGGATTCAAGAATCCTTCAGCTTTACCTTGCTTTCTTGATGAAAGAATACATGACACGCAACTTGTTATAACATCAGTAATTCTTTTGTGTAAATTTGGAATAAAATATTCTTGCTCAATAATTGTTTTCACCTTTTTCATGCCCCTGTGTCCGTTTTCATGAATTTTACGAATAATATTTAACTGTAGCGATTTTGGGACGACAAGCAAATAATTTCCGTCTAGAAACTTAAACAGTACATCATTCTTTATAAAATAATCTTCATAACATTCTTCTTTCTTTAGAACGTTTGATATTAGGCGACACATTTCATCACTTCTCTGAGCATTGCGAATCTGCTGCAACATTCCGTCTTCTATATGTAGCACTGCTGGATACCTACTTAGAGCGTCAACGTGGCGCATAGCCGTACCAGATCTATGATGAACAATGCAATCAAATTCTTCAAGAAGTAATGCCCATCTAGCCACCCGACTACATAATTCCTTCTTCTTCATTGTCAACTGAAACGCCTTGCAATCAGTAAATATTTTAAACTTCAATCCTAGTAAATAAATTCTTAATTTTACTAAGCATTTGACTATTGCCAGAACTTCGAGTTCATAACTTGAACAGTTCCTTTCCGCTGTAGATGTCTTGAAACTGATATAAAACACCGGATGAAACTTGCTATCATCTAAATGCTTTTGTAACAATATACCACCATATCCATCTTTACTTGCATCCGTATGTAGTTCCGTTTCTAAATCAGGATTATAAATTTTCAAAACTGGATCGTGTATTAGTAATTCCTTAAGCTGATTGAAAGCGTTAATTTGGCTAGTACCAAAAGTAAATGAAGCATTCTTCCTCAACAAATCTGTTAACGGTCTAGCAATGATGGAATAATTCGGAATAAACTTTCTAAAAAAGCCCGTTAATCCCAAAAACTTTTGAATATGTTTGATATTTTTAGGAATGGGAAATCCTACAACAGCTTTAGTTTTTTCACAAGATGGTTTGATACATCCATTTTCAATAATATGTCCTAGAAAAACGATATTCATCCGCAAAAATCTACATTTTTCCCATTTTATAATGAGACCATTTAACCTGGCTACCTCAAGGACAATTTCAAGCTCTTCTAGATTTTCTTTTTCACTCTTTGCAGGAACGATAATATCATCCATATATACAAGCATAACATTTTTTCGTATCAATTCTTTGAACACAGTATTAATGTAACGTTGGAAAACACTAGGAGAATTACACAATCCAAACAGAGCCTTTTTAAATTCGTACTGGCCGTCAGGTGTGACGAAAGATGTGTATTTCCTACTAGCCTCTTCTATGTCAGCATGAAAAAAACCATTTTGTAGATCAAGTGTTGTAAATACCTGAGATCCGTACAGCTTTTCCAATGTTTCTTCAATCACGGGAAGAGGATTATTTGATTATTTTAGAATTCAGTTTTCTATAATCAACGCATAATCGATATGTTTCATCCTTTTTCTTAACTAAAACGATGGGACTTGCAAAATTAGAGTTACTATATTGTATAATACCTTCTTTTAGCCAACTATCTATTTGCTCAATGACGAACTTACTTTCTTTAGGAGCTAATCGCCTCGCTTTCTGATAAACTGGATCTTCGTTTTCTAGCACAATCTTCATCTCAAAGCAAGACTTCGCTGGTGTCTCTGGTTGGTAGCTTTCGATCATTCTGTTAACTTCTTTTCTAAAATTTTCATCTTTAACATGCAAATTTTTATCAGTCTTCATTTCCGCCACAAGCTGCATTACATTCAACTTATCTAAGTGATTTTCAACGCCTATTGGAACAATTCTTTTTAATGTTACTTTCCCATTCTCTACTAATAAGGATGCGTTTTGCAGAAGATCTTTTCCAAGTAAAATATCTTCACTAAGCCAAGTATTAGGAACTACATGACATTCTAGATAATAGTCTTCATTATTTATTAAAACGTTTGTGAAAAACGAGCCCATACTAACTTTAGAAATTTGCCCGAATCCAATTAAATGTTTACTAGAATCGTTTTTAACTAAAACATTTAATTGGTTTTCAACCGATTTCTTTACCAAAGTAACGTCGCTACCTGTATCGACAAGTGCTTTAAACTTTCTTGAATTAATTATAGCATCCACATGTAAATCAGGTAGGATTGAAACTAGGTTTACTCGTGAAGAGGTTTGTGATTCAATACTTTTCGACCTTTTCGGACAATTTGTCGCTATGTGTCCAAACTCATTACAATGAAAGCATCGTGGGCCTTTACTTTTGTTTGGACAATCATTGGAAGTGTGGGAAATTGCTCCACAACTTTTGCACCTATTTCCATTTGATTGATGTCGGGTATTTACATTTGTGGGACGATTATTACTATGGTTATTAGTAACATTTCGTTGAACCTTCATAGCTTCATAAATTTTAAATTCTCTTTTTAATTCTACTATTGTTTTAGAATCGTACAATAATATTTTATTTGATGTACTGTCAGGTATGCCATTTACAACATACGTAATTAGTGACTGATCATCAACATTATCTTGACTTGCGATCTTTTTCATATTATATAAATATTCTAATAGCGTTTCATTATTAAGCTTTTTACGTGTTTCTAACGATCGATGAATGCTCAGACTAGTTGTTTGGTCGTTAAATTCTTTGACTAATAATTCTTTCAATTTTTCGTAACTGTTTATATTTTCTTCGGTTTCCACTGCAAGTTTTGCTGTACCAGTCAACAATCTTCTTCCATACAAATATTTTTGGATTTGATTCCATTGGCAAACATTGGCAATGTCTTCAAATTCTTTCACCCAGCAATTAATATTTTTCCCCGATTCACCGCTAAATTTGTCAAGAGACTCTTCGATGTCCCTAAAGACAAAATTATTTGCAACACATGTTTTAGTAGTATTGGTGTCTGGCTTTTCTTCGGTCATTATTGGTGTATTTGACTTTTTGAATTTATCTGAAAGAGGTACCAAAAATTTATTTAAACTTGTTATTTCACTTATCTTATTGTCCTCTTCTTCAGAAGTACTACAAAGTTCTTCAAATTCTTCGATGGTATTTTGTCCCTTTTCTTTTTCTTCACGTAAAGCCTGCTTATTTAATAAGTCTTCCATACGCAATTTAAAATTTTTTCCAAATTTTCAACCTTTATTTCAAAATTTAAAAAAATTTTCAAATTATTTTTTTTTTTCAAATTTTTAAAACTCGGGCAACTTTCCTATTGTTAATTTGATATCCACAAAAAAAAAATGCACCGTACTTTCTTTATAATTTCACTGTTCAATTTTAATTAACAAAAATTTTTTTTTATGTCCACTTTTATAGATTAATATCCATATGATCCGTATATCATATCATATGTTCCCGGAACGAGCCCCCAAATTTTGTGGGAATAATGTAGTGGATATGATATTCGAAATGAAAAAACGAAATTAATTTCAATATTAATTTTATAAAATAATAAACTATAAATTTGAATTTAATAATAAGAAATTAGCGAGAAAAATAAAACTATAATTAAATATTAGCTGTACTATTAGCTTATAAAAAATTTAACTGATCTTATCAAAAGGAAAAACTTGACTGCCACAAAAAAAAAGAAGCGTAATAAATAAAATTGTTAACGGGTCCTCCCACATGTATATTTTTTGTTTATGTATATTTATGAATAATAAAAAAAAAAAACAAAGTAATTTAAAATCGACCTATAGCCGATTTTTTGATGCCCTATGGTAGAAATGAGAGAAAAATTGTGGAAACTAACAATATATCAAGGTTTTTTCTTCATAACTTTGTTTGCCCTTTTCAAAATTTTCTCTAATTTGTAAGTAACACAGACCCTGGTAGCATAAGTCTAATTTGCAAATTTTATTCAAATCGGTGCATTAGTTCTGAATGTACATCAAAAAAATTTTCTGAACAGGTTTATTTCCTCCTACGATTATTTCTTTCTCCACAATCTTTGGACCGATATCACTGAAATTTACAATGGTCTCGTCTATTTATGAATTCAACCAATATAATTAATTTAAACAAAATTGCTTTACCAATTTTCCAATTAAATCCGAAAAACTATATAAAAACAAAACGACAAAACTTTATAGTCACCCTTTTTTTTGCTTAATAACTTCGCTGCCCCTCAGTCGATTTTGCTGAAATCCAATACCAAATCCACTATAGCAATAACCAAGTAGAATTCTAAATTTCATCAAAATTGGATAACGTGTTTTTGAGTTATCTTGTCCACGGACGGACGGTAGTACCCAACATGGAGCATTAATATAGGGAATTTTTTTCAGAATTTTGGCTCATTTTCAAAATCCAATTACCCCAATTAGTTCTGCCTGAATTTCACAATTTTTTTCATAAATATTCTATAAAATGTTACCTTTTAAGCGCGCTATAATATAACTTGATGGGATTAGAACTACTAAAGTTATATGACTCTAAAGCCATCTACTGGAAAAAAAACGCCACGAACTTTCTACTTAACTCAATATTTCAAGGTTTTTTTCTCCATAACTTCGTTTCTTTACTTTCAAATTGGCTCAAATTTACAGATAGGCTGGAGTCTAATAGCATAAACAAGTTTCGCAAATTTGATTGACATCGGTATATGTATAATTTTTTAAAATACATCGGAAAAACGATATGAACAGGCTTATTTTAGGTTATAACTACCTCTTTTTCCACTATCCTTGGATCGACTTAACTCAAATTTAACATGGTATCGTCAATTTATGTAATTAACTTATATAATTAATTTAAATAAAATTGATTCACAAATTTTCCAATTACATCCGAAAAACCATAACCAAAAACACGACAAAACTTTCTGGTCACCCTGGTTTTTCCGTTATACCTTTGCTCCCCCTGGATCGATTTTTTTCAAATGCAATACCAAACCAAGTTAAGGAATAAGCAACTCATATTATAAATTTCAACAAAATCGGATAACGCGTTTTTGAGTTATCTTGTATACAGACGGACGGACGGACATGCATAAATCGATAAAAGTTTTGATTCCCCACGCAACCATACGCTTAAACCTTTCTACGACGATTATTTCGATGTGTTACAAATGGAGTGACAAAACTAATATACCCTCTGGTAGTACCTACCATAGGGCATAAACACAAGAACAAACTTCGAAGCAAAAATTTTCTAGTTTCTACCAAGCGCACAGCTTCGCATTCAGTTCGCGGATATCCTTTTGCTTCCACGCCCAACCTTTTTTCGGTGGTGACTGAGCGGGGAACATTTTGACGTTCAAAATTTGCGCGTCCACAAATAGCACGTTGCATTTTTAGTGGAAACGAACCTTTAGGCGTCATATGAATGTCTTGCGAAGTAACCTCCATATTTTACCTCAGTTGCAGTTAAGCTCTTAGCGTGCGCAATGGTTTTAATATTTATTATTGTAACTAAAAAAATTTTAGATATGATTTTGGACAAAAAGTAATGAAACTGTATTTTAAAAAATTCGCGCGCAATGAATATCAATGCGTATATTTATTTGATAGATTGGTATGACTGTTCTGAACAGCTAATACAAATCTCAAGATGTTTGCTTTGTTAGTTTAAAATTTTCAGTGTCTTTTGTAATTGTGAAAAAAAAGCGGCCAGCTCTTGGATGACTTCTACTGACTCAAAACGATGTTCACGAAGTAAAAATCATAGCGAGGCATATCTGGCTAATACGGTGCTTGCGGAACGACATTCACTTGGGTTTTGATGAAAAACTGGCATTGTTTTTCAAACAAATTCAATGATTTTGTAACAAGACGACAAGACACAGGAGACAAGCCCGAATCGTCCTTTAAAATTGTTTGTATTGATCCTTTTGATATACCAACAATGTCTACAAGGTCACTTTGAGTTAATCGACGATTGAAAAGTACAAGTAGCTTGATTTTGTTGATGTTTTTATCAGTAGTTGAGGTTGGTGACCTATATTTTAGGGGATTAATAGAAAAGGGCGCAGAAAAACAAGAAAATGGTCAAAAAATCAGCTTTTTTACTTTCCCGATAAACGAATGTTTATAGGAAAGTACTATAATCGTGCGAAAACCTAACTTTTGATCTAGAAGGGCTAGGAAGATGAAAATAAGTGCAAAATCCGTTTCGTCAAACATAATTAGCCCCATGTCCGTCCGTCCGCTTTTTTAAATCGTTAATAAAATCTGAATGGATGGTCCGATTTCCATGAAACTTTCACCATTTTGGTGTTGCATCAAATGCCAGATGGTGTTAGATTTTGGGCGAAAGTAATATATGGCAACACTATTTGGTAACGCTTTTTTTGTCTAAAAACGACAAAATTTTGTCCGCACGGTTTAGACTAAACTGTTGGGCCAATTTCGATAAAATTTACACAGTTCATGTATTTGATCCTAACTTAGATCTGATTAGTTTTTGGGCCATATTCGACTATGGCAACACTGTCTAAAAATACATTTTGTCCAAATATAGTCTATTTTTGCACTTGTTGTAAAACGGAAACTGTTCGTCCAATTTTGATGACATTTCCACAGTTTATGTACTATATTCGAAATCAGAACATATTAACTTTTCAACGGAATTTACATCTGGCAACACTAATGCGCAAAACTTTTTTTAAAAAATGTTGTGGCGGAAATATAGAAACTTCCCTAATTCGGTTAATAATAGTCGGATTTTAATGAAACTTCGAATGTACGTTTGGGATGGACCAACCGAAAAAATAAAATATGTCCCCCAGCGGTGGGGGATTGTGGGGGACTGAAAAAGAAAAACTTCAATAATTCACTCAATAATAGGCAGATTTTCTTTAAACTTGGTGTGTACATTCTGGATAGGGCAAGTGAAAAGATAGAATGCGCCTCCCCTCGGTGGGGGTTGCGGGGGGTGAAATAAATAAAACCTAATAATAATGAAATATAGAAACTTCCTTAATTCGGCCAATAATAGTCGGATTGTAATGAAACTTCGAACGTAAGTTCGGGATGGACCAACTGAAAAAATAAAATATGTCTCCCCGCGGTGGGGGGTTGTGGAGGTCTAAAAAAGAAAAACTTCAATAATTCACTCAATAATAGGCAGATTTTCTTTAAACTTGGTGTGTACATTCTGGATAGGGCAAGTGAAAAGATAGAATGCGTCTCCCCTCGGTGGGGGTAGTGTAGACCATAATACTCAAGAAGTGCACGTTGATTTTGGTGAATCGCAGACTGGTTTCCGTAATAAGTTTTAGCAACTTGTATACTTTGTACTAATCTAAAATGCTTCATGAAAAAATGGCACACTAGTTGCAAAGCTCTAATCTAGAGTTCAAATAATTTCATCTGAATACAGGGGCCGGATTCCGCAACTGTGAGTTTTTCAGTGCACATAAAAATCGGTGTACACTGCAGAATTCTGATTCCGCATTTGTGAGAATGAGTTTAAATATCAAAAAAGTGTACAAAAATGTATATTTTTACTCACGCGGTTTCAGTTCGTGAGTTTCAAAAATTCTGCTAAAAATGAATTCGAAAAAGGCAAGCGAAGAACAAAACATTATTTAATTAATTATATGGAGGCAAATGATAAGTAAGTATTGTATTTATATAAATATAAAAATATTTTCATTTAAAAGTATTTAAATGCAAAAATATTTAAATATAAAAAACATTTTAATTAAAAAATATTTAAATATAAAAATATTTAAATATAAAAATGGTATTAGGAAAGGAAATTAAATTTAGAGAAAGAAGAAAAGGGATTAAATGTTTCGTAATTACTTTTTATATTATATTTACAATAAATGTTATAATAAATTGTTCGCAATATACTTTTATTTTATGTAAGATAATTATCAATAATATTCTGACGAACATCTCTTCCTGCAGTAAGAGCATTATTACTCGCAACAATTTCAGAAAAATCGAGAACAATTTCATCTTCGTCTTCGTCTGTTACATCAGTTTCGATATTTGCTTTTCTAAATACATAGTGCAAAACGTTGCAAGCATTAATAATCTTTCCTGCCTTAATAGGATCATAGCAAATCTTTATTGAAATTACTTTAAATATTTTTCTGCAATTATTACAAATTTTTGTACAAAATCCTACACGTGTCAAACAAATTACAATTACTTTGACAAATGAAATTAACACTCAACCCTTGAATGCACACTTTGCTTGCGGTATATACACTACCGTGAGTAATGAATTTTTTTTCATTTGTGTATTATTTTTATTGTGTTGAGAAAATGTTTATTTTTTTCTAATTTTTCATGTAACAGAAAAAAAAGATTTTAATGTTTAAATAAAACTTTTATTGTACAAATTCCTTTATTTTTCCTACCAAATAGAATATCGAATGTCTCAAAGTGTGCAATCAAAGACAATAAGAGATGTCCCAAGAGTATTGCATTCTAAATTTTCAAATTACGGCTACCCATGGAACCATTACTCTATAGATTTTAACTGCAATTGCATTACGGCAGACAAAATTTGAATGAATATAAAATTCAAAATATCTTTCAAATTCATTTTATTGGTGCTGTAAATCTAAAAACACCAAATTTCCTAGGAATTAAAAATATTTGGAATATTTGGAAAAACCTCTTGCAATAACATACATTCGTATGCATTCGATTCATTACAATTTTATTCATATATTTTGTTCAATTCCTTCGCTAAAATAAATAATAGTTTTGAATAGGTTGAATATTCTAGTCCTTTTAAGAAAAAATTGCCAGTGGAAGGCGAAGGACACAAATTCTTTTGTATCGAACAATCACAGCCTTAATATTTTCGATTTCTCAAATTATGAGGAAAATTAATTAATTAATTTTTCCTAGTATTTGGGAAATATTTATACAAACCTTTTCTAGATGTTTTGTTTTTGTATATAATTTAATAACAATTTAACTATTTTATTGCATTGTAATAAAATAATAAACGCACAAATTTTTACTAGAGAAAATCTTTTTAATTTCTTAATAGAATGGATTTATTTTTTGGTAATTACATTCGGTACCTATGTATTTTGCGTTCAGATTAAGGGCCGGTTTGTTCACTCTTGGTTAACTTTAACCCAGGATTATTCCAGTGGTTAACCATCGATTGCGTCTGTTCACCAAAATTTTAATCAGAGAATCCATGGTTTGATTAGTTAATCCATGATTTCGTTAATCAGCCGATTTTCCATGATTAACGCCATTTAACCCATGATTTACTGGAATTTCGTTTGTTCATGCTTGGTTTTCACACTGCGTTTTACTTTTGACATTGTATTTTGACATTGCATTTTGACATTCATATAACAACATTCAGTGAAAATATTGATTGATACAAAATTAATAATATAATAGCTACAAATGGAGTGCAATTATTATTATTAATTATGTCCTTTCTATACGAAGCCTTGAAAATTCGACTTGATATTGAATTTTCGACAAATTATTGTTAAAATACCGATGATATGATTGAAAATTTTTTAAGTTAATTTAATTTTTTTTTATTGTTTTAAATAAGTGCTATTAAATTCATAAAATTGGATTCATATTGTCTAATCAATAAGAATATAACCGAAATAAATAAATCAGAAACAATTTCGCGATATTCAACAAACCGCCAATTCTAACAAGTCATTAATCATTCAACACGGATTTTGGGGTTCGAAATCCGTTTTGTATACTTTTCACATATTATCCAGATTTGCTGCCCATGAATGTGTTTAGAGAATGAATATAATGAATAATGCACTCAATTAAAAAAGATTATTTTGTGTCTCCTTGTGTCCTTTCGTTTCATTTTCATGCAAAAACCATATCATGAACATTTTATGAAATATGTAAACAATTTTATTACACAAATTCAAATTTATATTAAATTTACTCAAAATAATTAATAAATAATAAAAACATTTTAAATAATTACCGAAATCAGTTATTTAAAAATTCAAAAATTTAAATTAACCATGTATTACAATTTGACAGTTGCATTGGAAAACATTGGAAAACCATTGGAAAAATGTGAACAAACGCATTTCGTTAACCACAGATTCATAATCATGGATTAAGCAAAATCTCTGGTAACCAAATTTGTTTTTAACGAATAATCAAACACGACATAGTATTTCATTTAGTGAAATCATAATTAAAATAAAAACAGAAACAAACACAAGAAGAACGAATAACTTAACATTAAAAGATTTAAAAATCATATCTAAATGACAAATGTAAGCATGTGTGTATATTTTTGAGTTTAATAATAATTTTTTTAGTACTACCCAAAAGAAAATGCCAGGTAGCAAAGATACCATACAAAATACCCGGTTTTTAACAAATTTGTTCGTGATTTAATAACAAATAGCAGTAAGTGCAAATAATGCTGTATTGTTATGAGAATAATCACCCATAAAATTTAATGCGGCATCTTAAAAAAAAGCACTCCGAATCCTACGACATAATTAAAAAAATTTGCCAAGCAAATTTACATTGACTTCCTTCGTTTCTATCACAACACTAAGAAAAAAGACATATTAGTTCTGAACCAAAACCAAACCAAAAAATTTTGCAGTCTTTAAACCAGAGTCAAACCAAAACGAAACCAAAAACCAAAAAGAAGGTTTATGCTTAAACCAAAACTGAACCAACTGCAAAAAAGTTTTGGTTTGCATCTCTGGTTTTGTTCGTTATGGTCCTAGAAAAGTAAAATAGGTTTTTTTCTCATTTTTACTTTGTTTACACACTTTCAATAGCTTTTTACAAATCCAGAAAATGATCACAAACAAATGTATTGAAATTGGACAGGACAACGTCTGTTGGGTGAGCTAGTGTATAATAAAACACAACCTCTATACTTTCAATTTCAAATATCTTGCTAGTCATGACGACGCCAAAAGTTTTTATCCCTACATAATTTGGTTACTTTTAGTTTGCTGTTTCCAAAACTTTTTATGCCCTATGGTAGGTACTACCAGTGGGTATATTAGTTTTGCCACTAAGTGTGTAACGCATAGAAATAATCATCGCAGAAAAATTTCAAGGGCATGGTTGCGTAGGGAATCAAAAGTTATATCGATTTATGCATGTCCGTCCGTCCGTCTGTGGACAAGATAACTCAAAAACGCGTCACCCGATTTTGTTGAAATTTAGAATGTAAGTTGGTTGTTCCTTAACTGCGTTTGGTATTGCATTTGAGCAAAATCGATCCGCGGGGGGCAAAGTTATAAAGGAAAAACCGGGGTGACC
Organism: Xylophagus ater; assembly: GCA_963422695.1. Lineage (NCBI taxonomy): Eukaryota > Metazoa > Arthropoda > Insecta > Diptera > Xylophagidae > Xylophagus > Xylophagus ater. Next base: position 51,947 of record OY730486.1, read on the forward strand.
AGAAAGTTTTGTCGTTTTTCTGGTTATGGTTTTTCGGATGTAATTAGAAAATTTGTGAATCGATTTTGTTTAAATTAATTATACAGATTAACTACATAAATAGACGATACCATATTAAATTTCAGTCACATCGGTCGAACGATAGTGGAGAAAGAAATAGTTCTAGCCTAAAATAAGTCTGTTCATAAAGTTTTTCTGATGTATTTTAAAAATTTATATACCGATTTGAATCAAATTTACGAAACATGTTTATGCTATTAGACTCCAGACTTACTTGTGAATTTGGGCAAATTTGAGAATGAAGAAATGAAGTTATGGAGAAAAAACCTTAAAATATTGAGTTAATTAGAAAGTTCGTGGCGTTTTTTTCCAATAGATGGCTTTAGAATTGTATAACTTTAGTAGTTCTAATCCTATCAAGTTATATTATAGCGCGCTTAAAAGGTGACATTTTATAAAATATTTATGAAAAAAATTGTGAAATTCAGGCAGAACTAATTGCGGTAATTGGGTTTTGAGAATGAGCCAAAATTCTGAAAAAAATTCCCTATATTAATGCCCCATGTAAGGTACTGCCGTCCGTCCGTGGACAAAATAACTCAAAAACGTGTGATCCAATTTTGACGAAATTTAGAATGCTACTTGGTTATTGCTATAGTGGATTTGGTATTGCATTTCAGCAAAATTGACCGAAAGGGAGGGAAGTTATTAAGCAAAAACGAGGGTGACCAGAAAGTTTTGTCGTTTTTTTATATGGTTTTTCGGATTTAACTGGAAAATTTGTAAATCAATTTTGTTTAAATTACTCATATTGGTTAAATACGTAAATAGACGATATGATGTTAAATTTGAGCAAAATCGGTCCAAGGATAGTGGAGAACGAAATAATCCTAGGAGAAGATAAGTTTGTCCACAAAGTTATTTTGATGTACTTTAAAAACTAACAGACTGATTTGTGGATTGGATTTATCCTATTAAGGTCTAGGTTACCTGCGAATTAGAGGAAATTTTGGAAAGAGGAAACAAAGTTATGAAGAAAAAACCTTGAAATACTGTTAGATTTGACTGTTTTTCTGTCCTATTTCTACCATAGGGCATCAAAAAATCGGCTATAGGCCGATTTTAAGTTACTATATGTTTTATCTGTAAAAACGTGAAAATCACACCAAGGATTATTATTACAAAACAAATTCTCACCTCAGTGTGTTCGGACATTGATTCATCATATTTGGCTTTATCAAAAACTGGCGGATTATCATTTATATCCTCTATAGTAACTTTAAATGTACACACATCATTTAATGGTGGTCGACCATTATCCTCGGCTTGTACAGTTACATAGATTTCTTTTTCACGTATTGGTTCATCTCGATCGAACGTATGAGCTGTTACAATATCACCAGTTTTTGAATCAATACGAAATTTTGGTCGTTCTGCTGCAGAACCAACTAAACTGTATGTAATTGCGTCCAGTTCATCTGGATCTTCAGCTTCAGTACGTATAACAAATGTATTAGCTGGTTGTTCTTCCTTGACCGATGGTGAATAATCCTTACAATGTTTAAATGCAGGTTTTCTATTATCCACTTGATTGAAATTAAATAAATTATTATAATTTGTTACACTATTTTCACTGTTTTTCCACTTTTTATCAATATTACTACTCGGAATGCTATATATAGCAATTGTTTCACGTACTAAACGTTTTAAATTATCATTTTGTTTTGATTTTGTAACTTCGGCACCAGATGCTACTCTTCTTATATGCAGGAAAATAATTCCAATAGAAATTATAACTAAATTTAATCGCACTTTCATTTTTATAAATAAAACTATATTTGGCTATTTTTAAATAAAATAATTTAAAACAATCTCGATCATTTTTTTTAATTAAGTAAACTTTTTTCTTTTTATTTGTATTTTCTTGGAAGAAATTGTGATATTTTGTAGCTTTTTTCTGTCAATTAAAACAAAAATATTTTATTTAACTGAATTTTCTTTTAGTGGAATGAGAATCTGATAAACAGTTGAGTCACACCTCGTTTATAAATTTTAACCTTATTTGTTTTAAAAGGAAAGTTTGGAAGCGATTGAACAAATAACGAAGGGATCAAGGACATTAATTTTTTACAAATTCTTCAGCTATTCTTAAACTATGGGTCGCGAAGATTTTATAGTAATAATTTTTTTTCCAAAGTCGTAAACTTTGAGTAGCATAAACAATTTTGAAAGGCAAACCAAACTAAAGTTGCATCAAAAATCTATATATAAAAATTTACCTCCCTTTTATTCGTATTCTAACAAAAGAAGTGGCTTAATATATATATCAATCGAAAGCTATTGATGAGGAGAAGTGTTTAAACACAAAAAGTATATTGATATATGATCGTTGAGTCAGGTTGGTCAGGTAAAAGTTTCCTATATATTTATATGGGAACAACAACAAAATATATGGCACACAGTTGTGCTTTACGAATTTGTGTAATGAAGGAATGGAAATAACTGAAGTGTTTTAGAAAGTTTTTGATTCAGAATTATATAGAAACAGCTGTTTATTTTTCTGGACCAAATTCAAGAAAACAATGGAAAAAAACATTGATGTTTGGATTTGTAAATAAATAAGTGTGAGAATTAGAATATCATATTGAAACTCACAAGTTTACCTTTTAATTATTGCAATCGATATTTTACTTTTCATTCTATTAGGTCGAATTTCGACCAATGGGCGGTACTAGTCAAGATAATTAGCCCTATTCTACGATTTTGTATGCTATGTTATGTTATGTTAATTTCCTCATTTCTGAAATAATTTCTAAAATATTTTAAAATTTCGTATTCTGCGAAAACTCTTTTACGGGATATTTTAGGTTTAGAAAACGTACTAGGTCTTCTTACATTTCTAGTATATTAGTATTTGAAGTTTAAACATTTTATTTAATTAGTGTGTTTTTTAAAAGTTTTTAGTAGTACTTTTTAAGAAAATTTACAAATAAAAATAAAAATTAGTTAATTAATAGTTAACTAAAAGAAAATATGACGAAAAATTTATCAAATTTTTAAAAGTGAGGTTAAATTTTTTTCAAATATTCGGTAATGAAAAAATAAATATTTTTGAATGCGTTTATTATTTTAACATGTTTCATTGGATATTTTTTATTTAAACTTTATCGTCATGAAATATTATTTTTATATAAAATTACAAAATATGTAAAGAAATATGTATAAATGGTGAACTAGAATTTTTATCAACTCTAGTTAATCGGCAATGAAGAACAGCGCAAGAGCAGTATGGAAAATATTTCTCTTTTTTCAATACTCGCTCAAATATCTGACAAATGCTCTCAAATTATCCCTAAAATATTCTAAAATGACCTATTCAGATCATTTTAGATTCGCTCTATGTGAAATAAGAAAATACTCTAACATAACATAAAATTTGGTTCAGAATACGAAATTGACGAAAATTATTCATTTACGTAAAATCTAACATAACATAACATAAAATGTGTGCGCAGAATACGGCTAAATGTTCATTGTTTTTTTCGGCAGTAAAGGCATCATCCACAAAGAATTTGTTCAACTGGCCAAACACTTGCTGGTGATCTTTATTTGAAAGTTTTACAACGGGTTATGGCTAGAATTCGTCTAGAATATCGTGAATTAGACGATATTACCCAGAATCACAATTCGCTGATTGTTCGTCAATTCTTAGTATAGAATTAAGTCTATATTGAATCCATTCATCTGATTTAGCACCATGTTCCTTCTAACTATTCTCAAAAATTAAATTGAAGTCGAAAGAATGATTTTTCGATATTGAGATTCATAAACGATCACAAATCAATAATAAATTCCCACTTGACATAATGACGGATTCGGATCTCCAATGACAGCCAATGGCAAGATTGACCCAACCATATGGGCAGAATTGGCATAACAACGCCAGATACGACACACATCAAAATTAAAAGCCTTTAGAACCATCAGATTACCCTTTGCTTCAGTTTCTGCAAAACTCTTTTCGTTACACCATTGTGTAAAGTTACAAAATCGCTTGTCTCAGTTTTCCAACTAGGAAACATAAAAGCCTTACAGCGATGGGATAATGGCCTTGCTAGCAAAAGTTCATCGATGAATATCTACAATATTTAATAAAACATTATTAAAAAATATGCAAATTTTGCCTCAAGGCTATTTCAAAGAACCATACCAAAGATCCTATAATAGTAAGATACTTCAAGACCTATTGAGTTCTATTTTTTAAAATGACGATCAGAGTAGCTATCCGGAAAATTTTTTAGAAATTTACCTCTTTGTTTTTTGAGGGGAAATGTTTTTGCAAGGCGTATTTTTCAAGAAGGTATGTTTTTTTTTTTTTTCTAGTTCAGGTAGAAATTTTTTTGGGTAGATTTCTTTCATGAACATTTTGAGTTTGTTTTTACTTCTTTATTAGAAACGATATTTTGCGTTCATATGTACCTAAATCCCTTGAAGAAAATATGTAAATAAAATATTGGGTGTATAATACTGAGGCTTCATTTATTTTTCAATATTTTCTGGTAAATAAAACAATTTTTTTTTTCAGTAATTAATTTTCCCTCATAATTTGAGAAATCGAACTATTGGTTTAAAATATTAAGGCGCTGATTGTTGGATACAAAATAATTCGTATCCTTCGCTTTCCACTGGCAATTTTTTCTTAGAAGGACAAGAATCATAAAATCAAGAACTGTTTTCCTATGTTCAAAACAATTATTTATTTTAGCGAACCAATTGGAGTTCGCTTTGTTTGTTTTGGTAATGCATGCGTTAACTATTGTTTCCTTTAAATTAGGTAAATGCAAATAATTTTCAAAAAATTTCTCAAAAATATCAAAGTGAATTTGACATATACTAAAAAATACTAATAAATAGCTATCTGTATTAATTTAGAAAAATTTATTGGTAACACCAAAGCTGCGCCAACATGTCAATTTATTTATAAAATTGACAAATTGTTTGATTGTTTAAATAGCAGATTAGTAGTAGAAAAGAATATGTATAAGGCACCTTTACGAAAAATTATTGTTGTTTGGAATTATTTAAACGAAATGAAGCATTATTTAAGCAAAATAAATCTTCCACGGAATAAAAAAATTATTGCATCGATGGCCTTATATTAACTATAAATGCAATTCTTATCCTGTGTGATGATTTATTCAATGAAGATCCTTCCATATCATTTCTTCTGACATCTCGTTTTAATCAAAACCCAGTTGAAAGTTTATTTTCACAAATTCGAGCACAAGGGGGAAATAATCGAAATCCGTCTATTTTTGAATTTAATACTTCTGTTGCCAGAATAATGTCAATGAAAATTATTACTTCTTCTTTTTCCAAAAATTGTGAAGATGACGATGATCTTCAATTGGAATGGAACGATAATATTGTTATTCCAGCAGATAACACTGTTCACAATATGGAACAAATGCAAGCTGAAAGATTATTGCAGGAAGTTGAAAATTATACGACAGAACTTGCAAATAAGGCAAATTATCAGCAGACTGAAAATTTTAGCTTAGAGTCTAATTCTAGACGATTCTTCGTTGGATATGTCATTTTTAAAGTTATTTTTAAAAAAAATTGGCCGTGAAACATGTAAAATAGACATGGTCAAACAAGGAGAAATTGTACCTTTGCCTTCTGAATTTCTAATTTTAAATAGAGATTATACAAGTGACAATGCATTTTTAAAATATTTGCAATCTCCAACCAATGAGTTTTTTAGTATATGTCAAATCCACTTTGATATTTTCGAGAAATTTTTTGAAAATTATTTGCATTTACCTAATTTAAAGGAAACAATAGTTAACGCATGCATTACCAAAACAAACAAAGCGAACCCCAATTGGTTCGCTAAAATAAATAATTGTTTGGAACATAGGAAAACAGTTCTTGATTTTATGATTCTTGTCCTTCTAAGAAAAAATTGCCAGTGGAAAGCGAAGGATACGAATTATTTTGTATCCAACAATCAGCGCCTTAATATTTTAAACCAATAGTTCGATTTCTCAAATTATGAGGGAAAATTAATTAATGAAAAAAAAAATTGTTTTATTTACCAGAAAATAATGAAAAATAAATGAAGCCTCAGTACGTATATTATACACCCAATATTTTATTTACATATTTTCTTCAAGGGATTTAGGTACATATGAACGCAAAATATCGTTTCTAATAAAAAAGTAAAAACAAACTCAAAATGTTCATGAAAGAAATCTACCCAAAAAAATTTCTACCTGAACTAGAAAAAAAAAAAAAACATACCTTCTTGCAAAATACGCCTTGAAAAAACATTTCCCCTCAAAAAACAAAGAGGTAAATTTCTAAAAAATTTTCCGGATAGCTACTCTGATCGTCATTTTAAAAAATAGAACTCAATAGGTCTTGAAGTATCTTACTATTATAGGATCTTTGACCATACTCTTTACTTAATTGTTAAATTATTTTTTTTGTGTTATTTAACATTACCGTTTGCATTTATATTTATAAAATTTTGCGTATTTATGTAAATGCACATCCTTTAATACAATCGAAAATCGAGGTCGCATATCAACTGAAAAAATTGGATTTCGTACAAAAAATAAAGTTTAAAAATGCCTACTTTAGGAACAGCTAATTGCACTACTCGCCATAGTTTCAACAAAATTTTACTGTCGACGAAGATTCAAGGCGCGAAGAATTTATATCCTGGGTCTGGCCGAAGTTATTATTAATTACTTACTTTGCTGAACCCAACAACAAAGTTATTGTCATATACATATTTGCAGCCAGTCAGTATAAATTCTTAAGTGGGGCTAGCGAGCATACATTAAGTCATTAGTAATAACATAAAAATAACAAAGAAAAAAAAACATTTATAAATAAATAACAAATGTTGATAGTTGTTGTTGGGTCACGGAAATGTACACCAGACCCATTAGTTATTCTCTGCTTCGAATATACGCAATTAGAGGGCAACACGGTTCCTTTGTTTGCATATATAAACTTTCTTCTGGAACAGACTCTACACACAGGTAAAAAAAAAAAAAATTAAAAAAGGTTACTTGGATTCAATAAGGTTGAAATATTTAAACGAGAAAAATTTGTATAAAAAAAAAGAATGCATTTGAATTTCTGGTTTTCGAACAGCCAAGATTGACTCACTCAAACAAGAAATAAAAAATTATTATGGAAGGTAAAAAATCGAATAACAAGCAAATTAAAAAAAACACGTTTTTTTACTTTGAAAAATAACGTCACAAATACAATACAATATGTACAATGACGACGACGCGATAAGTTCAATTTCGGTCGTTCCACTTTTTTTTACCTTATTTCGATTTGTTCTTTTTATAGCCTCTTTTTCTACAAGCACATTCTTTTAAATTGACAAGAGAGAAAACGACAAAACAAAAAAAAATTCTGAGGTTATTGCTCATAACATTAACACCAACAAAAAAAAAACTTTTTTCTGTTTTTAAACACACAATCCTCCACAAGCAACAGTTTGCTGTTTTGTTGCTCACTTTTTTTTTAATAGCAACTTTCTAAAATTTAAAAAATTTCCTTTGAAGAAAACACTTATTAAATCGATTAAAATCAAAGAAAATTTATCGAAAACGGTTTCCTATTTTTGTAGGGCGCGACAGTTTTTTTCATAAAAAAAAAAAAAAGAAAAAAATTGGGTAGCCGACCATAACCTCCTCACACGTTGCCTAACCACTGCGAACTGACCCCTGAATCAGATTGAAGCAGCAACAGCAACAGCGAAAGTCGTGAATGCTGCTTTTTGAAGCACATTAAACGACAGCAACAGCAACAGCAAAATTTTGCGATTCAAGTTTTGAAAAATAAGTTTGCTTGCTTTCCTATTAACCGACAACTCCATTGCAACTAAATGCATACGGAATGCACATAATTGCGAAGTTTTTCGCAATATTATTTCCATTTAAAATGTTTTTATTTCCTAGACATTTTTTTGAAAAAGAATAATTTGGCGCCTTTATAACGACCCCAATAAAATGTAGACAATTTAGTGAATTTCATTTTAAAAAATTTTGATTAAAATTCAGACCGTTTTATGGCAAAAATATTTGAAATATTCTTAATAGCATTTTATTATATTACCGTAATGGATTTTTCTTCTAAGAAATTTTTGAAAATAAACTGAAATAATATCGTTAAATTCACGAATTTATCGTTTTTAGGTAAATTACACCATATTCTATTTTAGTAATAGTTAATTTTTTAAAATATTATTTAGAATAAATAAAAAATGCAATAAAAAATTAAAATTTAACAAAGAAATTATATTTTATTAATCAAACAAAACCAAAAAACGAAAAAACCCAAAAAAAAAAAACAATAATTCATATTTTCAATGTTCAGGCACTGTATCCCCTGAATCAGATTGAAGCAGCAACAGCAACAGCAACAGCAAAAGAAAGAGCGAAAGTCGTGAATGCTGCTTTTTGAAACACATTAAACGACAGCAACAGCAGGAAGTCTTTTTTTTCAGACTCATTTTTGCCATATTGAAACGAAATGTATATAATTGCGAGAAATTTTTCCCAATATTATTTCCATTTCAAATATTTTTATTTCCTAAATATTTTTTTTTGGAAAAGAATAAATTTGGGACCTTTCAACAGCAATAAAATGTATACAATTAGTATATTTCATTTAAAAATAAATTTGAAACAATATGTAAATAATTGAAAATTGAAAAATAATAAATAGACCTAATTTTGTTTTCACGCGCTAGATATGTTCCTCGAAAACTCGCGTAAAAAATAGCGTAAGGGATTGGTTCTACATTTGAAAATAAACTAAAATAATGTCATTAAAAGACACGAATTTACCGTTCTTAGGTAAATTGCCTTCTATTTTAAGAATTTTTAATTAAAATAAAAAAAAAATGGAATAAAAAATTATAATTTATCAAAGAAATTATATTTTATTCATCAAACAAAACCAAAAAACCGAAAAACGAAAAAAATTCAAAAAACGATAATTCATATTTTCAAGGTTCATACACTGTATTAGGCCTAAGTTATACGACGATCATTGTAATGAAGGAAATAATTTTAGAATTGAAAATTAACCTATTACAAAGATTATTTCTTTAAAAACAAATAATGCAAATGATGGGAAATAGTTTAGTAAATATATTTTAAATAAAAAATCTTAGGATTATCACGTAATTTGTTTTTTATAATTATTTTTATAATTTGAATGACGAAACATGTTTTAATCGATCAGCTGTTTTGTGGATTGCGTTTCAATTTCATTTGATTCCACTGGAGAACTGCCAAGTTGATTCCTTCATTAGGAATTTTTCGTCGATATTCTAACCTCAAACTTCAGCGTCCCAATAAGAAAATAATAATATATAATAAAAAATGGACAAAATTTGTGACTCATTGGTAAAAAAAGGAAAGGAAAGAAATAATCTAATTGGATTTGATGAAAAAAACCATTACACGACTTAGCTATGAATGAAAATCTGCCTGAAAGTTTGTCTGACATTCGTAAAAGAGGTATAACCACCTTTCATTGAAAATCAAAGAAAAACGTTCGGTTTTCACTAGTTCCACAATTTCCTTCATTGCAATGATCGTCGTATAACTTAGGCCTTATAAGCATGATCATGTTGTCAACTTGCAACAGCCACAGCAAAATTAGAAAAAGAAATGTAGTTGCTGTTGCTGTTGCCGTTGCTGCTTCAATCTAATCCAGTCTTGAGAGCTTGCCTGCTTTTTCAAAAGAAAAGCTGTTCTTACACATGGCCTACATTAGCCAATATTTCTGGTAGACCAGCAAAATTGGTTGCTAAAAAGCTAGTGTAGACCCTCCTGGTATACCAATTTTTCTGGTAACACAGTGTCTACGTTAGCCAATATTTCTGGTAAGCCAGCTGGTATACCAGAAATATTGGCTAATGTAGTCTCTGTGTTAGTTATTTAGCCCTATTCGTCGATTTTGTTATCTTGTGTTAATTTCCCCTTATTTCTAAAATAATTTTTAAAATTTTTTGACATTTCGTATTCTACAATAAAGTGTGGAGCAGAATGCCGTGAAAACCATCGCGAAAACCAACGTATTGGAATGTCAAATCAATTCAAATACATATGTTTTCTATCCGACTACCCACATTGACGTGGAAACGACGGAGCCACCGCAACAAGTTTGTTAAAATCCGAAAACCAACGCGAAAACCAAAATATTCTAACCTCACTTCGTGTTTGTTTACTTTTTTTGTGATAAAAAAATTCTTATTGAGGGTAAAAGTTATATGTTTTAAATGGTTATTTCATTTGATATAATTTATTTCACAAACGTATTGAAAAAGAGGGAATTTATTTACGAAAATAAAATCAATTTATACTATACTTGGTTACGCTATTGTGTTTACATAAAACTTGAATACGATTTTTGACATTCGAATACGTAGGTTTTCGCGGTGGTTTTCACGCCATTCTGCTCTAAGCATAATTCTTTTACAGGATATTTTAAGTTTAGAAAGAGAGGTATTCAAATTTTATATGAACGAAAAAAAACATCTAAAATTTTTTCTAACGGATAGACGTCAAATTTGAATATTTGAATTTTTATTTGAGGAATTAATTTTTGAATAGGAAAAAGAAGCAAGTTGAACGAGATCTAGAAAAAACATCTTGTTTTCTTTAAGATTTTATTATTACAACAAGAAAATAAGAAATATTTATTTATATTAAATAAATCCATTTATGAAACACACATGCATGTATATACGTATATATATGTGTATGTGGAAAAAGTATTCATAATAAATAATATAAAATATCATCGATTGGGAAAATAAGAAAGGCAAGCGTAGGCATTAACTCGTTTTTACGATATCTGTGTCTGAAGCATCAATTTTCACGCCGAACTGTCAAATTTGGAGGGGAAAAAAATTGGGTTTTTTTAATTTATAATTTTTAGTGCGTTTCGGATTCCAAACCAAATTCTTTTGAATTAAATAATCAAAGTTAATAAATTTCCTATATAAAGTGTTTAATTTCTGGGTGGAATAACAAACAACATCCAAAAATTCGTGGAATTTTGTTTCACAACTAAGTTTGACTTATTTTTTATTAAAATGTGCGAATTTTCGTTCTTGCCGTATAAAAAAAAGTTTTTATGGTGTTTATTTACTTATTGGTAATCAAATAGAAATTATGTTAATTCATAAATTAGTAAAAAATTCGTTTTTTTTTTAATCCACGCCGAAACGTCAAATACCACTTTTTTTTAATTTGATTTCAATGAAATCTACTAGTGACAGTCATTTTTTGGTTAAAATGGGGGCAATTCTTAAAATTCGTCGAAATTTTTGAAAATTCAGCATTTTCAGTTTTAAATGTTTTTCTTTTTTGGTTTTAAAGTTTCCAAAAAATGAGGCTCTACGTATGAAATGGCTTTCGGCTATTGGTTTACGCAGGAAAGGAAATATATAGGCACATACATGTTTATAATTATTATTTAATAAATTAATTTTGTATGTTTAAGAAAAACTTGATTTTTGTAGCAATCGAACGCAAACATTTTTTTGCAATTCGGATTTTCCAGAATGCATGAGATTTTGGCCCATTTGCAATGTTGCCCCTCCGAATTTATGTTTTTAACGCCACCACTACGCCGCACACATAAGCAATAAAAATGCAAGTGAATTCCAAAAGTGCTTCAATTTCCCCTGCGAAAGGCCTATCCATATTTTCCCTAATCTAAGAAGAAAGGGGACTCACGCCAAAATGGCGGAGTCGGGTATAATATTATCAAAAAGCCAAAGGCATGAACTTGGAAGCATACTAAACGAAGAAGGAAAAAAAAAGTAAATTTGACGAAATTAGTGATAGCTTGGTAGGGATACTGGAAAACAGTTCCGAGTGTATTGAGGTGCCGCTGGCATCTGATCCAAATATAATCTTGGGTTTTATCCGACCGCAAACATCAGCAACAAATATTATGAATGAAAAAAGTATGGACGTTTCTGGCGTTTCTTCCGAAGATTTTGAATGGCAATTTGCGCCAGCTAAGAATTTTAAAAAGCAAAGCACAAAGGTAAATGAATTTGTAACTCCAGAGCAGCAGAACCGTTTTAAGGCACTGGAGGATATTGGAAACCAGGAAGTAGAAATAAACCCTTAACGGGCCACCAGAGATAAAAATACATCTAATGTTAATTTAATAAATAATAATTTAAATAATAATAACAAATTACAGACAATTTGAAGCAAAAATTAAATTGGTGCCCTCCAATTTATTTCCAGGGGGGGAATGCAAAAAGAGTAATTAACTCCATCAAGGAGAAATTCACAAAAAATGTAAATTTGAAATTGCAAAATACAGGCATTGGTAAGTTTAAACTCTTAGTAACAGATCGAGAAATACATAAACTTTTACTAGAAACTTTGAAATCGGCAAATGTAAACGGTTTCACATTTACACCAAAAGAACTGAGGAGGGTCACTCTCCTTTTGAAGGGAATTATGAGCGGTTACTCTCCTGAGGAAATACTTGAAAGTATTAGGGAAAAAATTCCAAATATTGCTATAGCCAAGATTTCTCCTTTCTCGACACCAAGATCTATTGAACAAAACATTAATTTAAATATGTTTATAGTTCAATTAGAACCAGGCAAGAAGCTAATGAGCTAATAAATTTAAAATATTTGCTCTATCAAAGGGTATATTCTGAAAAAATAAAAAGATCGGGACCAATACAATGCTATTGGTGCCAAAGATTTGGTCATATTAGCCAAAATTGTGCTTTCGAGAGAAGGTGCGTAAAGTGCGGCTCCAACCATGAACAGGACAATTGTCTTAGGGAAAATGTAGGTACAAATCCCTTAAAGCCTTTGTGCATAAATTGCAATCAAGAGGGACATCCAGCTAGCTATAGGGGCTGTTCTCAATATAAAAAATACTTGGAAAGAAAAGATCAGTTAAAATTAAATATTGAAAATCGACGCAAATTCGTTAACAAATCAATTAACAATTTCACTAACCCTAGATTAACTTCTGCTAATGTGGTTGCCCCAAAATCCTCAATGGGTAACTCAGCTGAAGTAATAATGACTGAATTTCTAGATGAATCAAATATACTTTTTGGTATGCCATATATAACCTTGCTTAACAAGGTTTTAGAATTTTGGCCTAGATATAATCTAATCACAGACCAAACTGAGAAAATGCGTGCATATATTCATTTTTGTAGCTCACTCTCAAATAAATAAAAATGTTCAGTATCAAAATATTAAATTTAAATGTGAACTCGCTGCTCTCACATGATAAAAGACTTTCTCTTTCCAAAGAATTATCTGATATAAAACCATTGGTGGCTTTCGTTACAGAAACCTGCCTAAAAAATAGACATAAGCCAATTTTTGATGATTACGAAATATTTAGGAACAACAAAAGCAGATGTGTAGGGATTCTAATCAAAAAGGGGATAAGAGTTGAAACAGTTTTTTTTGATTTCCTGAATGATTTGAACTCTGATAGCTTTAATTGTAATACTCTACCTTACGCCTCCGATCACTTTGCACTACTCTTAAGTCTAAATTTTAAAAAGTTCGACCCTTTTAAATCTGACCCTTGCACATTTAGATCCTTTAAAAAAACCAATTGGAATAATTTTCAAAATAACCTAGCCGCGGAAATATAAGTGTCTTTACCCCCTGAAGACCGAAATTTAAGCAACGGCGAAATTGACCATCACATTGCCTCGTTGACTGAATCGTTGAATAATTGTACTGCGGTACATTCCAAACTCATTGAGGTTGGCGACAACAAATTTTATAAAAACTTGTCAGACTTGACTCACAAAATGCTCAAAATTAGGAAAATTTGGCTCCCCATTTTGAAACGAATTTTCCACAACAATCTAAACAGAGTCAATAACCAATATAAAGAGTGGTCTTCTCGCATTTCCTGCCTCAGCAAGCTAATTAAGGATAGGATAAAGATGGAAGTTAATGATAATTTCCGAAATAGATTAAAGTTAATTAAAGCGTCTCCGCAAGCCTTTAAAGAGATATTCCGAATTACAGGAAAAAACTCCACTCAGATTGACTGATCAAAATCCTGCTTGCAGGAGGATGGGCGCGAGTACCACTCTGTTCCCGATAAACTTAGAGCCTTTAACGGTTTTTATGCCAATCTATTTTCGGAAAAAATCCTCAACATAATATTGACTTAAATTACAAAATTCACAGAGATGTTGATTTGTTTTCTAACCGTTCAATCAGCCCTATCACTCACTTTAACCAGGAATGGAATTTTGTATTTCGATCCAACTGAATTTTCGATTCGATTTAATATTCGATCTGAATTCTTTTTGGCATCCTGTAAAATCGTCGTATCGTAAATTAGTGTGGCCTTTGAGAATTCCACGCAAATGGTATAAATTTTCAAATTGCCCGATGAAATGTAATGAAATTTTGACAGCTGGTAGTTTTTTTTTGAAAACAATAATTTAAAATGTTTGTGTTTTAGATTTGTTTTTAGTTTTGAATTATTTTTAAATTAATATTTAATAATTAATATTAAAATTGTTGGTCTCAGTGAAACAAAATATTTTTAAGTGTCTTCGGTCCTAAATTTGGCGTCGTTTTTTTTATTTTGTTATACTTATAATTTTCACTTCGCTCTTAGGGCCATCTTATTTGGTTGTAATTTCATGAAAATCTTGATAATTTTTTTAAATTCAATACTTTCAAGTTAACTTTTGCAAGCTTGGGATTTTTTTGCATGAACTCAAGTGAAAAAAAAAATTTTTAAAAAAATATTTTATTTTTTTTTTTTTTGTGAAAACTAAAATAATTTAGTAAAAATTTAAGGAAATAATTGTCAAATTTCTTGTACTTGGGTTTTTTTCATTAAAGAAATTAAAAATATGACAATAAACATAAAAAAAACATGTTTTCGACAACTCAACACTGATCGAATGAATTTTATACGAACACAGTATAAAATATTTTCGATCCAATTTTAGCCGATACCAAATTGGTTGGTCGAAGTCGTATATACGATCCAATTGGGTCAAATCGAAATACAAAATTCCATTCCAGGATAATCCTGCATCTCATCCTACTAACGGAGAATTTTTTGTTTCAATTGGATCAGTTAGTTCAATTATAGAAACTTTGAATAGGAAAAAATCTTCAGGGCCGGACGGAATCTCAAACTTTATTCTAGTCAAATGTTGCCTACAAATATCGCCTTTGTTGACAATTATTATTAACAACTGTTTAAATAATGGATACTTTCCCAAGGCTTGGGAAATAGCTAAATTAATACCGACAGCAAAAGACAAAACTTCAAATAATATTAAAAATTTTTTATCTATGCTATCTAACTTTGGAAAAATTCTTGAGAAGTGCCTTTTGATCAAGCTGGAGACTTTCTGTGAAGACAATAACATAATTCCAAACTAACAATTTGGATTCAAACTTGCGCATTCCACAGAGCACGCCCTGTTGCATTTTCAGGATACAATCATTAACAACCTCCGACAGCAAAAATGTACGGTTGCCTGTGCTATCGACCTTGAGAAAGCCTTCGACAATGTCTGGTCTAAAGGCCTAATCTACAAATTACTTTCGCTAAAGTGCCCAGTAGAACTCCTAAAAATTATAGTTGACTTCTTGAAAAATAGAAAGTTATTCATTCAGATTAAAAACGAAATCTCAGATGTGGTAGAGGTTAAATCAGGAGTCCCACAGGGCTCTACACTTGGTCCCAAACTATTCAATATTTTCTTATCTGATTTCCCTGGCGTAAACGCCAATAACATCTCTCATGACATATTTTATGCCGACGACATCATATTATTCGCGGCAAGCGTGAGACCAGATGAGGCGCTCCATGCAGTTAAAACTCATTTAACAAAAGCAATTAATTTTTATAATGACTGGGGTATAAAGATTAATCTAGACAAGTGTGAACTAATTTGTTTCCGTAACGCTAGTGGAAAGGGTCATCATCTAGCCGTGAGGGAGAGCAAACTATTTGTTGTATTACATACATGTTAATACTTGTAAACTACTGCCTACTGCCTTGCAGTAGTGACAGTAAGTCAGTCATGAATAGACAATAAAAGAAGACAGTTCTAAAACATAACATGGTGTCAGATTAAATTAAAAAATTAAATAAAATAATATAAAAATTACTTAAGATGTCAAATCCAACGAATGGTGAAAGTTTTAGTCAAAAAAATAAAATATTAAGTTGCCAAATTCAACCAATAGAATTAAAAAATTCAAATTTGGGCGACACGTGGAAAAAATGGTTTAACCAATTTAAATTATATATGCGTGCCTCAGATTTGGAAAATGAAGATGATGGACGAAAAGTTGCGTTATTACTTCATAATCTTGGACCGGAAAGTTATGAAATATTTAACTCATTTAATGAAGATATCGACAAAATTAAATATGAAATCTTAGTGAAAAAGTTGGAGTCATATTTTGTGCCGAAAATTAATATTGCAATGGAAAGACATAAGTTTTTTACCAGACAACAGTTAGTTGATGAAAGCATAGATGAATATATAACTGTATTAGTAAATTTGAGTTTCAATTGCTCATTCGGAAATTTACGAGAAGAACTGGTTCGTGATATATTAATATGTGGTCTAAGGGAAAATTATCTCTACATAAAAGAACGCCTTCTAAATGAAGGTGACATAAAGCTTGAAAAGGCTTTAGAAATCGCAAAAGCAATGGAATTAACAAGAAGACAGTCACAACAACTACAAAAGGAAATGGATTTCAATTGTGTTGGTGCTTTACATAGTACCAAATTTAACAGTCATGACAGCCGACAAAATCCATTTAGTAGAGGTCATCAGGGTCATAGAAATAGCTAGCCAGAAAGTGAAAAGAAAAAACAACAAATTGAATACAAACAGCAAGTAAATAAAATTGGAATTTGTAACAAGTGCGGTCTTGTCCATAGAGAACGGTGTCCAGCTATTGGAGTCATTTGTAACATTTGCAAGCGGAAAAACCATTATGCGAGAATGTGTATATACTACAAAAATAAGTCAGTTAATCACTTGGGACTTAAAAAAACAAACAACGAGTCATCATTGTTAAAACCTCAATCGAATTATTGAGAGAATTTAAAAAGAAAACGACTATTTTACATTCGACAATATTTATTTTAGCGGACTGTATTTATTTTTACAATTATTTTATTTTTATGTCCAAACGACATCGACAATGAAAAAACAATGGAAGAATTTATAAAATAACAAAAAAAAATAGATTAATATTTTTCAAAGCCAACTTAAAGTGTACAAAAAATGAAAATATAAAATAACAAGTAAATTACAAAAAAATATATTAGAATATTACAAAAACTATATGTTAGGACGGAACATGCCGCCGGCCTTGAAAGTATTGATTTCAATCAAGGTTATCTTCTATTGGAAGTGGGCTGATCTTATTAATGCTTCTTTTGAGGACCCCGTTGCTAGTTTTTAATGAAACGACACGAACAATTCCATCCGAACCAGGATGTATGTCAATTATCCTAGCCATAGCCCATTTTTGAGGTGGAAGTCCATCTTCTGCGATGAGAACCAGCATTCCGATCTTGACATTCCTCTCTTTAGAACGCCATTTATTGCGTTGCTGAAGTTGAAGAAGATGATTTTTTACTGACTTCACAGCTGCTTCCCAAAGACCCCCAAAATGAGGTGACCGGGGTGGAATAAAGTGAAACTCAGTACCATCCTCGACGCAAAAATGTTGAAGTTCCCGTTGAGTTTGTTCAGCATAAAATAAATTTCGCAATTCTTTTAATTGCCTATTAGCACCAACAAAGTTTGTAGCATTATCACAGTAAATATGATTAGACCTTCCCCTTCTTGCAAAAAATCGTTTTAAACCTGCTATGAATGCATCAGAAGTTAGCTCAGAAATGAGCTCGAGATGGACTGCCCTGGTCGCAAAACATACGAAAACAGCAATGAAAGCTTTATCTGGACGTTTTCCTCGAATTTTGTGATGGATCCAGATGGGACCACAAAAATCAACACCACAGTGAAGAAAAGGCCTCGATGGCTGTATACGATGAGATGGCAAATTCCCCATTACTTGCTGCAATGTATGTGGCTTTGAATGGAAGCATCTTAGACAATGATGCACAATCCGTCTGGCGATATTGCGAGCATCTATAATCCAGAACCTTTGACGAATTAAACCAACTAATGCCTGTGGGCCTGCATGAAAGTTTTTACAATGATAGTAATTTAGTAAGGACGATGTAAACGGATGTTTCTTTGGAAGAATGAATGGATGTTTTGAGCAGAAAGGTAGATCTGCGTTATTCAAACGACCTCCAACTCGAATGAGCTCTAATTCCGAATTGACATCTAGGAATGGATTCAGATTTTTTATGTAACTCTTGGAAGTAACCATAGATGTCTTTCTTAACTGCTGTATTTCAATTTTAAATTCCTGATTTTGAACAATCCAAACCATTTTTATCAAAGCCAGCTCCAATTCTTCCACAGAAAACGAACCTTGTGTTCGTGGTCCCCTAATATTTTGAACAAATCGTAAAACATATGCAAATACTCTTCGTAATTTTGCGAAATCATTAATAAATTTTACGTCGACAACCAGATCTTCTAACTCACTATGTTTTGATGACACCATTGAAAATTTGGCATTTCGTCTCTCTGGAATTTGATCAAATGTAGTTATAGGTTCAGTAAACGTTGTCCACGATGACTCAGCAGTTGCTAAGAACGATGGTCCATCAAACCATAATTTGGACCCTAGTAACGCTTGAGGCAGCATGCCCCGTGAAACAATGTCAGCGGGATTATTTTTTGAGTCAATATGCCTCCATTTCATGTTGTTTGTTAACGATTGAATCTCCGACACTCGATTGCAAACAAAGGTCGTCCAAGACGAAGGATGTGAAGAAAGCCAATCAAGAACAATCTTTGAATCAGTCCAACAAATTATCTGATCAAAGTTTCTTTCTAAAATTGATTTGACACGTGACAGCAATCTTGCTAGAAGCTGCGCTGCACAAAGTTCCAATCTTGGCAACGATACAACCTTCACTGGTGATACTTTTGATTTTGCACATAACAATTTGGTTTCAATTAAGCCATTATAATCGATAGTTCGCACATAAATACAACATCCATATGCACGAAGAGATGCATCTGCAAATCCATGTAGCTCTATGTAACAGAGTGAAGATATTGACAGAATTAATCTTGGAATTTTGAAGTCATTTATAAACGAAAGATGATTGCGATATTTTTCCCATTCTGAACATAGCTCTGCTGGAAGTTGATCATCCCAATTGATCTTCAATAACCAAAGCTCTTGCATGAAGATCTTTCCAAGTACAATAATTGGATTTAGCAGCCCAAGCGGATCGAAAAGTCGCGCCAAATCCGATAGAACATTACGTTTAGTAATAGTTGATAACATATTAGAATGAGAATGAAAGAATTGAAATTCATCATTGATAGGCTGCCATATGATTCCCAATGTTTTAGTTACATCAGAGTTGTTAATATGAAGTAGCTTTTCTTTGACTGATTCCGAAATCCCTTCCAGAATTGAGTCGTCATTGGCACACCACTTGTGCAATTCAAATTCGCCCTTCTTTAGAATGCTATAAATTTGATTACGGATTTCTATAGCCTCTTCTTTCGAATCTGCTCCAGACAACATGTCATCCACATAAAAATCCCTCTTCAACACTTTAGCCCCTATGGGATAGGATTCATATTCTATATCAGCTAATTTATTAAGGCAACGAGAAGCCAAATATGGCGCTGCAGCTGTGCCATACGTAACGGTTTTCAAGCGAAAAATTTGCATTTCTTCATCTGAGTTATCTCTCCAAAGAATGCATTGGAAATTTGTATCCTTAGAATTTACTAAAATTTGGCGAAACATCTTCGATATATCTGCAGTAACAGCATAGCGATGAAATCGGAAACGAACGATAATGTCGAATAAATCTGATTGCACTCTGGGACCAGTCAACAGCAATTTGTTTAACGAAATATTTGAAGTTGAATGACACGAAGCATCAAAAACTACACGTAATTTAGTGGTACTGCTTTGAGGTCTTAGAACACAATGATGAGGCATGATATAATATGGTAATGACAAATCCCATGAATTAATTCTTTCCATATGATCTAATTGCAAATATTCATGAATGAATTCAGAATACTGATTCTTGATTTCCTTAGTTCGGTTTAGACGTCTCTCTAAAGCGAGAAATCGTTTATACGCAATATCCCATGTGTGGCCTAACATTGACGCATCTGTTTTAAATGGTAACCTAACAATAAAGCGACCCGCAGGAGTCCGTTCAACAGTCGATAAAAAATGCTCTTCACATTGTAATTCTTCTTGACTCATTACCAGGGATGACGATGGATGTTCCATGTTTTCGAGTTTCCAAAAATTTTCTAAATTTGTATTTAGAGAATTATCTCTTTCAAGAATGTCTTCTGAACCCGTTAATGAACCACAGAGTGATGAATAGCTTTGAATCCTATTAACTTCCCCAGCAATAATCCAGCCAAATAAAGTCTTTTGAATAGTCGGTAAATTATTTCCTAATTTAATCTGACCCGCAACGAGCAACTCGAAAAATATGCCAGCACCGATTAAGATATCAATTTTTTGAGGATGATGAAACGATGGATCTGCTAATTCTATTCCCGAAGGAATATTCCAGTTCCCAATATTGATGATACAATTTGGTTGTAAATCAGTTATAGTTGGCAAAACCAAAAACTCCAGGTGAGCGGAATAATCACTCAATCGTGATTTGATGATGGCTGATGTTCTGGATTTTATTTTTGCCGTAGACTTACCAATACCATTTATTTCCAAATCTAACTTATTCTTACAAAGGTTTAACCTGGTCACCATGCAATCAGTAATGAAATTCAACTGGGATGCCGAATCCAACAATGCACGACAAGGTATAAACTCACCAGTTGAATCTTTAATTAACACGACCGCTGTGGCCAAAATGATATGCTTAGGTTTTGTAAGAGAAACCGATAAAGCATCTTGATTTATGTTTAAATCATTGTTTTCAATTCCAACATTGGAGCATGACGGTAGCTCTGCAGATTCAGGATTTGCAAGCGAATCAGATACATTCACTCTAATTTGATTACGATGTAAAAGACTGTTATGAGACTGATTGCAAATATTGCATTTGCTAGCTGAACAAGATTGAAGTGGATGACCTTTCAATAAACAATTAAGGCATAACGACAGTTTCTTAGCTTCATAATATCTTTCCAAAGGCGACATTTTTAAAAAAGTAGAACATTCTTTTAATTCGTGACAACCATTTTTACAACAGGAACAAATCGTATTACGAGTATTTGGCGATGAAATTAATGAAGAGCTTCGTTTGTCTTTAAAACGCTTAGTAGAGCTGCTAAAGTTTGTATTTGAGTCGCGGCTTTCAAGTGTTGTACAACGATTAGACAAAAATGTAGAAAATTGTTCCCATGTTGGAACACTATTCAAGTTAATTTCATCTTCCCATTTCCATAAGGTATCCTTGTCTACTTTTAACAAAACTAAATGTAGAAGAAAAGTATCAAAAAGCTGATCAATCGATGCTAATGACTTCAATGCTCTTAAATGACCATTGAACAAATCAATTAAATCGCGTAATTGCGACACTGAGCCTTTATTTACATGCGATAATTCAAAAGTTTCTTTAATATGTGCTTGAACAATAATACACTTGTTGTCATAACGTTCCTTAAGAATTTTAAGAGCTTCATTATAATTCCCGACAGTAATTTCCAATGCTTGAATAGAACGCAGTGGCCTCTCATCCAAACAACTTTTAAGGTATTGAAACTTTTCGATATTAGTTAAATTATTATCTTCATCTACTAATGTGTTGAATGACGTAATGAAATCTGTCCACTCTGTATATTTTCCACTAAAAGTAGGCAACTTTAATTTAGGAAGATTAACAGATTTGGAATGTCCAGACCGCATCATTAAGGACGTCTGAGTATCAAATAGAGATGATGATTCACTTTTTTTAAGAGTTGCAACGCGAGACATAATTTTGGATTTAATATCGCAGTACAAATATTCTGTGCATTGACGTTTTAAAATTTCCCCTTCTAAATTACCTTCACATTCAATTTCTGATTGCACTGTCAAAAATTTAGAAAAATAAACTTCTACTAATCCAAGTCGTGTCTCCAGTTCAAATTGAGACATCGAAGGTAAATTTTTCTCAATGTAGAGGTTGATTCTTTCTATTGAATCCTGGATGGAAGATCTTTCGATGCTACTTCTTGAAGTGACATTTCCTCGAGTTTTAACCATATTTATGCCTTTTACAATATTTTAATAACACAACACTGTTCTTTATAATTAAAATATATTGGTAAATCACAAAAATGTACAACAACGTATGCAAATTAGGCGTTTGCCCTTATTTCAACGATACTAGTTCGGGATAAAGGAAAGCACACGCGATTTTTTAAAACGACTCAAATAACTATATAAATGAAGTCGTTATCTTTAATTCCACGTGTACAAAAATTCGCGAACAAAGAACAAGCCAACGAAAAATGTCTTTTTAAATATATAATAACGAAATCCGGCTCGTATGGACCAAATGTTAAAACCTCAATCGAATTATTGAGAGAATTTAAAAAGAAAACGACTATTTTACATTCGACAATATTTATTTTAGCGGACTGTATTTATTTTTACAATTATTTTATTTTTATGTCCAAACGACATCGACAATGAAAAAACAATGGAAGAATTTATAAAATAACAAAAAAAAATAAATTAATATTTTTCAAAGCCAACTTAAAGTGTACAAAAAATGAAAATATAAAATAACAAGTAAATTACAAAAAAATATATTAGAATATTACAAAAACTATATGTTAGGACGGAACAATCATCATCATCAGAGCCGAAATAATTTTTTGTAGGAGGATTGGACGTGGGTAAAGAAAAACTGTGGTACATTGAAATTAAAATAAATAAAATAAAAATTAAAATGCAATTGGACACAGGTGCGCAAGTCAATGTCATGTCGACTTTTCAATTTGAAAAATTGAAATTAGGTCCAACAAACTTAAAACGTTCTAATGTCAAAATCGCGACTTTTAATGGTGATCAATTGAAAATTTTGGGAAAGTGTTTTTTAACATGCGAATTTTTGAATCAAAAACATCTAATAGAGTTTTTTGTTGTCGATTTAGAATGTCAAACAGTATTAGACTTGCATACCTGTGTGGAATTGAATTTAATAAAACGGGTTCATTCAATAAATTTAGATAACAAACTATCTGATAATAATTGTAAAATTTTACAGAAATATAAAAGTGTGTTCCAAGGGCTTGGTTGTTTAAAAACTAAGTGTCATCTAACAATAAGAAATGATGCTCGACCTGTTATTGACAACATGCGCAGGATACCTTTCAAATTAAAAGAATTATTAAAAGATGAACTTGATCGCCTAATTAAAATGAATGTGATTGTCCCCGTTGAGGAGCCTACAGAATGGGTAAATTCAATTGTTCTAGTAGCGAAACCTAATGGTAAGCTTAGACTATGTTTAGATCCTCGTAATCTAAATAGAGTAATATTACGTTCGCATTTTCAGTTACCGACAATTGAAGACATAAAATCACAAATAATTAATGCCAAATATTTTTCGATCCTCGATGCCAATTCAGGTTTCTGGACTATACCTTTAGACGAGCCATCTTCTAAACTATGCACGTTTATTACACCATTTGGCGATATGATGATAAAAAATTTTTCTAATATACCTGGTCTTGTTATTTATATTGACGATTTTTTGATTTATGGTGCAACTATTGAAGAGCATAATAGTCGTCTCGAATTAGTTCTACAAACGGCACAAAATCTTGGTTTAAAATTTAACGAAGCCAAATCAAAAATTCTTTGCAATGAAGTTAAATACATGGGTCACATTTTTAGTCATCAAGGGGTCAAGCCAGATGAAACCAAGGTAGAAGCAATATGTAAAATGCCTTCTCCTTCTTCTGTCACAGAGCTACAAAGATTTTTAGGCATGGTTAACTATTTAGGTTCTTTCATAAAAGACCTTTCAATTGAAACGTCTAATTTGAGAAATTTATTGAAAAAAGAGACTGAATGGCAATGGACACCATCACATGAAATAGAATTTAAAAACCTAAAATCTCTAATTAGTACAGCTCCAATATTAACATATTTTAATCCAAATAAACCACTAAGTTTATCTGTTGACGCTTCAAAAAACGCAATGGGTGCTGTAATCATGCATGACAATAGACCAATAGCCTTCGCATCCGCAACACTGACCAACTGTCAACAGAATTATGCACAAATTGAAAAGGAACTTTTTGCAATTCTTTTTGGTTGCACAAAATTCCACCAGTACGTTTATGGTCATAAATTTTTAGTTGAAACAGATCACAAGCCTTTAGTGACTATCTTCAACAAGCCATTATACAAAATTCCTCCTAGGCTCCAACGAATTATGTTACGTTTACAAACATATGATCTAAATGTTGTATTTAAGCCTGGAAAATATATGTATGTAGCCGATTCGCTTTCACGAGCTGCGCTTCCCTATGAAACTTTAACTGAATTTGACAAAGACCTCACTTTACAGATTAACTTGTTAACTAGGAATCTATCTATTTCCAAAGACAATCTAGAAAAGATTAGAGAAGAAACAAAAGCCGATTTAGGTCTACAGAAATTAATTAAATATTGCCATAATGGGTGGCCAAGCAACAAGAAATCCATAGACATTTTAACTTCACCGTATTTCACAATAAGAGATGAAATACATGTTTACGAGAATTTGGTTTTTAAGGGGTCTAGTCTAATTATTCCAAAAAATCTACGTCACGAAATACTCCAAATAATTCATGAAGGTCATCTCGGCATAGAAAGATGTAAAAACCTGTCAAGAAATTTTGTGTATTGGCCCAACATTAATAATAACATTCAGAATTATGTTAGTCAATGTGAAACATGCATCCGTCATAGGAATAATAATCCAAAGGAACCTATCATTCTACATCACAAAACTGTAATTCCCTGGTACAAAGTAGGCATTGATCTTTTCCATTTTAAAAATAAAATATATTTACTGGTAGTTGATTATTATTCCACTTATATTGAATTAGCTGCATTAAACTCTTCATCCTCGTCTAAGCCAGTCATTATAAATTTAAAATCGATTTTCGCCAGGCATGGTATACCCAATACGGTGATTTCTGATAACGGTCCACCATTTAATTCCGAAGAATTCAAAAAATTTGCAAAAGAATGGAATTTTGAACATATAGCATCCAGTCCTCACTATCCAAGATCCAATGGACTAGTTGAAAGATCCATAGGCACAATTAAAAAATTATTATCGAAATGTGACGAAACTGGCACTGATCCATACATAGCCTTGTTACAGTATCGTTCGACCCCAAAGAATAACATCAACTCACCATCGGAACTGCTAATGTCTCGTTGTTTAAGAACAAAACTACCATCATTGCGGACACAACTATTGCCATCAGTAGTTGATCAAAATTTACATTTATCAAAACTTCATCAGAATAATCAAAAATTATAATAAAAATACCAGAAAACTTCAACCTCTGGAACAAGGGGAAAAGGTTTATTATAAAACATCTCTCACATCCGAATGGGCGCCTGGAAAAATTGTTGGAGTGTGCAATGAACCCAGGTTATATTCCATTTTGGATGAGAATGGTCATATTTTCAGGCGTAATCGTCAACATATTTTAAAGGTTCCTCATTCTGTGGATGATCACAGCCATAATATAAAATTCACAGAACAACATGAAACTATTGAAGATAATGATTCCAGTCAAGGTCATCATGAAAGATTTGACAATGATTTGAATGTGACACATCAAAGTGGAATGCAATTGCGCTCAGGTCGAGTAATTTCTTAGAACTAAATTTAAATTTTTTATATCACATATTGTTTAAGCTTATTAGAATTGCGTATGTGGAAATCACCACTAATTTTGAATTGTTAACCTATATAAATTTTATTTTTAAATTGAATTGAATTATATCCTATATGAAAAACCTATGCTTTCGGTATTTGGCTGTTTATAACGCCAAACGTAGCAACTGAAGTGCAGATTTTTGAACGCAAAATAATCAGATACTGTCTTTCAAAATATAGAAGACCGGGCGGAAAATGGTATCCAAACGACACTCTATATACTAAATCGAGAGTAACGCCCTGTAACGTGTGTCCTAAACTACACGCTTACTTGTATTTTCAAACCTACACGGTAACATGATTGAAATCATCTGCGTGGTCAACTTCTTGCGAAAACCGCATGGTTTTAATAAATTCCTTCTAGAAAATTCGATTCACCACATATCCGTGGTGAAAATAAGTTGAAAAGAGAGTCCCCGGTGAGAAACGGAAGAAGAGATGCAAAGAAGAATGGGAAAAAGTCGATCGTGTAATATTCTGATTCGCGGGATAAAAAATTTTTTTGTCCAGTAAAAGAAAAAATGAGCAAAGCGAACCATAGTAGTGAATTTACATTTTCTCTATATCGGCCGGACCACTATGGAACTTTCCCGATAATGTCATAAAATATTCATTTTAGTTCTCCTATTCTAAATGTACATTCCAAGTTTCATGAAAATTTGACTACTATTGGCCGAATTATTAAGGTTTATTTATTTTGCATTTCCGTAAAACCCCTACAGAGAGGAGTGGCATTCTATCCTTGCAGTTGACCTATCCAAAGTGTATACACCAAGTTTTAGAAAATTCGCCGATTATTGAATGAATTCTTGAAGTTTTTCTATTTCAGCCCCCACAATCCCCCATCGAGGGGAGACATTTTATCTTTTCAGCTTGCTCATCCCAAATGTACATTCCAAGTTTCATTAAAATCCGCCGGTTATTGGCCGAATTATTAAGGTTTCTTTATATCACCCGCAATCCCCACCGAGGGGACACGCATTCTATCTTTTCACTTGCCCTATCAAGAATGTACACATCAAGTTTCAAGAAAATCCGCCCATTATTGAGTGAATTATTGACGTTTTTCTATTTTAGCCCTCCACCACCCCCCATCTGGGGGAGACATATTTAATCTTTTCAGTTGGTCCATCCCAAACGTACGTTCGAAGTTTTATTAAAATCCGACTATTATTGGCCGAATTAAGCAAGTTTCTGTATTTCGTTTTTACTAAGCTTTTTTTTATTTGACCTCCCGCAACCCCCACCGAGGGGAGTTGCATTCTATCTTCTCACTTGGCCTATCCAGAACCTATAAACCAAGTTTAAAGAAAATCCGCCCATTTTTGAGTGAATTATAGAAGTTTTTCTTTTTTAGCCCTCCACAACCCCCCACCGTGGGGAGACATATTTTATTTTTTCACTTGGTCCATCCCAAACGTACGTTCGAAGTTTCAATAAAATCGGACTATTATTAACGGAATTAGGGATGTTTCTATATTTCCACCACAACATTTTTTAAAAAAAGTTTTGCGCATTAGTGTTGCCAGATGTAATTTGCGTTGAAAAGTTAATATGTTCTGATTTCGATCTTGGTACGCAAACTGTGCAAATCTCATGAAAATTGGACATGCAGATTCGGTTTTACAACAACTGCAAAAATTGACTATATTTGGACAAAATGTATTTTTAGACAGTGTTGCCATAGTCGAATATGGCCCAAAAACTAATCAGATCTAAGTTAGGATCAGATACATGAACTGTATAAATTTTATCGAAATTGGCCCACCAGTTTAGTCTGAACCGTGCGGACAAGATTTTGTCGTTTTTAGACAAAAAAAGCGTTACCAAATAGTGTTTCCATATATTAATTTCGCCCAGAATCTAACACCATCTGGCATTTGATGCAACACCAAAATGGTGAAAGTTTCATGGAAATCGGACCATCCATTCAGAATTTATTAACGATTTAACGACATGGGGCTAATTATTTTTGACGAAACGGATTTTGCACTTATTTTCATCTTCCTAGCCCTTCTAGATCAAAAGTTAGGTTTTCGCACGATTATAGTACTTTCCTATAAACATTCGTTTATCGGGAAAGTAAAAAGTGTGATTATACTTAATTAAATAAGCACGATTCTAAAGAAAAAAAAAAACGATGAAAAATCATTTTCCAAAATGAAGGAACCGACATAAAAGCAACAAAGAAAGAAATTGTGTCGAAAACGTGGTAAAAGTGCATCGACATACCGTTAGCAGTTTTTATGCTTTTCTTGATTTTTGTTTGTTGTTAAAAGTATAGAACATAAATTCCTAACCTATTTGAAAACTTGGGGAAAAATTTCAATTAATAGTTTTTGTAAACAGAAAAAAAAGAAACGCATTCAAAAAACAATGAAGGGCGTAGAAGGATTTTAATTTCTAAAAGTAAATTCTGTGGTGTTCAGCATTCGAATATACGCAATTTTGTTGCTGTCATTGCGATTGTGTGGCGTTTTGGTCGTCCATACAAATTGTCAATTATTTATAAATTTCATGCAGAAAATCATCACACTCGACTAAACTACAAATTCCACTGGGAAAAATCCTAATTGGGACCTGGATTCAATGGAGAAATCTATATATCTGATGTTACAGCCAATTCATGATTTTGTGGTTACAACTTATGGAATTGTCTCAGTATCCGGTCAAGAATATCAAGTCTACACATTTTCATCAAAAATTTGATCCAACACAAAAGAGCTTCACACACAGGATTCCGGGAAACAGGTTAAGAACGGCATTGACAAGTAGGCTATTAAACTTTAGAAACAATCAAATTTTCTTTTTTTAAACAAAAAAAAATTATCACAATTAATATCTTTATAACTAAAATATAATTTTCTTCATTTTTTTTTTGAGAAAGGAGACAACGAAGTTTTCTTTATTCGTATCAACATAACCTAAAAAAACAAAAAAACAAAAATGGAAGCTTCCTTTTTTGCATAATTTCAGATTTCCGCGTAAGTTCAGATAAATAAATAAAAAGAAAATACAATACTTACATATGAAAAGAAAAGAAATAAATTTTGACGCTAATCTGAGTTTTTTTTTTATTTTGGTTCCTAATTTGTAGTTTTTTTTTCTTCAATGAAGTAACTTAACTTAAAGGTAACGTAAAATGGGAAACCGATATAGCTAGAAAATGTAAGAAAAAAAAGAAATTATAAAAGAAAAACAAAAAGTTTAATAGATTTATAGAAAGATAATTATAAGAATGTACAAAAACAGATTTAATATTGGGTTTTCGTTCAATTATATTTTGTTTAATTATGACAACCAAGAAAACAGAAAAAGTAAGAAAATTTAAGTATCAATTAAATTTTTTTATTCAATTATTAATATTACAAAGAAAAAGAACATATATAAATTTTGTAAAATTTCAAGTTTCAATTTCAGGAGTTTTTTTTTTGCTTAGAAATAATGAAATCCGATTAGGATATTTAAAGAATTCATGATATATGTACCAGTTTTTTTTATTATTAAAGAAATTATGTTGAAAGGAGGAATTATGTTTCATTAGAGTGAGAAAATGAGAAAGGGAGGAAGAGTGTGGATGTGAAGAGAGCAGAAAGAAAACTTTTGTAGGGGCGGTTATCGTCAACGGGGACCAGCATTCTGCTGTTTGTCCATTCGGGTGGGACGTGCCCCATATAAGTCCGGTTGGCAATAACACCTCTGCCAAGCGGTACCGACATGCCTCGCAAGGCTTTCGCGGACAGTTCGGTCAGTTTCGGTGACCAAGAACTAACGAACCTTCCACCTATTCGGTCGTTTTCGCCACAACCGAATTTTCCTAGCTTGATAGCTTATGCTATCACTTTAAAGTCTGAACGACATTAACACTCTTATGCACGCATAAATAATTATGTGTAATTTGATGATAGATGGTGGTGAACAACGACCCACCCCTCCGGCGAGCTAGCAAGCGCAACTCAGCTTGGCGTGCAGCCTTTTAGTTGTTCACATTAGCTGCACCATCTCATATCTTCTCATCGCAAGGAAGAAGATATGCTGTAAAGATCATCAGGGGATTTGCATTCTTCGTATAAACCCCAAATGTAAACCCCGCAGTCCCCGTCCCCGTTGACGAATAAGCGCCCCTACAAAATTGGTTATCGTCCCTTACAAGTTTTCTTATCCTTTCTCGGGCCATAACTCTCTCCCTCTCTCTCTCACTCACAAATAATGTTTAACCAATCATTCTTATATTAAACGCTCGTAACGGAACAATAAGGAATAAAAAAAAACGTTTTTATTTCATATTTGCGTTCCTCCATTTATTTATGATAACAAAGAAACTGAATCTGCTTTACGATATCTGCCATGATTCATACATTTATATGCCATATCAGGCCATTTTTTTAAAATCAAATAATTCTTAAAAATAATGAATTAATTCTAAATCCAAAAAAAATATTTTGAACTAAAATTACAATAAGTCTTGTGTGGGTTCTTTTTTTTTTCTTCTTTATTTGTTTTTATGTAAATTTTTTTTTTCTTTCTCCAGAATTACAAAATATTTGGGAAATGTCACAAAACGAAACTTTTATTTAAGTTACTTTAATCCCGAATGTCAAAATTATTGAGAAACCCTGTGGGTTCTTGGTTTAAGGCAATCCCGGAACAACAAAATAAAATAAATAATTTATACAACTTACGTGGCTTCACAAAAAGGGCCCTTTCTGCGGCAACTGTTCTGTAATGAAAATGAAAATATCTAGATAGCTAATTACGGATTAGCTATCTAGATATTTTCATTTTCATGGTAGTTTTGTGAGATTTGTTCCCTAAAATTTTCAAAAAAAAGAGAAAAATTCCCTTTTTTTCAATAATAAATTTGATTACTTTAATATATACTTTAATACTTGTATATTGTATTAACTTTTAAAATTCAGAAAAGAAAATTTTATGTCATCTTTAGCAATAAACAAATTAAAAAAAAAATATACTCAATTAGAAGAAGGTTTCTTTCTATTTTCCTTCCTTCTTTTATTTTTTTTGTTAAAAAAATTATAAAATTAATTTGAAAATATTTGCCGAATTTCCGACCATTTACCCAAAGTTTTGGTGGGTAAGTTTACTTCTGATGATGTTGATTTTCCAACATTGAAATGTGTGCCATGTTGAAATGATGAAATGCGCCAGATCCTGTAACGTGGTGTGAGTGTTTCCACGACACAGCATTTTTTGATTCCGAATCCTAGGATAACTGCACACTTTTCCCGCCAATATTTAACAGTATAAAAGAGATGATAAATAACGGACCCAGTACTGGATTCCCATAGATTCGGGCCTTGTTGGTTCCGCTATTCATTAATTCCTTTGTATAGAAAGAAAACTATTCGCAAAATAAAAGTTTTCTCAGGCCAAGAAAAAAGAGAGACCCAGATGTAAAACAATTTGTCTCAATTAAATTGGTTTGGAAAATTGGTATTCCCCTTGCATACGAACCCAAGCCTTTTTCAAGACAAAATTCGCTCCAAAAAAAAAAACCCAAATTTCTTTTGTACTTCAATATCGTGTTTTCTCCTTTTTTTTCTTTATAATTACAGTGGCTTGTTTGGAGGGTTTTTTTTTTCTAACCCTTTGATAAGGTAGGTAGGTAGGTAGAGTAGGGGTACTACGTACAACACCAGGCACCTTAATGGGCCCATTGTGATCCCTACGAGACCAGGAGTTACCCTGTTAGAAAACCTATTCCTCTTCAAAGCATTTAATTTTCCTACAAAACTTCATTAGACTTCCCATGTTAGTCGCCTGAAGCATCCCTAAATTCTCGAAGAAATGGTTACCCAAAAAGTTGTAACGAGTTCGAGAGAGAGCTGAGCACTCGCACAAAATGTGCTTGATGTCCTCAGCCATTCCTATGTCTCCACAATATCGACAGAGGTCGGTTTGCGCCAAGCCCAGTCTTTTAGGGTGCTTCCTCAACAGACAGTGTCCCGTCAGTATCCCAATAATTGTCCGTAAATGATTCCTGTTCCAGTCTATTATGAGACTCGACTTTCTTTGATTCATTATCGGCCACAAACTTTTTGACACTTCGTGCCCACTAAGTTTGCACCATCGTGTGTTGGCTTCCCCGAAAATTCTATCCCTGATACGTACTTTAAGCGCCGAGAGGGAATGCAGAACGTCAGTGATTTCGGTTCCTGAACCGTCTGCCCCTTCCTTTGCCAGCTTATCTGCCGATTCATTTCCCTCGATTCCGCAATGGGCTGAAACCCAGCATAACCTAACATTATTCTGAACGCATAGTGTCTTCAACACCTTGCGACAGCTACTGACTATTCCCGAGTTTACAGCTACCGAACTAAGCGCGTTCAAGGCTGTCTGAGTAGATCG
Organism: Xylophagus ater; assembly: GCA_963422695.1. NCBI lineage: Eukaryota > Metazoa > Arthropoda > Insecta > Diptera > Xylophagidae > Xylophagus > Xylophagus ater. The sequence continues at coordinate 84,421 of OY730486.1, forward strand.
AGATATCACTGGAGGATATCTTCTCCAGACTAGATGTTTCTGCAGCCTTTTGAATTGCCAATATTTCCGCCTGGAAGACGTTGCATTCCAGTGGAAGTCTGAAAGATTTCGCTATACTGAGATCTACCGAGAATACCCCGGAGCCTACGCCGTACTCTGTTTTAGATCCGTCTGTATAGATTCCAATTTCGCCTTCGATAGAGACCTTGTTGTCATACCAGTCTGTTTTGTCCGGGTATGACATCCTGTAAGGGGTATCGAAGTTCAATATTTCCTTTATGGTGTCTGTTGCCACCTTGGCACCGCCACCTAGCTTCCAGTTTAGGATCTTACCATGACCTTTATCCAGTCTCTTGAGAAACCCATGGTTTCTTAGCCTCAGAGCACTGTTGCCCGCCGCTTGTTTAATGTACAAGTCGATCGGCAACAAATGCAAAATCGTTTCCAGGGCTGCTGTAGGTGTTGTTCGAAGCGCACCTGACGCTCCAATACAAGCAGACCGTTGAACCCTAGTGAGATTCCCCTGTAAATGTTTTTTGTTGGTGGCCTCCCACCAAACTAATGCCCCATAGGTTAGAATTGGCCTCGCTACCGCGGTATAAAGCCAGAGCATTATGCTAGGCTTTAGCCCCCAATTTCTACCTACAGCCTTTCTGCATACATACAGAGCATTGTAAGCCTTTTTTACTCTGTTTTCTGTATTGATTCCCCATGCTAGCTTTTTGTCTAGCCAAAGTCCTAGAAATTTGACTTCTTCAGAGATATTCAAGGTGACTCCATCAAGCTTTGGCAGCCTGAACTGGGGCACCTTGTACATCCTGGTGAAGAGCACTAATTCCGTCTTACTCGGATTGATTCCAAGGCCATTGTGGTCGGTCCATTTGCTGAGCCTGTTGAGAGCTGCTTCCAGTAATTCGCTAATGGTGTCCAGAAATTTCCCTCTAGCAATTAGTGCAAGATCATCAGCGTATGCTACCACTGAGATCCCACTATTACTGAGTTTCTTAAGGATCCCATCAACCACTAGAATCCAGAGGAATGGAGATAATACTCCCCCCTGAGGTGTCCCTCTGGATACTCTCTTCCTTGCTTCACTGTCCCCGTAAGCTGCTTTAATAAATCTACAGCGCAGAAGCATGTTGATCCAATCGGTAATTCCACCTTCCACATTTGCGTCTTCTGGTGCGCCTATTATGGCTTCTCTTTTAACGTTGTTAAACGCTCCTTCGATATCCAGGAAAGCTACCAGAGCAAATTCTTTTTTGCTGATGCTATCCTCTATCTTACTAATGACTTCGTGTAAAGCCGTTTCCGTAGACTTATGTTTGAGGTACGCATGTTGGGAGTTCGACAGAGCCCATCCGCACACCTCTCTAATATAAGTATTGATCAATCTTTCCAATATCTTCAGAAGAAAGGATGATAGGCTAATAGGTCTGAAGTCCTTTGCCTGTGTATAACTGATTTTTCCTGCCTTTGGTATGAAGATTACCTTCGTTTCTCTCCACATCCTGGGCACATATGCCATCCGTAGACAACTTCTGAAAATTGTCTGAAGCCATCTTTTTGCCGCTTCTGGTGCTTTTTGCACCATTATTGGCCTGATGCCATCAGGTCCTGGTGATTTGTATCGCATGAAGGATTCGACTGCTCAAGTAAGCTTATTACTACTCATGATACAGTCGATCTTCCGCCAGCTGAGTTTCCGCACTGCCGGAAGTTTCTCTTCTTCCTCCTCTTCCCAGCTTCCTGGAAAGTGAGTAGCTATTAGGGACTCTAAAGCCTCTCGACTATCTTCCACCCATGATCCGTCCCCCGTCTTGATAAAGCTGGGGACGCTCTCCTCCTTTGAGAGTATTTTCCTTAGCCTTGAGGCTTCGCTAGTCTCCGTGATATCGTCGCAATATGTCCTCCACGAAAGTCTTTTAGCCTTTCTGATGACATATTTGAATTCCCGTTTACTTGCTTTATATATTTCCCAGTCTTCTACAAGGTTACTCCACCTTGCTTTGTTGTAGAGTTTCCCCACTTTCTTTCTCATGACCGTAATATCTACGTTCCACCAGATAGGTTTCTGCCTTCTAGGTGGTCTAGATATTGGGCACGATTTTTCGAAAGCTTTAATTACTTCATTGCTGAGGTAATTAACTGCTCTGTCCACACTATACCCGCACTTGAATGATCTAGCAGGCTCCTTGAGCCTATTACTCAGTGAGTGCGCAAAGCCTTCCCAGTCAGTTTTCCTAGGGTTCCTAAAGGGTGCTCTCTTGTCTATTCGAGCCTTAACCTCGAACAAGATCCATTTGTGATCAGAGAGGGAGGGCTCCTGTGAGACCCTCCATCTACCTATTTCATATTGGGAAGCGTTACTTAATGTGATGTCTAAAACTTCCTGCCTATTTTTAACTACAAAAGTTGGGTCATTTCCTACGTTACAAACTGCTAGATTTGATAATATAATGAAATCAAGTAGTAACATACCTCTTTCGTTGATATCCTTACTTCCCCATTGTGTGTGGTGAGCGTTGGCATCACATCCGATAACCACCTCCCACATGTTCCGTGCAACCAGCCGCCTTAAGCTTTCTGGAGGCAAGTCCGCCATCTGCCCGTCATAAGGTAGATATGCCGAAACCAGGCACATGGGTTTCCCATTCTGCTGCTTCAATTCGCATACCACTGCTGTAATATCTTCCGAGCTATAATTTTCCAAAAGAAAAGCTTTAACTGTATTTCTCAGAAGAATACAAGTTCTGACCTTCCCTTCCGATTTTTTGTAGAAGAGAGTAAAGTCTCTTACCTTTAGTCCTGATAATTGTTTCCTTTTGTTGATCCAGGGTTCCTGGATTAAAGCCGCTGTGATGTTCTGCCTAGAGAGTAATTCTGCTAGGCAGGCAGTAGCCGTTCTACTGTGATGGAGGTTGATTTGTACCACCTCCATCACTGATTACCGGCTCCTCGTCTTCGATCCCTTTAGTGTGGGCAGGTGGTTTTATCATCACCCTGCCCAAACTGTACCGTGCCATACCTTTAATCTTTTCATGATAGGGAAGTGATTCACGGCTGAGCGATAGAAGGAAGTTCTGGCCGTGTTCCCTCTGGGGTCCCACCTTCAGAACCTTCCATCCGTCAGCCTTCATCTCCCTATTCTGATTTCTTAGCAAAGCTAAGAACCTGTCCGGGGTGGTGTACGGCTTGGAAACCCAAACCCATGCCTTCGGTATGACGTTCCTGTGAAGGTCCTTCACAGCCACTGCTGTGATTCTGGCACCCTCCCAGATACCGTCAAGACCACTGAGGAATTCTTTAAAGAATTTTGCCGAAGCATCGTTTCCACAGGCAACAATCTTATGTCCACCCTCCCAACCAGCGCCATCGAAGAGCAATTCATGATCTTCGGCAGCTGACTCGTAAAAAGTCAGCATAGCCATCTGGAACCTCTCCTCGATTTTCTGCCACTGGTCGAGAGTTAATCGGCCATCTGATTGCTGCTCGTTTACTACAGCCACACGCAACTTGTCTAGCTCTGCATTCACAGGCCGGTTGCGTGTCGCTGTAGACACCTTTTGCTTGGGCTTTTTAGCCTCGCCCTGTGTGACGTCATCCCCTGACCTGTCACGTTTTCCCTGAAAACGGTTACTTTTTGCCGTAACCGTTGTGAAACCTTCCTCGCTTGATGATCCCGCAATGGGATCCCGAGGAGCGGCCTCTTCCTTCTCTACCACTTTAGCCTTATGACTGGCAAGAAAGCTCTTTAAGCTCTCGTCTCCAGTTACCATTTTGGCCCGTTCATACTGCTCTTTCTCCCAGAGGCTGAGCATACTGGGATCCATCGCACCGTACTTCTGGACCTTCCTAATGGCAGACCGGAGACGAATTCTAGCTTGTTTATAAGCTAGCACTTATAAGCAGACTTCTTGCCAGTGTCCCTATTTTCCTGCTCAGGCTCAAATAGCCTGGCACATTCCTTAGTGCCTACAAGAGCGGATGGCATTTTTCCATCCACGCTTGAAGGATTGATTTCAGCAGAGCCAGGCGGCATGTTTCCAGTCTGAGCTACTGCCTTAACCACTTCCTCTTTAGCTAAGAGCTAAGAGCTCATCCTCCTCTTCTAGGGTGAGCGTTCTGCTGAAGATGACTTCCATCCAGCGAGTCGAAACGACCTCGCTGTTCCGGCTGCCATCTCCAACAGAAGACTCCCCCTTCTCTACGTCTGTTTTTTTTATTATTTTTTCATCATTGTTCATATTTTGGTCCCACGAATATGGCGAGAAATAATAGTCCACATCGGCAGAGCTCCCTTACCGCTGCAAGGCACTTATACACTCAGAGGTTGCCTGTTTTCTGAGGCCTCCGTTCATGACAGTATATCCCTACTGCCATTCATCCCATCAGCACGGATCGGTTAACACTTTGGGATTGGGGTTGTTTATCCAGGTTGTCTCTTCTAGATCCGCAAGATTTAGTATAAGCAGGGGTACCACGTGCAGGACGTAGCTCTTCACTACGCACAAGAGGTTTCCATACATCCTGAATCTAGCCGGTCTTGGAGCACTTCCCTGGTGATGACCTACTTTCACCTTACCCCCCCTTTGATAAAAGAACCACACTTTTGTTTTAAATTTTTGTAAAAAGACTAGATTTTGATTTCTTTTTTTTTTTTAAACTTTGATACGAAAACCCACTTTAAATTAAACTAAAATTTTACTGCAAAACTTATATTCTAGACTAAATTTTCTTTAACTTTTCTTTGTTTCTTTTTTTTTTAAAAAAAATTAATTTTATTAACGTTAAACTTATTTGGTGATTTTAAATTTTTTTTTTTCTATCATTCAATTTTTAATTTAGAGAAAAAAAAACTCGACTTAACAGTTTGAATCCTTGTACATCACTCACTGACGCCAAAAAAAGCGACTCTCCCATCATCGACAATTTTTTTCCCATTCTCTGTCTTCCGTTCGCAAAACTTTTTTTTTTTTCAGTCTCAAACCAAAACCGGTATTTCTTTTAATTTTTGTGATCTTTTGTTCACACTGGCGGATTGCATTCGTTGCTATCTCATGAAAACATTCGATATTACGGGACATTTTTTTATTGTTTTCTCGTGTTTCATCATTCTCCTATATTCTATTTAGTGTTGCCAGGGTAGGCGTTCGACTAATTTGCGAGAATTTCTAGTAGAAATTAGGGTTAATGTTGGAAATCAGAGTGCGCGGGAGTAACTAAATAGAAAACGCTATTCTAGTGGTCGTTAAAACCAAAGTGTAAGTATGTTGTTACACACACCGTTACAAAGTGTTTAAATGTTCGAACATATAATGTATAAGCAATTATTCATCTTGCATTCCGCCTTCATGAATTAAATTTGAGCATACTTCATGTTATGTGCTTTTTGACTTACTTATAGTACCAAAAAGCAACTTTTGTGATATTTATTGTAGTATAAAGAAAAAACAAAAAATTTTAACGTTATTATGCTGATGTTGGTAATTTTAATTTTTGATATTCTTATATGTTTTTGTAAGTCGGGGGGCTCAAGTAGCACCCTTTGTTTTCCTTTCTTTTCTTTTGTTGCCTAGTTTCAAGTAATTTCAAGTTTAAATTTAGACTGTAGTGCCGGGAGCAAGCACGTTTCACTTAACTTTTATTTGCTTACTTTAAAAATTCTTATAATTAAAGACTGAATTTTGTATTTATGTACAACTTATTGAATTCCGTTTAGTTCTAAGCTAGGCAAATTATAAGCCAGCATAACATTATTTATCTTAAAGCTTTGTATTAATAAAAATATTACATTTGTGAAATTTCTATGTACTCGTTAAGTCTCAATAAAAACTATATCAATATCAATATCAAGTTTAGAAAGAGTACAAGATTTTCTTACATTTCTAGTACATTAGTATTTGAAGTTTAAATATATTTTTTAATTGATGGGTTTTTTTAGAGTTTTTAATACCCTTTTTAAGAAAAATAAAAATTAGTTAATTAATAATTAAATAAAAGAAAATTTGACGAAAAATGTATCAAATTTTTAAAAGTGAGGTTAAATTTTTTCCAAATATTTAGTTATGAAATAATAAATATTTTTAAATGCTTTTATCATTTTAACATGTCTGATTGGATATTTTTTATTTAAACTTTATCGTTATGAAATATTATTTATATGAAATTACAAAATATGTAAAGAAATATGAATAAATGGTGAACTACAATTTTTATCAACTCTAGTTAATCGGCAATGAAGAACAGCGCATGAGCAGTATGGAAAATATTTCTCTTTTTTCAATACTCGCTCAAATATCTGACAAATGCTCTCAAATTATCCCTAAAATATTCTAAAATGACCTATTCAGATCATTTTAGATTCGCTCTATGTGAAATAAGAAAATGCTCTAACATAACATAATTTTGTGTGCAGAATACGAAATTGACGTAAAATATTCCTTTACGTCAAATCTCACATAACCTAACATAAAAGGTGTGCGCAGAATACGATTAATTATAGCATAGCTGTGTTTGGAAACAATTTATAAGGAAACATCCGCGACGGATTCACCCTGGAGGCAATCTCGACGGACGGAATGAACGCGACGGACGCGTGAAGTGTCAAATAGAAGTTAATTTCATATGAAATGTATGGCAATCTCGACGTAGACGTGACGAACGCGACGGTTTAGACGTTGTAAAGTTGATTTGTATTCATTATTACATTGATTTTGTAATACATGTTATTGGCATGAATTACGAAATCAATGAAAACATTCTAGGGAAAAAAGTAAACTATTACGTAAATGTTCTGCGACCTAGAAAATAATGAGCACAAAGTATGAACTTTCTGCCTATAAAAATGCTAGTTTTTGATAATCACGAGTCCAGTTAGAAAAAACATACGGTACGCGGTAGAGTCGTTGCGTTTTTTTTTGAAAGAAAGGTGAAGTTCGGTAAAAGATCATTTGTGAAAAAGAAAATAAAGTTGAAAGGAAACTTCAAAGATTTACTGTAAGAAAAAAAAATATAGAGTGTAAGAAAAATTTAGAAACAGATCTGAAGGATCATTTGTGAAAAAGGAAATAAAGTTCAAAGGAAATTTTAAAGTTTTACTGAAAGAGAAGAAATAAAGTGTAAGAAAAATTTAGAAACAGATCTAAAAGATCATTTGTGAAAGAGAAAATAAAGTTGAAAGGAAACTTCAAAGATTTGCTGTAAGAAAAAAAATATAGAGTGTAAGAAAAATTTAGAAATAGATCTGAAGGATCATTTGTGAAAAAGGAAATAAAGTTCAAAGGAAATTTTAAAGTTTTACTGAAAGAGAAGAAATAAAGTGTAAGAAAAATTTAGAAACAGATCTAAAAGATCATTTGTGAAAAAGAAAATAAAGTTGAAAGGAAACTTCAAAGATTTACTGTAAGAAGAAAAAATAAAGTGTAAGAAAAACTTAGAAACAGATCTAAAAGATCATTTGTGAAAAAGGGAATAAAGTTCAAAGGAAATTTTAAAGTTTTACTGAAAGAGAAAAAATAAAGTGAAAGAAAAATTTAGAAACAGATCTAAAAGATCATTTGTGAAAAAGGAAATAAAGCTCAAAGGAAATTATGTAAGTCACTTGTTTTCATTACCTTTTTTTTTACATCAACCACATTCAAACATCGAAAGCTCCAATCTGGATTCGCGATTCCTCTTCCGAAAGAAAAAACTCTATCATCTTATCAAAACAATTTCCCGGAGAGAGCCACGAGGGTCGCCTGTAGGGCCATATTGCACCAACATTTGGCGCAGCTACGGTAGTTCTCAGGCGCTAGGCGTTAAAAATCTGAGAAAATACGAACTTATAAGTGTAATAGCCTAACGGATGACTGATTCAAACTCTCCTCCGGAAGTTGAAAACGAAGAGATAGACCGAACTTTCGAAGAAAGAATCGACGAGTTATTTTTTGACAACACTAGCCCGGACGATTTCTTTACTTCACCAAGAATCGTTGAACCAGGGCGCACTAGGAGCGGTCGAACATATTCAAAGTCAACACCAATATCACCTATTAAAGCCGATTTCCCTGGAACAACAAGTCCCCGTAGACAGCTACTTCAAAAACAGTTAGATTTTAAGGCGGATATAATATAAAGTCAAGTAGAGATAAAAATCAATATGTCGGTAGAAAAAATAAGCCAGTTTATATTTAATTCAATTCCATTACTAAATGCCGAAATAGGGCCTAATTTAATATCAGAGTTAACAGTATTTGTAGGATGTTGTCGAACATCGTACGAAATTTTAAGTAAAGAAGAACAACCAATTTTCTTGTCCCTTTTACCAACAAGGTTTCGTGGTCGAGCAGCTTCACTTTTGACCAGTATTTCCACAGATAATTGTACTAAATTTATTGATACAATACTGGACAAACTCATACAGCGCCGACCATATGCAACTTTGCTCCATGTATTAAGACACTCAAGCCAGTTACCAGGCGAGAGCTTATCTGGGTTCGCAGGGCGGATGAAAACTTTATTGAAAGAATGCATCAATCATGCAATCCAGAGGCATCCAGAAGGATATGGATCGGTGATTAAGGACCTAGAAGAAACAGCAGTATTTACGTTCCAAGCTGGACTTCTGAACCTAAATCACCGACTATTCTTTCTGCACGAAGAACATAAAAACTTCGAGCAATTGATAACAAAGGCAGAATACCTTGAAGGGGCAGAAAAACAATTCGCGTTAACGCCCACCACATCTTTTAACAATTTCATACCTAATATGCAGAGCAATCTCCTATCTAATATAACAACTGGAAATAATACTCTGCTCAACGAAAGATTGCTACCGGGAAATTTTGGGCAAAATCAGGGAGAAAACCTACCTAGCTTTTATAACGCAAATCAGTCAACAACAAATACAAACAATAATTTCAAAAATAACAATTTCCAGAATAATAGTAACAATAACAATTTTAATAATAGAAATAATAGAAATAATAATAATAACAATCAAAATAATAGAAACGGCTATCTTAATAGAAATAACGGTTTTAATAATTCCGGGAATAATAGAAATTTTAAGTATAACCAAAACTATTTTAATACAAATAGTAATTACGGCAATAATAATAATAGCAACTTGAATAACCGGAATTACGGAAATAATAGTAATAATAATAATAACAATTACATTGGTAATAATAATAATAACAACAACTATAATAATAATAATAATAATAATAATAATAATAAAAATGGTAATTATAATAGAAGCAATTATAATAACAATAATAGCCCGCCAAACCAACGATTGCAATGTGGATTTTGTAACAAGTTTGGCCACACCTACAATGAATGTAGAACAAGAATGAACACACCTTATTGCGATCGATGTCGCATGCATGGACACACAAACAATGCATGCAATTCTTCACCACCACCCAATCAAATTAATATGCTAACAAGACAAACTGGTAGAGAACCCGAAAAAGCAGAAGTTACGTGCAACTTCTGTTTACAAACGGGTCATACGTTAGCAAATTGTTACGCAAAAGAAAATTGGGAAAAAAATTTTTCCTCAGATAACCCTTCGGGAAACTAAAAAAGGGCTGTCACCCAGACCCACAAAAAACTGAGATAAGGTGTCAGCCCGCAACTAATCATCCCCAACAATCAAAGTGTTTAATAAAAATACAATTACCTATAGTAACCAACAGTCCTGCCAAATTGCTAGTAGATCCGGGAGCAGATGTAAGTTTAATAAAAAAATCTTCACTAAAAAGTGACATAATAATAAATAAGAACGAAGTAATAGATATACAAACTGCATTTGGTAAAGGTCAAACATTGGGTACATGCTCTACCACTTTACCTCCACCGATTTCGCAAACATGTAAATTCCACATAGTGGAAAAAATTAAGCAAATTCCAGGTGATGGTATATTAGGGTATGATTTCTTGTCTCAGAATTGTAATGTTGAAGGCCCAAACAAACGGTTAACTTTCCCCGAGGTAAAATTTGACAAACGCAATTTCAGAATACCACTTTTTACAGGTGAGTCCACAATGTCCAAAGAAATGGTCCATATAGATGTCGCCCAGGCACAGATTGAAATATCTGTACCTAAGGCTAAAATTATAAGTGGCCGCGAGGACGGACGAACACCTCTGAACCAGAACTTGGAAACCGAATTGGAATATAAAAAAGAGGCTCAAAGAGAAATTTATATTCCGGCAAGGTCGAAAAAGTTGGTGCAGATAGAAGTGACATTAGAACAAGATAGACTCTGCTTGTCGCAAGAACTAAGCGAAGGAGTTTATCTGGGAGGTTGTCTGGTCAGGCCAGTCGAAGGAAAAGTAATCGTTCCAATCCTCAACACTCAAGTAACGGACAAAATAATCAAACCATTTACCCCCACAACTAAACCACTGGAAGAATACATTTTAATAACCTTATGCGAAGAAGCTGAAAATTTAACTAAAGAAGCGGAAAAATATTCCGACGATTATATGAAATGTTTATTTAATTTCAATACAGATATTAAAAATAATAACAGAATATAAGTACTCAAACAACATTTAAACCTGGATGAAAGCGCGACAATTGAGGAGAAAAACTCCATAATTCAGATATGTGAGGAATACAACGATATATTCCACTTACCCGACGATAAGCTTACTTATACTAACTCATGCGAACACACGATCCCAATCAAGCAAGACCAAGCACCGGTGAAGCAAAAAATGTACCGCTTGCCAGAAAAACAACGAACAGTAATTCAAGAACAAGTCCAAGAAATGTTAGAAAACGAAATAATTACACCGAGTAAAAGTCCGTGGAACTCACCACTACTGGTAGTACCGAAAAAGAACGGACCAGATGGAGAAAAAAGATGGAGAGTTGTAGTTGATTTCAGAAAACTAAATCAAATTACAATCGGCGATGCATTCCCTTTACCACGCATCGGAGATATTTTGGATCAATTGGGACACTCAAGGTATTTCACAACACTAGATCTTGCTAGTGGATACCATCAGGTTTTGGTTAATAAAGAGGACCGAACCAAAACCGCATTCAGCACCCCTTTTAGTCACTACGAATTTCAGAGAATGCCGTTCGGGCTCACGGGAGCGCCTGCAACTTTCCAAAGACTTATGAACCATGTACTATCAGGACTACAAGGTTTTTCGTGTTTCGTTTATATGGACGATATAGTTATATACGGAAAAAATTTAGTTGATCACAACATCAAGTTAGATTCAATATTTTCCAGGTTAAGAAATCATAGCTTAAAGCTTCAACCTGAAAAATGCAATTTTCTTCGAAAAGAAATTGTATATTTGGGACACAAGTGCTCACCGGAAGGAGCATTACCAGATCCATATAAAATAACATGCGTTCAGGATTTTCCAAGACCAAAAACTATCCATCAAGTTCAGTCATTTTTAGGACTAGCAAATTATTATAGAAAATTCATACCCGATTTTTCAAAGATAGCAGAACCTTTAAATAAATTACTGCGCAAGAAGATGAAATTTAAATGGACCGAGCAGTGCGAATTATCTTTTAACTGTCTAAAAAAATCTTTAATAACACCTCCACTTCTTATTTACCCCGATTTCTCGAAACCATTTACACTAACTACAGATGCAAGTAATGAAGCGATAGGAGCAGTTTTGTCACAAGGCGAAGTAGGTAAAGATAAGCCTATTGCTTATGCCAGTAGATCTCTTAATAGAGCCGAAAGAAATTACTCTACGATAGAAAAAGAACTATTGGCAATTGTATGGGCGGCAAAAAACTTTAGGTGTTATCTTTACGGCCGAAGATTTACTGTGTATACCGATCACAAACCATTAAAAGGTGTGTTTAATGTAAAAGACCCTACAACGCGTTTAGTGCGATTTCATCACAAGCTATCAGAGTATGATTACCAGATTGAGTACAAAGCTGGAAAATACAATACTAACGCTGATGCGCTTAGCCGAATCCCCCCACAAAAAATAAGATCAGTTAACAATGATAAAATATTAGTAGAACAAGCAGTACCCATTGACGAAAAATTAGAGCAAGTTAAAATTAGTGAAAAAGAATACGCCATTATGGAAAATTTATACAACAACAATTTTGAAGAAAAAACATCAGCCATTAGCAAAAATACATATAACAACAAAAAAACAACGCGAAATAATGTTGATAAAGAAACGGCCATCAATGAAATTATATCTGACAACAACAATGCAGTACAAAATAATTTAATTGAAAAAACATCGGCCATCAACGAAATAGTACACGGTAACAAAAGTGATGTTGCAAATGAAGTTGATAAAAGTGAACTTGAAAATAGGTGGGAACAATTGTTCTTGGACAAAAATCGGGAAATAAAAAACAAAAATTTATGAGGTATACATGCAATAACTAGAAAGCAAACCACTACAAAAAGTGCGGAACAAGCAGAGAAGGTTGAAAAAATAGAGACCAAAACTGGCACAAAATGGGAAAATACAAAAGACACAATAATCAATTTAAATAACTCCGACCAACGCAATTTAATAGACTCAGAAATGTCATATAGTCAATCAGAGTCAGAAGATGAAGGTCAAATAGAAGTTCTAACTGACCCAGCGGATATCAGAACAATCCTTAAGGCCCATCATGACTCACCTTTGGGAGGACATGCCGGAGCACAGAAAACATACAACCGAATACGGAAAAATTACCAGTGGAAAAACATGCTCCAAGACATAAACGCATATATTCAGAAATGTGTTAAATGCCAACGAAATAAAAAGGGTAGAACTTCAAAAATGCCGATGAGAATTACAGATACGGCGGATAAACCTTTCGAAAAAGTTTATCTAGACCTTGTAGGACCATTACCGACCTCTCAAGAAGGCAATAAGTATATACTGACTTTCCAGGTTGACCTAACAAAAATTCTGGATTGTGTAGCAATACCGGATGGAGAAGCCCTTACGGTGGCGAAAAATTTCTACAACCGAATTATTTTAAAATACTTGGTCATACCGGAAAAATTAGTTACAGATCAAGGGGCGAATTTCACGAGCGAACTCTTCAAACAGCTATGTAAAATGCTCCACATCAAAAAAATGCAAACAACAGCATATCATCCGCAATCAAATGGAGCATTAGAAAGATCGCATGGCCCATTAATTGAGTACCTCCGAAATATGGTGGACGACAACATCGAGACGTGGGACCAATTTTTAGGTGAGGCGTCTTTAGTACACAACCACACCTCACACACGGGCAGCAAATTTACACCAATACACGCCCTGTATGGATACCATCGTGCAATTCCTACAACGTTAACAAAAACACCTAGGTATAAAGCAACATATTTTATTTTTTTTTATTTTATTTAACTGACCTACGTCTAATACGATTTTTATGAAATATGACACAAAAAAAAGAAACAGTTTTTATTACAGCACGAATAAATGTTTGGTCTTTCCAAATTTTGAAAAGTATGCACTGTTGTGCATTCCCAGGTGTTGAGAATACACGGAAGGGGAATGTTGTGCGATTTAATGAGAACGAATAACAAGCCTTTTAGAAGGCCTTCAGTTCTATTGAAGATTGTTTTTAACACACTGTGCGGCGTTTATATCCACATCTTTTAAGTTTTTATTATAATTCTCTGACTTATAACACTTACTTCGAAAAACTTCTTCCTTTGTACCTTACCACTGGTGGGGGGCAAAAGTACTATTTACGGCGTATATTTAGCAACTACTGACTAATTTTCCGTCAACTCAGCCTTTTTATATAAAAATTCTAGCCTTTAAATGGCTAGGCTTGGGTAGGGATATGTATTTTTTTGTGAAGATGTAAGAAAAACAAATCTTTTCCATATATGTTTACATCACATACTTTAAAAGATTTGTTTATTCGAGCGGTAAGAACAAATGCATAACAGATATTTTTTACAATTTTGACCGTGATCGTAAAATCCTGATTCCTTGGAAAAAGGGATCTTTGCATCCATAAATACTATTTTTATGACTTTAGATGCAAAGATGCAACATGATTTTGTAGACCCTTTTTTACGATACTTTTTATTGACATTTAGATGGCAAAGAGTTTTAAAAGATTTGCCTATTTCTTTGCATTCAAGCGATCACAAAGAACATGCGCCTTTTTGAAACATTATTTTCTGAAATTTTATTGCCACGTTGTAAAAGAGTCTATTTCTAGGACATCATATTTGAAAATATATTTCGATATCCTAGATGGTCGTGAGAAAGTATCTTAGACTTGCACGTTTTTCTTCAAACATAAAATTTGCGTTTCTTAGAAAACGTGGTCCATTCAAATTTTATGATCGCGTAGTGTGATCATTTTTTTCAAAACGATGTTTTTATATCCTTTTGGGCTTGGGTTTTTGGATGCACGTGTTCTTTACAACATTTCAGCATTTTAGAAAACGCAGTCCACTCAAATTTTACGATCGTGTAGTGTGATCTTTTTTACCAAAACGATATTTTTATATCCTTTTGGACTTAGCATTTTGAGTGCATGTGTTTTCACAACATTCCTCCCCCCTTATTGTTTTCGAAGAACATAACAATTTTCGTTTATAGTATATAAAAATGGCTGCGCTTTTTCGAAAATTAGTTTACATTTAAGTATTTGTTACTTAATTATTTAATTTGTTTTGAAATAAATATCTGATAGTATTGTTTTCTACCTTTGTTTGTATTTTTACAATTATAATTACTTCTTTTTGTACTAAAATTTGTTTTTCAGAATTTATAATATAAATTTTGTATAATTTTGTAATTATTTTTCTTTTAAATTTCATCTGTATATATGACTTGTATATATGTATGTGTTATTTTTATTTATCTTATAGATATAGAAAAATTCATGTTATAATTTTAATTTTCCTTTTTTTTTACAAATCATTTTTTGATTATTTTTTTTTTTTTTAAATATTTATATTTCTTTTTAGTATTTGTAGTTTATTTAGTTTAGTAATTATTTTGATATTACTAACATGTCTAAAATTTTTTTAATTCTTATAAAATATATTCTTCTATTTTGAAAATAGTAATAATAAATTTTCATTTAAATTTTTTTTCGATTTTTGTTTATTATTTTATATAAACTTAGTTCGAAACTTTCATTGATGTCGATCGTTTTATTCGATGTAGACCGACCTTTAATCATATCTGAACTTCCTTATTAGCCATGTCGTTCATAGACTAAATAAGATTTATAATTTGAAATGGGTGTAAGCATGAGTAAAACCATTTAGCTTCTTTACCCAGTAATTGTCTTAACTAAATATAACATTCAATCTCACATTGGTTTCAAAAAGGTTTAACTACCCCTTTTCAAATATGTAATTCAATGATGAATAAAATAGTGCGCATGAAAATGCACGTCTGTTTTAAATGATTTTACTTTACAACCATTGTAAATTTGCATAGTAACATGTTAATTTCATGTACCTGCAAGGAAAGTGAAAAATTTTGATTTTCATTTGATCTTTTTTCGTTCATAATTGGTAGATCCATATGCCCCTTTTCATTTTCCATAATACCATTTTTTTTTTAAAATTTATAAACAGATATTTATTTTAAGGGTGTTAGCCTTAAAATCGAACCTATTTTTTTTTTTATATTCAGTTTGTAAGTGGACATATGTTTTCTGTTTTACCTGTTTTGCGCAAAGATATTTTTTTTTTCATTCGGTTTGTATTTTCACTTTCATTGGTTTGCGTAAAGGTACAGTTTTTTTTCGTTCATTTTAATGTCCTTTTCGTTTTCAAGAAATTATCACATCTATTTCAGTATATGTTTTTTTTCATATTTTTATTACCACATGTAAGAATTTTATGGTTTTACTGCTTTCAATGCAATATTATTTTTTTTTTTTTTCAACCTAAGGATTTTTTCTTTGTTTATAGTGCGTTCTATTCTATGTCTATTATTAGGCCAGAGTTTTTCATTATTCTGCATACCTAACATTTTTCAGGCTGAATTGAATCTTCATTTAGTATAGAATATATATACTATATATTATTTTTAAATTTAAATATGTACAGGCGGAGATCATTATTCGCTTAGTACCTGTTTGTGTATATGAAGATATAAATTTCGCTTGTTACCTGATTTCATTATTTTTATCATAGTTCGCTTTTTATTTGGAACTGTGAGAAATTGTTCAAATTTGCGAGAGCTTATGATTTTCTATCCCGAAGGCAGTTTCTCTGTATTTGTTTTGAATTCATTTATATTGTTTTTCTTTTCCCAGGCGGAGATCACTCGTCGCTTAATGCCTGTAATTTTTTATAAGGCGGAGGTGAATACTCGCTTATTACCTATTTTTTGTAGGGCAAGAGTTACTTTTCTTGGCACCTGTTTGAAATATTCTATCATAGTTCGCTTTTATTTTGGAGCCGTATGGGCCTTTCCAAATTTGCGAGAGCTGATGATTTTCTGTTTTTAATTGAGCATCTTTTAATTTGCTCTGATGTGTATTATTGATATTTGTTGATATTAGTTCAACGTTATCAATGTGCACTTTTTCCTGTTGTTTAGAATATTTATTTTCTAAATAAATTTTGTTCAGTCTAAACCTCTTTATAATTTGACATTTATCGCATTTCTTGATATATTTGTCAATATCTCGGACCATGTTTTTCCATTTATAGAATTTTTTAATTGCTTTATAAGTTTTGAATACTCCGGAATGTTTAACCGGTAGTGAATGGAATTCTACTAATACTTTGCGAATTTCTTCTCGATTGGTTAAAAATTTAATTCCAGTCTCGAGATTTACTTCTGAACACTTTTTATATTCGCGTTTCTTCTTAGTATTGTTTATTGGTTCCGCTTTATTTTTATGCGATTTGATATTCTTGTCACTAGAAATATTCAGGACTCCAACCGTAATCCTTTCATCACCGGATCCAATCAAATAGTTTCCAAGAGAAACTTCTTCGTTTATCTTATTCGATAAACAAAGCTTTTCTTGTTTAAAATCCTCTTCTATTTGAAAGACTTTTCTCGTTCGAGCAGGAATGTGAATTTCTCTCTGAGTCTCCACTTCACATTCCAGGTCTTCCAATACTATTTCAGTATTGAAGAGTCAAAGCATCCTCGTTTAGAATTCTTTTTTTATAAATGTTTTGATTACATTCCGTTTCTGAAATAATTAGCTGTTGATTTATTCCGTCAGTATTTCTCTTAGATGACAATAAGTCATGAGTCTTATTTATTGAAATGGGCTGACACCTTGTATTGTTTGTGTCCGACTTCTCGATCGGAGAAGAGCTTTTGGACTCCCAATTTTGTTTTGCGTAACAGTTTTTTATTATGTGATCTGTTCTGAGACAGAATTCACATTTTATTTCTGAATTTAAATTATTGATTGCATTGTTGCACACTTTTCTTGTGTTGACCATTTGTATATGAACTTTTTTATTATCATTTATTTTATTTGGCCGTTTTGTACAAGATTTAATATTGTGCCCATAGACGTGACAATTTTTACAGAAAGGCGTATTTTTTCGATCATTACACTCTGCATAAGTATGCCCTAAAATATTGCAGAATCCACATTTAATTGGATGTTGCCTTTTTTGAATATTTGATTTTGAATCAAAATCCGTTTGATTCTTGTTATTGTGGTCGTTCGACAAAGGTGAAGTGAGACCGGACATATTTTGGAAAAGGGATATTTGTTTTTCTACCTCTTCCAACTCATTGACCTTTTGTAAGAGTTTGTCGAATGTTTTTCCATTTTCATGGAGTAGAAAAGGGCGGTGATTTGGATTTAGTATACAGGATGTAAACGCAAATGTCGCGGTTTCTTCCAAATCACTTATTACAGCTTCGGCATCCGAACTATACCGAGCATTCGCTTTTTCTTTACAATTAGTTAACAATTCGTTTACTCTTTTTCCAAACAACGACATGGTTTCACCAGGAATTTGACGCGACATTCGAAGTTCATTAACTAAAGTCATATAAGGCTTTGTGTTAATGAATTTTTCTCGAATAATTTTTTTCAAATTATTGAACGTGTCAATTCTCAATTCACATAAAACCGACATTGCTCTACCTCTAAACTGGGAAGGTAAAAGTTTGAGGAAGAGTTCTTTTTCTTCTTCCTGCAAAACATCGAAAACGCACTCGCAACATCGAATAAAACAATCCGCATCACGTATTAAACTTGGGGTTTTTTCCCCATCAAATAAAGGAATCAACTTACAGACACATTGATTCACTTTAATTACGTCTACACTCATTTTTACTATAATTATTTATTTTTTTAAAATGAAATTATATTTTAAACTAATATTACTTTTTTCCTTTTTTTTTTTAAAATGGAATATATATTTTTTAAAATATTGAAATTTGAATTGTATTTTTTTTTCAAAAGTAATATTGATATTGTTTTATTATACAATATTTTAAATTAATATAATTTTTTTTTATATTTTAGTTTAAATTAGGTTTTTACATTCCTGTTTTTTTTTCACTTTTCGTGATGTGACGATTTTATGCGCTGATATTCGTTGCTCCTTGGTTGATTTGTGTTCCTTATTGTTGTTTAATGTGATGTCTTCTTCCAATTTGTCGTTGATTTTGTTTCCTTTTTTTTTGTGTTTGTCAATTTGTTGTTTTTTGCCGTGCTTCACTTTTCATTTATTGCTTAATTTTTACCACTTGTATTTATGTTTTTATTGTTTATGTCACTTTTACACATGTTTGATTGTTTCTTTTTTCGTTTAAATCGCACGCCCTTTCTTTTAAGTTCGAAAGATCCAAATTTTTCAAGTTTTTTTTAACTTCTTGGATCCTACCGGCTGCGCCAAATTTATGTTGTGTATTCCCAGGTGTTGAGAATACACGGAAGGGGAATGTTGTGCGATTTAATGAGAACGAATAACAAGTTATGAGTATTTTTAAAAAAGTTATTTTATTAATTTATTTATTGTTTATGTCACTTTTACTCATGTTTTATTGTTTCTTTTTTCGTTTAAATCGCACACCCTTTCTTGTAAGTTCGCAAGATCCAAGTTTTTCAAGTTTTATAACTTCTTGGATCCTACCGGCTGCGCCAAATTTATGTTGTGTATTCCCAGGTGTTGAGAATACACGGAAGGGGAATGTTGTGCGATTTAATGAGAACGAATAACAAGTTATGAGTATTTTTAAAAAAGTTATTTTATTAATTTAATTTTTATTTTATTTATTAATTTTACACTTATTTACATGTATTTTTATTTTAAATTGATCTTCAATAGTTCTTCCAGCCTTTTAGAAGGCCTTCAGTTCTATTGAAGATTGTTTTTAACACACTGTGCGGCGTTTTTATCCACATCTTTTAAGTTTTTATTATAATTCTCTGACTTATAACACTTACTTCGAAAAACTTCTTCCTGTGTACCTTACCACTGCTGGGGGGCAAAAGTACTATTTACGGCGTATATTTAGCAACTACTGACTAATTTTCCGTCAACTCAGCCTTTTTATATAAAAATTCTAGCCTTTAAATGGCTAGGCTTGGGTAGGGATATGTATTTTTTTGTGAAGATGTAAGAAAAACAAATCTCCATATATGTTTACATCACATACTTTAAAAGATTTGTTTATTCGAGCGGTAAGAACAAATGCATAACAGATATTTTTTACAATTTTGACCGTGATCGTAAAATCCTGATTCCTTGGAAAAAGGGATCTTTGCATCCATAAATACTATTTTTATGACTTTAGATGCAAAGATGCAACATGATTTTGTAGACCCTTTTTTACGATACTTTTTATTGACATTTAGATGGCAAAGAGTTTTAAAAGATTTGCCTATTTCTTTGCATTCAAGCGATCACAAAGAACATGCGCCTTTTTGAAACATTATTTTCTGAAATTTTATTGCCACGTTGTAAAAGAGTCTATTTCTAGGACATCATATTTGAAAATATATTTCGATATCCTAGATGGTCGTGAGAAAGTATCTTAGACTTGCACGTTTTTCTTCAAACATAAAATTTGCGTTTCTTAGAAAACGCAGTCCACTCAAATTTTACGATCGTGTAGTGTGACCTTTTTTACCAAAACGATCTTTTTATATCCTTTTGGACTTAGCATTTTGAGTGCACGTGTTTTCACAACAGCACTTTCTTTGGGCATAGAGTATATTAAAAATATATATATATTTTGTAGGTATTTTTATAATTTTTTGGGTTTGATTTTGTTTCTTTATACTCATATTTCAGAAATCAAATTAACCAAAATGAGTAATTTCATAGTTGCCATCCTTTTCATAACTCAAGCATTTGCACAGATCCAAATACAACAGCTGAATTCAACAGGTATTATGTTCGAATCAATAGCAAATTCGGTTACTTACCAAAAGAGATGGACTGTATACACGCAAGTGAATTTATACCAAGAAGATGAAACTCTATCATTCCTTGCGGTTGTAGATACTAAAATAAAAGGTTTGTGTTTATTAGCGGGTGGAGAAACAAATGCTTCATGTGCATACTGGCATGAGGAAATTAAAAAAACCACAAGTAAGATACAATCACAAATCGATGCGGTAAACTACTTTAATATAAACCGAAGACAAAAAAGAGCCTGGTTCAACATAATAGGAACCGGAATGAAAACTTTATTCGGCACAATGTCCCAGGATGACGCGGACGATATCTCATCAAGATTGAGGGTATTAGAGGAGCACGATAAAGAAAACCTACATATAATCCAGAAACAAGTCACCGTCGTGCAGTCAGCTTTTAATAACTTGAATAAGGCAGTTACGAATATAACCATACAACAAAATCTTTTCGAAGAAAGATTTGAGCGTTTTTCAAATAAGTTAGTGGTAGAAATACATTCACTTAAAAAAGAATTACAAATTTTACACATTCATACAGAAATGAATGAATTACTAATTTTTACTCTCCACCTCCTCCAACAAATATATATACATTTAAATGAACAATTCGCAATATTATCTTCATTGCAGCAACATAAACTGCACCCTTCAATACTTTCAGCTGAAACTCTAACAAAATTACAATCAGAAATTGCTAATCGAACTGACGCTTTACATTTAGATTTTCCCACCTTAACTCAGATCATAAAGGTAGACGCGGAACATCTCGAAAACGGAATCTTGATACGAATTACATTCCCAATCCCATCCAGAGACATATATACTCTCAACAAAATCTACTTATTCCCGACCCAAACTAACAACACTAATTTCATAATTTTAAATACTAACACAGACTATATCCTCAATAATACAAAAAAGGGATCCTCAATCGAATTAACCACCTCTGAATTTAACTCCGTTTGCCAAGAGATATTACTGAATCATTTCATCCCTCTGTACCTATGCAAGATAACACAACCTCGAGAAATGAACCTTTTTAGTTCAAAATGTATTCCAAATTTATTAATAAAAAATGCGTTGTCTCCTACAAGTTGTGACTATAAGATTCTCAAACCATCACCGGATATACTAACAAAACTAGTAAGTACGAATGTTTGGTTATTTTCTTTCCGAACATTGCGAACATTGACAATCCAATGCGCAGACGAAAATTCGCATGACACATTATTGGGAAACGGTATTTTGACTTTACTATCAAATTGTATATATATATATTAGACGACCAGGAACTTCCATTCGAAGGAAATGCAGAATTTAACTTACCGATACATCAACCAGAACATACTAAACTACCATTATTAATATTAGACACAAAATTGAATAACGATGCGAAAAAAGATTCTTTGACAAAAATCCATTTTAAATCACATCAATCCCTAAACGCTAACTTACAAGAAGCAGGCCAATCTTTGAAAGAATTCAGTGACGAGCTTCAAAAAATCGAAACTGACAGAAATAACAAAAAAAAATACAAATATAATCTACGCAAATAGTAGCATTATCGCAATTCTTATACAATATATTCTTATATAATATTGGCAATAGTAATAATAACACTGCGAAGGAAAAATGTTAAAAAACCCAAAGTAAAAAACAGCGTACCTTTAAATACGGTGCAGATACCTCTAAGCAATTTCCCTTGCAGGCCAGTTGTGAAAATAGAAGAACTAGATGTTAAACTAACCCAAATACATTCACCTACGACTGAACAAAAGAAAATGAATATAGCACCTCCTCCGCCACCAATGCCTGTAACAGAGACAAGGAAAATTGGTCGAGTTAAACAGATTTGCGAAAATCTAAATGAAAAACAGAGAATTAAGGAATCTCTGGAAAGTCTAAATTAAAAACTTCTTCGCATAATGCTTGTTGATATCCTATTTTTTATTTTTATTCTTCTTTCTCTCTTCACCTGCATCAATATTGCGAATCAAGATGGTACAAGAGAAAATTATATATGCTTATATAAATTTCTTATTTTATTTTTTAGTTTCTGTAAAAATAACTCATGTATCATAGGGAAAACCCCCCAAAAAAAAAAAACAAAAAAAAAATAAAACCAATAAACGCACATTGGAAATTTTTTTTTAAACAACCGAATGCATTTTTGATATTTAAAAAAAAAAAAAAGAAACAGGCATAAGTTAAAAATGTCGTCTCAGCAGAAACAAATTTAGTAATTTTTTTTTAGTAATTTTTGCAATAAACAACAAAAATATGTTTTTTTTTCACAAGGCTTGGTTTCAATGAAAAAAAAAAAAAAAACAGAATAATAACAACGTTTAGATTTTAGTGCATAATTTATTTTATTTAAAAACAAAAAAAAAAAGACCACAACAACAAAAAAAGAATTATAATAATATGAAGAATTAGAAAATGTTGGGCCCAAAACTCTGGGTAGCCAATACATAGATGCTGGAAGGCTGGTTGCCCCCGAAAGACAACATCATGCCGACCTGCATTTCAAAGCGGCGTCCTGCTTCCTCAACCCATTGGTCGATGATAAAAACTCTATAATTGCTATAAGTAGTCACAACAATTCTCTAAAAACAAAAAGAGGAACAATTAAAAAAAAAAAAAAATATATATATAACAGATCACCTAATTGTAAATGAACTTACATTGTCGGACGCACGCCACATATGCAGGTGTATGTCAGCAGCACCTGGAGACAATCTCGACAGTCGCGTCTGTCAGGGTCAGGGCTTTCAGTTTTCTGCACGGAAATTACAATTGCCATTGGTCACCTATTTTTCCTCTTTTTTGAACAATTTCCCTAAATTTTAAAAGAGTATTGCCACTTCAAAAAATTTAATTTCGTAAGGAAAATTATTATTATTATTTTTTCGTTAGTAAATTCTATGAAAGATTTCGTTAATTTGAAATAAAGATTTTTTTTCGTGTTTAACGATTAATTCTCAATTAAATTAATTTTTACTTTAGTACTATTTAGCACTAAACTAAATAAAATTATTTTTCTCTTTTAGAAAAATAATAATTTTATCAAAAAAAAAATCATGTGTGTTGTGCACACGCGGTAGAAGTGAAACCTTCGGAAAACTAAACAGCGAGAGACTGAGATGAATGCAGTATCAGGGGTGGGATAGTTATAGGCTTTATTTATCAAAATATTGGTACCAAGCTTAAAAGTTATTTTACATTTTATTATTCACACTCCTTGTTTTTAATTTCAATAAATGACACGAGTGGCTTATGATAACTAAAGTATGAAATGAATGCCTTGGTTTGGATTTGATCAATATGTCTTTGAAATACAGCGCCAATCACTGTTTTCGATCTTGTTGTCGAATCATTGCGACTACTGCACTTTTTTAAATTTAATATGGTGTTGAGAAACTCAATCAAAGGGAGCGCTGTATCCAATGCAAAATTAACATTAAAATCCCCACTTAAAATCATCGGAATTTTATCGTAATCTTTTTTAAGAATCAGCGATATTTCTGGTATGTACTTTATCAAATTCTCGTAGATGAATTCAATAATTGTATTTATCGATTGCTTGGGAGAAATGTAAATTGCCACAATTATAACTGATTTATATGGTCCAATCTGCTTTCACAAGTAGATATTTCTCCCACTTTAGAAAGCTGAACAGACAATAATTCTAGTTGTTGTGCATTGAGATCTATTTGTGGAGTAAGAACCCGGGCTCCATCATTTATATTATTATGGTATATTGCAACTCCGCCTGCCCTCGTATAGTTGCTTTTATATTGCAAAACAGTATCAAAATTTGGAATGTCTACAATAATTTCATTATTCATCCACGTCTCGGTAAGAATTAGAAAATTCGACCAATGCTTTGTTTGTGTTTTTTGTGATAATAGGAAATACTGTATTCTGTATTCTATGTATACGGCCCTCAGAAATCAGGCATATTTATCTCCAAAATTTTTTTATGCAAAATTTTTGTTGCTATGAATTCCGATCGACTGGTATTCCATCTTGGTAAAAAAGTGTCGTTTTTTTAACGTTTCATCGAGTTTAAAATCACTTCCAACGCGGTGAAAGAAGTTTTCGCTTCAAACAAATTTTTTAGTTAAAGAAAATCAACAAATAATGATAGCGTAATCTCCGAATAAAAAAAACATGTATTTCGAACTAAATAACAAAACACATGTTTAATTGCACCCATCCTAGTGCATTTTGATAGCTTTATGTACGCCACGTCTGATGAGTTCGAACGTCAGTTCGAATGGTGATAAATGGTTGTCATAATCGCTATCCAGGATCTTGATAAATAGGTCTATTTGCCACCTTTATTCTCATCTTTTTTGAAAAATTGCTCTAAATTAAAAAAAAAAAATTTGTCACCACTTTTTCTGAAGTCCTCTCGAGCTAGTCAATAGTTTTCAATTAACATATTGTATAGAAGATTTCGTTAACTTGAAATTAAAAAAAATTTTTGTTTAATGATTAATTTTCAATTAAATTACGGGTGCTACTCTCAAATTGTAAATTCACTCTGTAACCACAAGACCCGATTAATTCCGAAATTTCTATTCTGGAATCATATGCAATGGAACTGTTTTAAAAGTTGCTCTCAAATCGGCTGTATCTTTACCATTTGCTTGAAAATATCGGAACTCTTGTAAAAATGACCAAAAATTCCAAATTATGTGTTAATAAAAGGAAAATTGAAGTGAAAATTTTTTAAAATATGTTTGAAATAGATAAAAATGAAAGCAAATCACTAATTCCACAGAAATTCCTATATTTACTAAATTTTTTTTATAGTGAAATTTTTAAAATCTTGCAACGAAAAACATCGGTGGAAAGAAAAGATACGAAAACGAATATTTTAGGCGTCGAAAATTCTTGACGGATCGGTTTGAAATTTTTACTGATTATCCTATGTGATTATGACCAGGTTTATATATACTTTTAAGTACCTATGTCACACCTGAGACAGGTAAAAATAAATTTCATAAAATGCATCACTAACACAATAACGCAAGTATCAAGAAATTGATGGATTTCCATCGACAATATCCATGTATACACTTTAGTACATAGTGATTACTCTTACTTACACGCGCATGCATCAATAAAGTACAATACAGAATAATACGCTTAGATTATAGAAAATACAGATGAGCGTAGTGGCGGCGTTAAAAATATCAATTCGGAGGGGCAATACTGTAAACGGGCTTAATGCTCATATACTCTGAAACTTCAGAATTGCGAAAAATTTTTGCGTTATTTATTCCAAAAACAAGTTTCTCTTAAGCGTACAAAATTAAATTATTCGCTTTAGATCCTCTTTATTGAAATGTAACGAGCAAATTATATCTCTACTAATTGGCGTAAACTTTTATAAACCCATAGCCAAAAGCCATTTCATACGTAGCGCCTCATTTTGTGGAAACCTTAAAACAAAAAAAATTTAAAACTGAAAATCCTGAATTTTAAAAACCATCGACGAATTTTAAGAATTGTCCCCATTTTGATCAGAAAAATGACTGTTACTGGTAGTTTTCGTTTTAATTTAAATAAAAAGAAAGCGGGTTTTCGCTCTAGGATTTATGATTCAAACTTGATTCAAAAAAACAAATTTTTACTAAATTATGAATTAATATCATTTCTGTTTGATTAATTATAATTAAATAAAGCCTATAAAAACTTTTTTTTGTACAGCAATAATGAAAATTCGCCCATTTTAATGCAAAATATATCAAACTTACGTGTGAAAAGAAATTCCAGAAATTTTTTTCCCCCCCGAAATTTATAATACGAGCTGAAAAAGATATCGTAAAAAATGGGTTCATGCTTACATTTCTTTGCTCATTTGTTCTGAAACTGTGGCGGTATTGAAAATATGAATTCGGAGGTGTAATACTCTAAATGGGCTCTATGCTCTTGTATTGTGGAACATTCGAAATGAAAAAATGTTTGCGTTATTTACTTCAAAAATCAAGTTTGCTTACAACATACACCATTAAATTATAAAATTATAATCTACTCTCTACTAATTGGTGTTGAAAACCCAAAGCCGAAAGACATTTAATACGTAGAGCCTCACTTTTGGAAACCCTAAAACCAAAAAAGGCATTTAAAAATGAAAATGCTGAATTTAACAAAATCTTAAATGAAATTTGCAGCTTGGGACGATTTACAATACAACAACTCTTACTTCCTGGGCAATCGCTGGTGGATAGACATGACATCACAGCACCTGTTTTCAGACAGAAGCTGAAATCGCTGATGGATTTCATGATAAAACATTAAGAGTTTGGGTCGGTGCGCTGCAGGGTGTACTCAGTGGAATGGCAAAAGAGAGGATTCCCAAACGTACATATGCTAATCTGGCTCTATAACAAAATCACTTCAAACGAAATCGACGATGTAATATGCGCTGAAATACCCGATGACGATGTCGATAAGTATTTGCATGAAGTTGTGACGAAAAATATGATACATGGACCTTGCGGTACACTCAATCCAAATTCATCATGCATTATAGTATCAAACACAGTTACAGGAAACGATGCCTATACTTTATACAGAAGAAGTTTAGCAGAAGATGGCGGTAAATTAGCAACCCCTAGCATATTCTATGAAACTACGATAGGCAAACTCTACACCGTGTATCCCAATCAAAATGAACGCTTCTTTCTTCGCACGCTGTTGATTAATGTGGCCGGTCCAACGTCTTTCCACTAATTGAGAATTGTGAACGGTGTTACACATGCCACTTTCCGGAGTGCATGTCAGGCTCTGAATTTATTGCAGAACGACCGACACTCGGATGTATGTATTAACGCCGCGTGCAGCATGTCACATCTAAATCAAATTTGTGCATTGTTTGTAATCATATTCACCGCCTGCTCTCCTCCATCTGCAACAGAGTTATGGGAGAAATTTAAAACCCACATGGCTGAAGATATTTTCCGTCGAACACGCAAGGAAAATTCAAATATTAAAATGTATTTCACAGCAGAAATCTACAACGAAGTGTTGATAATGATTGAAGATTTGTGCTGAGAAATCGCGAACAAAGCCCTTAATCAATTGGGAATGCCATCACCGAATCGATCTGCCGCTGCTTCGTTCGATGTAGAAATGCGTCGTGAACAATATTATAATACGGATGCTAACCTTTGAGCAAAAAGGCATTTACGATCAAATAATGCAAACTGTCAATAACGTGGTTGGAAAAATCTTCTTCTTAGAAGTGTAAGGAGGGACTGGTAAAACGTTCCTAATTAGATTGATTCTGGCTGCAATTCGATCTCAAAATTACATAGCCTTAGCTCTTGCGTAGTCCGGAATATATGCTGTATATACTGTAATTCCTCGATCGACATCAGCGGATGAAATAAATGCTTGCTTAAAATACTCTACTTTGTGAGCACACGTAAATACGTATAAATTAACTACAAATATGCGTGTCCAGATTCAAAACGGCCGATTAGCTGAGATATTCTTACAACAATTGCTGGAAACTGGGAACGCAAAGGTGCCGATTGATCTGACCTCAGTGCGAATTTCATTCCCTCATAACGCAATTTAGTGACGTCAAAAAAAGAATTGTTTGAAAAAGTATTTCCGAATATCCAAACCAATTACAAGGATCACCATTGGGTGAGTAAATGAGCTATTCTTGCGGCCAAGAACAAAGATGTCTACGAACTTAACAATATTATTCAGTCTAACATTCAAAGCGAGGTAGTCACATACAAGTCAGTCGACACTGTTGTGAAACGAGATTAACCGGTTAATTATCCACCCGAATTTTTCAATTCATTCGATCTGCCACCGCAGAGCTTTCAAAGGTGAATATGTCCTCATTCCTCGCATTCATATGATACCAACGGAAATGTCATTTCGATTTAAGAGATTACAATTCCCAATTCGATTGGCGTTTGCAATCACCCTAAACAAAGCTCAGGGCCAATCTTTAGAATTGTGCGGTTTATATCTAGATACGGATTTCTTCTCACATGCACAATTATATGTTGAGTGTTCTAGAGTCCGCAAGCCTGCATAGAGAATGGAACAGCAAAAAATATTCTCTACCCACAAACATTGTGAAATAAAACATATTAGAAACGTGCGCTTTCTCTTTTCCATTTAACCAGACTGAGCCACAGCAACCCGTGGCCGGGTACAGTTAGTTTATAAATAAAAGTTAAAATTTAGTAAAAAAAACACAAATTTTCACATTTTTTCCCCCCCATTTTTGACATTTCACAATAGATGGCGTTTTCATTTTACGAGAACGAAATGGTAACAAATCCAGAATAGTAATTTGGGCATTTATGTAAACTCGTACCGCCTATTGGTCGAAATTCGACCTAATAAAATTAAAATTAAAATATCGATTGCAGTAATTAAAAGTTAAACTTGTGAATTTCAATCTGATATTCTTATTCTCACTCTTATTTATTTACAAATCCAAACATCAATGCTTTTTTCAATGGTTTTCGTGAATTTGGTCGAGAAAAATAAACAGCTGGTTTCAATATTATTCTGAATCAAGAACCTTCTAAAACCTTCAGTTATTCGTAAAGCACACAACTGTGTGCCATATATTTTGTTGTTGCTAACATATATTTTGTTGTTGTTCCCATATAAATATATGGAAATCTTTTACCTGTCTAACCTGGCTCAACGACCAGATATCAACATACTTTCTGTGCTTAAACACTTCTTCTCATCAATAGCTTTCGATTGATATATATATTAAGCCACATCTTTTGTTAGAATACGTATAAAAGGGAGGCAAAGTTTTGTGTGGGCTATTTATATATAACATAGATTGGCTTAAATAATTCTTCGCATGCAAAGTTACAGACATAGAAATACGATTTGAGAATTCTCCATTCTATTACTCTTTAGTACTATTTAGCACTAAACTAAATAAAATTATTTTTTTCTTCTAGAAAAATAATAATTTTGACGAAAAACAAAATTTTTAGGTTAGGCATTATGTATGGCGACAGGCGATATTACTCCAAAAAAAACAAATATTTTTAATGTTTCAAATGATATTATTAAATTAATTTTTTTAAGTTAATAAAAAGAAAAGAAATAAGAATAAAGTAAAATAAAAAATTGACAAAAACATAAACATCAACTTCTAAAATTATATGAATGCAACGAGTGACAATTAAAAAAGCACATGAAAAACTCTTAAGAACCTTACATTTCTTCTAGTATTTGTGCATTGCATATAAATTTCAACACGTGCTTCTTTGCTTAGATTATATTTCTCTTTCACCCATACGTACAATATGTAGCTATCTATATCAGCAGTGGATAGAAAATTGTTTGAAAAAGAACAGGCAAAATTTGAAAAGCGGCGGTACGGTAAGGATAGGAAGTTTCCCGATTTTATTGTTAGTTACACTTTGGCTTTATGGATACTTTGTATGGTGATTTCGTACTAATTCCTAAAATAGACCGTCATGAATCCGTCGCGTTGTCTCTAATTGAAAACGCATATACCATATTTAAAATGTTATTGCGTCGTGAATTCGTGGTGGATTCGTCATTCTGCTTTGACCTTCAAAATCTTTTGCAGCGAAAATATTACTTACTTATATAATGTTTGCAAAACGATCTCGAAAACCCGTCTAACGATTTTGACGAAACTTGGGAGTTAAGGGTTTTCGGTGACTAGAAATTGATTTAGATAGGTCTCAACTCTGAGAAAATTCGTTTTCCCCTTCCCTCGATACCTCTCGCTTGGTATTTTCGAATTGGGTGGTCCGATCTTAACGAAACTTTACAATATTACTAAGGGGGCTAAGAGGTTTCGATTTTCCTACTATAAACCTCACTTTTACCCTCCCCTTGATACCCCTAGCTTGGTATTTTCGAATTGGGTGGCCCGATCTTAATGAAACTTTGCAGTATTACTAAGGGGCCTAAGGACTTACGATTTTCCCACTCCAAACCTGACATTCCCCCCTCGATACCCCTCGCTTGGTATCTTCGAATTACGTGAAGGGATCTTATTGAAAGTTCGCAATATTGCTAGGGAGTAAGGTTTTTCGATATGCATAAAAATATCACTTTTTAGATATCTATTGGCAGCGATAAATAGTAACTACAAAACCATCAAGTTCCCTGAACCTCATTATACGAATCAGGTTGCAATTACAATTGGATTCACTTACTCAGAGACAGACTGCATTAGGAATTACAATTGATGGCCAATTGTAATTACTATTTCAAACTGTCTCCAGTATAACTTGCCAGTTTCGTCGCGACCGGGGCCTTTGCACTCTGACATCTTGCTCGACCCATTACATTTTGATGAACAGTCGACTACTTCAACTTATCCTAGCTGTGCTGCTAAGACCAGAAGTAAAGAAAGAATATCCGAAATCAAGGTTACCGAAAATTTGTGGAAAAATAGCTGAAAATTGAAAAATATGGATATGTAGGAACTTTCACAATTCTACATTTTAAATTTTTCGGCATCCTTTAATTTTGCCTTACCGAGCAAAACTCGCTCCCCCGCTACTTTGATTTAGTTTACGATCAGGATTCTATTATCTTATATACCTAATTTGTACAGAAGTTATAAACCAGGGTTAAGATTAATATCCAAAACATATTGCACTAAACACTAACCGAAAACAAAAGAAAAGAATCAATAGAAATTTCCAGAAGTATTTTATGATTTACTTATATTAATTAAATCATGAAATACTTCTCGAAAAACCACACAGAAAACACTTTCAAAACAAATCATAAACACCCCACAACTTTTAGAAACGTCAAGAATAATCTTTTTGTCAAATAATAGAAAAAAACACGTTTCCTCACCGGAAATTTCTCGAGAACAATGAGTATGTAAGAAAGAACAACTTTCAAACGAGAAGTTTCTAGCAGATGCAGGATGAGACACTTTTACTATAAATACGGAAGAAAAATGATGCAATAAAATCAGTCTTAATCAGACAGTTGAAGTCTAAACTTCGTCCGAGATTAAAAACAGAGATTTGAAACGTGATTATTTGTGGCAAGTGATTAGGAAAGTGATTTTGAATATAAAAGTGAACTTGTGATCAATTATAAAAATAGTGACTGTGTATTTTTAAATAAACTGTGATTGTTCCGTCAACATCCGGAACGCCTAAAACAAAAAAAGAAGTACAAATTAATTTATGACAAGAAACAAAAAAAACAATAAGAACAACACAAGAAAGTGCAAATGTAAAAATTCTTACGAGAATTTAAGAAAAGCTCATAAGAATTTTATACAACACACTAAACTAAGCACAATAACATGAATTTTGTCACAAACAATACATACGAACATATCATCAAACCAAAAACAGGAAAAAAACTTCACACATGACAGTAGAACTAGGTCACTTTTTTTTTGCACAAATAAAAATGGAAATTCATACTTACGTTGTAAAATGTCATCCAAACCATGTAAAAATATTCCAATAAGGAATATTTGGCGAAGATTCCTAAAATATTTAATAAAAATTATAATAATGTTTAATATTTTTAAAATGTCATACTTACATGTTGAAAAAAAGAGATGACAAACCAGAAAGAGAAGTCCGATATCAACTAAATAAAATGGCTGAACATGTTCCACAAAATAAGAATTGGAACTGCCATACGTAGAAAACATGCAATTTCCATACAAAATTTTTGTATAAAAGGCAGTACAAAATGAATAAAAATCTCACTTTTTATTCAGCAGCGAAAGCGAAGAGGATAAAACAAAAAATTACACAGGAATTGTGGTAAAGTTTTTTGTTGTTCCCTTCGCATGGGTGATGGTGCAACAATAACAGGATTTTTTTTTGTTTGGTTTTTCAGAAAATAAACTTCATCTCGAAATTAGAAAACATCGATTTTCTAATCTTTTTTATTATTTTCGATTTTTTTATGATTTATTTTTTTTTCTTCATCATTTTTCATCATTTTCACCAATTTTATCATCTTTTTTTATTATTAATTTAAATTTTTTTTTTGTATTTTAAATTTTGATTGTTTTTTTAACATTGAAGAATTTTTTGAATTCAGCGATTCAAATTTTTTATATAAATAATGTTTCTTTTCTTTTTTTTATGAATAAAGACTGAATTATTTTTACGAAATGCTTGCATTCCATTTTTTTTTCATTTTTACTTGTTTTCTCAACAAACATTTTGGTCCTTCGAGCCGGATGTTGCAAGAATCGTAAAAAAGTAATAGGCATAAGAAAGAATTCAAAATAACATTTTTTAAAGGAGAGAAAGGAAAAATTATTTATATAAAGGCAAGATGGACAATTAGTGTAACTCACTAATGGTTAGGGGAGAAAAAATTGAACGGTTAATCACAAATGAAAAAAAAACGGCGTTAATCAAAAAAACAATTATGGTATGGTACATATAGTACCATAATTAGGCAACTGAATGTAAGTCCTACAAAGCATTAAAACTTATACTTCTTATTTTGATCGTGACCGATCAATTGGCGGGAGTATGTTCCGTCAACATCGGGAACGCCTAAAACAAAAAAAGAAGAAGTACAAATTAATTTATGGCAATAAACAAAAAAAACAATAACAACAACACAAGAAAGTGCAAATGTAAATATTCTTACGAAAATTTAAGAAGAGTTCATAAGAATTTAATACAACACACTAAAATAAGCACAATAACATGATTTTTGTCACAAACAACACATACGAACATATCAACAAACCAAAAACAGGAAAAAAATTTCACACATGACAGCTGAATCTAGGTCACTTTTTTTTGCACAAATAAAAATGGAAATTCATACTTACGTTGTAAAATGTCATCCAAACCATGTAAAAATATTCCAATAAGGAATATTTGGCGAAGATTCCTAAAATATTTAATAAAAATTGTAATAATGTTTAATATTTTTAAAATGTCATACGTACATGTTGAAAAAAGAGATGACAAACCAGAAACAGAAGTCCGATATCAACTAAGGCCTAAGTTATACGACGATCATTGTAATGACGGAAATAATTTTAGAATGGAAAATTAACGTATTACAAAGGTTATTTCTTTAAAAAAAAAATAATGCAAAACATGGGAAAAAGTTTAGTAAATAGATTTTAAATAAAAAATCTTAGGATTATCACGTAATTTGTTTTTTTATAATGATTTTTATAATTTGAATGACGGTAACATGTTTTAATCGATCAGCTGTTTTGTGAATTGCGTTTCTATTTAATTTCATTTCACTGGAGAACTGCCTTCATTAGGAATTTTTCGTCGACATTCTAACCTCAAACTTTAGCGTCCCAATAAGAAAATAGTAATATATAAAAAAAAAATGGAGAAAATTTGTGTCTCATCGGTAAAAAAGGAAAGGGAAGAAATAATCTAATTGGATTTGATGAAAAAAACCATTATACGACTTAGCTATGAACGAAAATCTGACTGAAAGTTTCTCTCACATTCGTAAAAGAGGTATAACCAACTTTCATTGAAAATCAAAGAAAAACGCTCGGTTTCCACTAGTTCCACAATTTCCTTCATTACAATGATCGTCGTATAACTTAGGCCTAAATAAATTGGCTGAACATGTTCCACAAAATAAGAATTGGAACTGCCATACGTAGAAAACATGCAATTTCCATACAAAATTTTTGTATAAAAGGCAGTACAAAATGAATAAAAATCTCACTTTTTATCCAGCAGCGAAAGCGAAGAGGATAAAACAAAATATTACACAGGAATTGTGGTAAAGTTTTTTGTTGTTCCCTTCGCATGGGTGATGGTGCAAGCAGATAACAATAACAGGATTTTTTTTTGTTCGGTTTTTCAGAAAATAAACTTCATCTCGAAATTAGAAAACATCGATTTTCTAATCTTTTTTATTATTTTCGATTTTTTTATGATTTATTTTTTTTTCTTCATCATTTTTGATCATTTTTGATAATTTTTCATCATTTTCACCAATTTTATCATTTTTTTTTATCATTAATTTCAATATTTTTTCTTTTTAATTTTAAATTTTGATTGTTTTTTTAACATTGAAGAATTTTTTGAATTCAGCGATTCAAATTTTCTGTATAAATAGTGTTTCTTTTCTTTTTTTTATGAATAAAGACTGAATTATTTTTACGAAATTCTTGCATTTCATTTTATTTTATTTTTACTTGTTTTCTCAACAAACAGGTACTTTACAGACTTGACACCGGCTTCCCATAAACCTCCGCAATGTGGTGCCGCCGGTGGATTAAAATGCCATGTAATATTTTTTCCTTTTAAAAATTCCATGGCTGGTAATATTGATTCTTTAATGGCTTGTCTGAGGTTTTTTTGTAAGGTTACATTTCCGCCCTTAAAATTTGTGCCACAAACTTAGTGTATGTGCTGACATAAGCCTCTAATCTATTTAAAGCTGCGATAAAAGCTACTGCAGTCATGTCGGATATTAGCTCTAAGTGTATGGCATTCGTCGCCATACAAATAAAAATACAAAAGTAGCCTTTGTAGATACGTGCTGACCTATGTGGTGACGTTTTTAGGTTAATAGGACCAGCGTAGTCGATTCCAACGTGAGTGAATGGCTTGGAAATGTTTACTCGTGATGCAGGCAAGTTGCCCATCAGTTGAAAACGTTGTTCCTTACGGAACGCAATGCATGTTATCCAATTGTTTATTCCGCGAGCTATTGTTTTCTTTGTATTTATTATCCAGTACTGATGTCGACTTGTGTTCACCATTAGACTTAGTCCACCATGCAGTGTGTCTGCGTGTAGTTGGTCTATAATAATATTGGTGATATGGTGATTGCTTGGTAGAATGATTGGATGCTTTCTGTTAAAAGGGATCACTGCATTTTCTAATCTTCCACCAACTCTCATTATTCCATCTTTGTCCACAAATGGATTAAGGGATGTGAGTTGACTTCTTTTAGGTAATAGCTTGTTCTTTTCTAATAATTCATACTCTAAACCGAATGTTGTTTTTTGCACTAATATAAATATTATTTTACGTGCAACTTGCAATTCTGCGACCGACAATTGCCCTGTCTTTTTACTGTCATTGTGCATGCAGTTATGGGTAAATCTACTCATATATGATATTATTCTTGTGTGTGTGTCGTAAATAATGAATATTGTTGTAAAATGCCTGCGTCGATTTCTGATATAAATGTTAATGGACTTACTTTCCTTGCTTCTAATTCTGTTTTGTTTGGTTTTATTACAATACTAGGTGGTAACCCGTCCTAAGACGGCCTCCTAAAAATTTCAGTCACTGTAAATTAACAAAATTTATTCAAGCGTAGGATCTTAATTCGCAGCATTGTGGATCTTTTACCCCGTTCTCGTAGCACTTCTGGCGATATATTTCATGTCTTAAGTCGGCCTATTCAGAATGCACACTATTTACCTTGCAACACCCTGAACGAAGATATTAAATTGATGCCATTTCCCCGGCTGGTAAAATAGCTCCCGTCAACCATATATTACTAAAGCAAAACCCTCTATAGAGTAGGGGCCTAAACAGTTACAGCGCCAAAGTGGTGACAGATAGAACTATTTTATCTTCGACAGAAAAAATCCCCATGAAAACCTCCGAAACTTTGCTGAACATTGTAATCGCCTGTGACCTCTATATACAAAGTTCAAAAGTTTCTAATGACTCCAGTGGTGAATAGGAGAACTATATTGTCTTCGGCAGAAATAGTGCCAATGAAAACTTTCACAACTTTCCCGAACACTGTAATCGTGTGTGACGTCTATATACCAAGTTCCAAAATTTTACTGACTCCAGCTCCAAAGCGGTAAGAGTTAGAACTGTTTGGTCTTCGATGGAAAAAATCCCCATGAAAACCTGCACAACTTTGCCGAACATTGTAATCGTGTGTGACGTATATATAGGAAGTTTAAAACTTTGTATTGACTGCAGCGCCAAAGCGGTGAGAGATAGAACTATATGGGCTTCGAAAGAAATAGTCCCCATGAAAACCTCCATAACTTTGCCGAACATCGTAATCGCGTGTGACCTCTAAATACGAAGTTCCACAATTTTATTGACTCCAGCGCCAAAGTGGTGAGAGGTAGAACTATATGGTCTTCGAAAGAAATAGTCCCCATGAAAAGTTACACAACTTTTCTGAACATTGTAATTGCGTGTGACCTTTATATAAAAAGATCTAAAGTTTGTATTGACTCCAGCGCCAAAGCGGTGAGAGATAGAACTATATGGTTTTCCACAGAAATAGTCCGATTTCCATGAAACTTTCACCATTTTGGTGTTGCATCAAATACCAGATGGTGTTAGATTCTGGGCGAAATTTATATATGGCAGCACTATTTGGTAACGCTTTTTTTGTCTAAAAACGACAAAATTTTGTCCGCACGGTTCAGACTAAACTGGTGGGCCAATTTCGATAAAATTTATACAGTTCATGTATCTGATCCTAACTTAGATCTGATTAGTTTTTGGGCTATATTCGACTATGGCAACACTGTCTAAAAATACATTTTGTCCAAATGTAGTCTATTTTTGCACTTGTTGTAAAACCGAAACTGCTCGTCCAATTTTGATGAGATTTGCACAGTTTGTGTACTATATTCGAAATCAGAACATATTAACTTTTCAACGGAATTTACATCTGGCAACACTAATGCGCAAAACTTTTTTAAAAAAATGTTGTGGTGGAAATATAGTAACTTCCCTAATTCGGTTAATAATAGTCGGATGTTAATGAAACTTGGAACGTACGTTTGGGATGGACCAACTGAGAAAATAAAATATGTCTCCCCGCGGTGGGGCGTTGTGGAGGGCTAAAAATGAAAAACTTCAATAATTCATTCAATAATAGGTAGATTTTCTTTAAACTTGGTGCGTACATTCTGAATAGAGCAGGTGAAAAGATAGAATGCGTCTCCCCTCGGTGGGGGTTGCGGGAGGGTGAAATAAAAAAACCTTAATAATTCGGTCAATAACCGTCGGATTTTAATGAAACTTGTAATGTACATTTGGGATGAGCAAACTGAAAAGGTCAAATGTCTCCCCTCGAGGGGGGCTGTGCGGGCTCAAATAGAAAAACTTTAAGAATTCACTCAATAATGGGCAAATTTTCTTAAAACTTAGTGTAAACATTCTGGATAGGCCAACTGAAAAGATAGAATGCGACTCCCCTCTGTGGGGGTTACGGGAATGCAAAATAAAAAAACCCTTATAATTCGGCCAATGCTAGTCACATTTTCATGAAACTTGGAATGTACTTTTAAAATAAGAGAACTGAAATTAATATTTGATGACGTTATCGGGAAAGTTCCATAGTAGTCCGGCCGATATAGAGAAAATGTAAATTCACTACTATGGTTTGCTTTGCTCATTTTTTATTATTAGTTTAAATTTTTTTTCTTTTTAATTTTGAATTTTGATTGTTTTTTTACCATTGAAGAATTTTTTGAATTCAGCGATTCAAAATTTTTTATATAAATAGTGTTGCTTTTCTTTTTTTTATGAATAAAGACTGAATTATTTTACGAAATTCTTGCATTTCATTTTATTTTATTTTTACTTGTTTTCTCAACAAATAGTGATAAATAATTTGTAATAATTAAATTATTGAAAGGCAAATATTTTTAAGACTAATTGTAACGCAGAAATATTTATAAATAAACTTTATACACAAAATTCACATAAATAAAAAGTGTTATCATTTTTATAACATCGAACCGAACTGGTAGCACGTCACATTGGTGTCAGAAGTGGGATTACTTAGTTTGAATCAGAGCGGAAAAGACAATTGTGCTAAAAATTTCTGCAAGAAAATTCGAAATTAAACTAGAAACTTTTGTGGGAAAAATTTCGAAGAAATTCGTTATTAAGAAATTTCAGTGAGTAATAATTTCAACGGTGTGAGAAATTTCAGGGGCGTACAAGAAATTTTGTGTACTTTTGTACTTTTGAGTTGTATAAAAATTTCGATTGTGTGAAATTTGAATTTCATGTTAAGTGAACAATTAAAAAAATATTTGTACAATGGAAAGTAAATTATTAGACAAT
This sequence comes from Xylophagus ater, assembly GCA_963422695.1. Lineage (NCBI taxonomy): Eukaryota > Metazoa > Arthropoda > Insecta > Diptera > Xylophagidae > Xylophagus > Xylophagus ater. Next base: position 122,830 of record OY730486.1, read on the forward strand.
TTGAGTACATCAGAACTATCCACAGTTCTGTGTGTGTGGAATCTACCTTCCACGGGAAGTAAGAGTGAGAAAAAGAAAAGAGTAATCGCGGAATGTGCAACAAGAGAACTAGACAGTAGCACATTCGACTTTAGTGAAATTCTGAAAGAGGGAAAACAAGAAGAAATTACCAACGAAGACGCGGCTAAAACAACAGCAAGTGTTCAAGATGATTGAAAGATGCTTATGGCCCTGATGACTAAAATGGACTCAACTGCTTCTAGTCTGCAAGGCGAAATAAAAACAAATGCTGCCGGACTCGAGAACAAAATGGATTCAACTAATTCCAATCTACACAGTTTACAAGAGGAAATGAAATCGACCGCTTCTAGTCTCGAGAACAAAATGGAGTCAACTGTTTCGAGTCTTGAAAATAAAATTAAAACAAGCGTTTCTGGACTAGAAACCAAAATGGAGTCTAGTATGGGTGAACTGAAAACTCAGGTTGAATCCAGTGTTGCGAACCTAGAAAACAAAATTGCCACGGAAGTTACAACAGTTCGTGCGGAAGTAAGCAACATGGAACAAAAATTGGACCAGAAATTGGAACAAAAAGTGGCAGAACTAGAAGCAAAAGTAGCCGAAATAAAGGAATCCAAACCAAATGTTGAAACATCGCGAAGAAGAATGAAGCCACCGATATTTGACGGACAAACTTCATGGCCGGTGTACAAACGACAGTTTGAAGCGGCTGCTGGTGCGAACGGCTGGTCCAATGTAGAAAAAGCCACAGCATTAATTCTTGCTTTACGCGGAAATTCAGCAGATTTGTTGCTGACGATCTCACCGGAAAATGAAAAGGATTACAATTACATTGTAACACAATTGGACATTTGATATGGAGATAACCACATGAAGGACGTATACCGAATGGAGCTCGTCAACAGAATGCAAGAATCTGGAGAGACACTTCAGGAGTTGTCAACAGATATTGAGCAGTCGGTATACTTGTCATACCACGATTATCCCCTGGAGCTGGATAATGACTTGGCTGTAGAAAGATTTAGTAATGCCATTCGGGATGCAGACATTCAGTTCAAGGTCCGGATTAGTGGAAAGCACATGTTGCACGATGTGTTGGCTGTAGCTGCAAAGAGAGCAACAAGGGTGGTTCCAATGGTACGAGCTGCTATGGTTGATGAAGACTCAACAGGACTAACAATAGACCAACTGACCGAAAAGATAAAGGCGGATGTGCAACAAGCTATTCAGGAATTGGAATTAATAGATACTAAAAGAAGACTGAAATGCTGGGGCTGCGGTAAAGAAGGACATTTAGAGCGGCAGTGCCCCAACCAGACAATGGAGTCAGCGTAAACATTGAAGATAGGTTATTGCGATGTGGAAATATTGAGTTCCCGCTAACGTTGAAGGAAACGGATTCCAGTGGCAGCAAATCAAATCTACGAGACCAACAAGTTACGTCAGATGCGAATGCTGTTGTAAAAGTGAAACGAACAAACGACATTGGAGTGACAACAAGAGTTACGGAGTTGTCAAAAAGTAAGGATAAAACGAAAAGGAGCAAATTCAGTGTCGTAGGTACTGAAGGGGCTTTTGAAGAAACAAATGAGAACTGCAGGAATGTGAACAAGATAGTAGCTATCCGTACATTAAGGATTGGAGGCGATGACATGTCGAGCATCCGAAACGCGCAGCTAAAGGGGTCAGCGTCCAAAATGGAGTGATATTGTAATACGCAGTAATACAACAAAAAGTTATTGGGCTCAGTGGGACTCGTTACAGATAGAAAATGGCGTTCTGAGGAGAAAATGGGATTCTCCTGATGGAAAAGCTAAACTAATGCAGTTGGTCGTGCCCAAGTCCAAAGTACATGAGGTACCTGGTGAAGTACATGTTGGAACTTCAGGGGGACATTTGGGAGTCAACAGAACATTAGCGAAGGTGCGAGAACGATTCTATTGGGTATACTGGCAAGCTGATGTCAAAAGTTGGTGCAGGAATTGTGAAACCTGCACACAGATTGGAGGACATCAAAAGGAGACTGAAACTGCAGTGGGGCAGTATGTTGACGCTGAACTGGAGCAAGATATGAGCGAACAGAATAGCACAGCACAAACTCCACCGGAAAGATCATCTGGACAGCATATACAAGTTCCGGTGGACAAAGTATTTGAGGAACCTGCAAGCAACAAATTAAGGGGTAGTGACGACACCAACAAGAAGGGCTCTTTGTACGCAGTATGGCGAAAGCGAAAATCATCAAGAGTAAAAATGAAAGTGGATCATTTAAATCAGTTAGCGAAGTATCGCAGGACGTGTCCAGAAGATTCTGTTCGGGACGAACAGATTTAAGGAGGTGGTAGTGCACTAAACACTAACCGAAAACAAAAGAAAAGAATCAATAGAAATTTCCAGAAGTATTTTATGATTTACTTATATTAATTAAATCATGAAATACTTCTGGAAAAACCACACAGAAAAGACTTTCAGAACAAATCATAAACACCACACAACTTTTAGAAACGTCAAGAATAATCTTCTTGTCAAATAATAGAAAAAAACACGTTTCCACACCGGAAATTTCTCGAGAACAATGAGTGTGTAAGAAAGAACAACATTCAAACGAGAAGTTTCTAGCAGATGCAGGATGAAACACTTTTACTATAAATACGGAAGAAAAATGATGCAATAAAATCAGTCTTAATCAGACAGTTGAATTCTAAACTTCGTCCGAGATTAAAAACAGAGATTTGAAACGTGATTATTTGTGGCAAGTGATTAGTGTTGTGGATCTATCTAGTTGTAGTAGTAAGAATTAATAAAATAGCCCTTCTGGCAACACTTATATTTTGATATTCATTGTTTGACAGATTGTATTAGAACAAACAATTGTAAAGAAATTCCTAAAGAGTAATAAAATTTGTGATCCTAAAATATATCGTGAATCTTAACTTTTATAAACCCGAATTCACATCCGCTGACCCACGAATATAACATGGTATCGGATGTGGAAGATATTTAGAAAAAATATCTACACAAATTAATAAGAAATAATCAAAAAGTTGTAAGCCTCGTGGTATCATGGAGAACTAGTAGAATTTTTGCAATCGCAAACGGAGACATTAGCGGCGATAACTAATAAATTGGAAGGAATTAAGATTACAATAAATGGGAATTCGGAAAGTAATATTCCGACGCAGACATCAATACCCTGGCCAAGTCCGATGAGAACGGAAGATGGTGACGACAGAAATAATTTCGACGAATTCATCAATGCCTGGGAAAATTATTCCAACGCGACAGGAATGAAAATATGGCCACGAACAAATGACCAGCAAAACACGGGAATATTGCTAAATGCAATTGGCACAGCAACAATTAAAAAATATGATCTGGATTTTTCTGAAGAAGAAAGAAAAAATACTAATGCTGTAATCGAGAAGATTCGAAACTCCATTTATAAGAAGGCCAATGTCACGATGGACAGATATAATTTCTTTACGAGAAAGCAAAACCCCGATGAAGGTTTTCGCGATTTTTATATACAACTAAAGATACTTGCCAAAAGATGCAACTTCGATGTGCTAAAAAATCAACTGATATGCCACCAGATAATCATGGGTGTAGCCAATGATGACAGTTGTAGAAAGCTATTTGGAATACCAAAAATATATGAAAATTTGGAACGAGTTGTTCAAATTTGTGAAACTGCAGAAATAATTATAGGTAATTTGAAAGATATGTCAAACACTGAAACAAATAAACTGGTGAATAAAATAAAAAAAGAACCTAGTGAAAAGAGAAAAGAAAAACAAAAATGTAAATTTTGTGGTAGATGGCACATATTTGAAAAGGGCGTATGTAAAGCGTTTGGCAAAATTTGTTCAAATTGTAATGGAAAAAATCACTTTTCAAAAGTTTGCAGAAAGAAATCTAAAGTTAATGAGATAGAACGTGAAAAATCAGAATCTAATAATGAAATGATAATTGCTAAAATCAAGGAGGAAAATAAGTCAAACCATGTTTTCGCAAAATTGAATTTAAAATTTGGTAATAAATATTCAATGACTAAATGTATGTTAGATACAGGGTCAAATACATGCCTTATTGGTTATAACCAATACAAAATGCTGAACAAAGGTGAAGTAATAAAAGTCATGCCTTCACAACAAATATTGACAGATTTTAACGGCAACCCTATACGATCAGTCGGCGAAATCAGAGTTCCTTGTAAATTGCGAGACAAGAATTATATTCTTGTGTTTCAAGTAATAAATAAGAATCACGGCCCATTAATTTCAGCAAATGCATGCAAAGCATTAGGTCTAATAAGTTATAGTGAAGAAGTGATTCTCCATCAGTAGGAAAGTTTCCACAAGTAATCGAAAAAGTTACTAAGGTTAATTCGATAGAAAAATTGCGTGAGGAAGCATTAAACATAACTCAAGAGTTTAATGATGTGTTCAACGGATATGGTGAATTATCTGGAGAAGTCGAACTAGAAATTGATGAAGCTGTAAGACCTCGTATTCAGTCACCTCGTCGAATTCCTAACGCCTATCGAGATGATTTAAAAGCAGAACTAGATAAATTAGAGAATGATGGAATAATTGCCAAAATTGAGCGACACACGGACTGGGTGAGTAACTTAGTATTAGTTAAAAGAAATAATACTCCCCAAAGTTTTCGCATTTGTCTAGATCCCGTACTACTCAACAGTGCAATAAAGAGGCCCAACTATCAATTCACCACATTGGATGAAATTTTACCAGAACTAGGGAAAGCTAAAATATTTTCGACGTGCGATACAACAAAAGGATTCTGGCAGTTGAAATTAAATAAGCAAAGCAGTGATCTTACATGCTTTTGGACGCCATTCGGTAGATATGTATGGTTGCGGATGCCTTTTGGAATATGCTCTGCACCAGAAATATTTCAAATAAAGATGCACGAAGTTGTTCATGGATTGACTGGTGTTGAAGTTTTAGCAGATGATATTTTAATTTTTGGTACAGGCGATACTTTAGAAGAAGCTTACGAAAATCATAATCGTAACTACCGTAATTTGCTGACTCGTCTACGACAAAATAACTGTAGATTAAATCGTCAAAAACTTAATTTATGCCAAACATCTCTGAAATTTTATGGGCATATATTAACTAGCGATGGAATCAAAGCTGATGATTCTAAAATATTATCAATTAGAAATATGAATTCGCCCAAGAATAAACAAGAATTAAAAAGATTTATTGGAATGGTCACATATTTGTCTCGGTATATCCAAAATCTAAGTACAAAAATTAGTAAATTGAGACATTTGAGTTTAGACAACACCGAATGGAAATGGACGTCAGAGGAAGATATAGAATTCAAAAAAATCAAAGATATCGTAAGTAGAGTTCAAACTCTGAGCTATTTCAATCCAGCCGAACCAATAATAATTGAATGTGACTCCAGCAGCTTTGGTCTTGGAGCAGTACTTATACAAGAAAAAAAGGTTATAGCCTATGCATCAAGAACATTGACGGTTACAGAAAGAAATTACGCACAGATAGAGAAGGAACTACTTGCAGTAGTATTTGCGTGCGTTAGATTTGACCAAATGATCTTTGGTCATTCCGTAATAATAAAAACGGACCATAAACCGTTAATTAATATATTTAAGAAACCATTATTAAAAGCACCAAAGCGATTACAACTAATGTTAATGATTTTACAGCGTTATACTATAAAACTAGAATTCATAACTGGTAAGCAAAATGTAATTGCTGATACGCTATCGAGAGCCGACGTAGTTTCAACAAATGACAGCGCAGAAGAAATGTTAGCTAAAAGTGATATTTGCGTCATAAATTCTGAAAATGATATTTTTAAATGTATTGAAAAAATTAATTTGATTTCTCTATTAATTATAACAGATAATCGACTTGAGAATATAAAAGACGAAACACGAAAAGATAAATCCTGTCAAAGGTTGATTAATATAATACGAAATGGATGGCAAAAATACATTAAAGACGTACCAAATGATATTAAGATTTATTATAAATTTAAAAGTGAATTATCAACGTCCGATGGTCTTATATTCTATGGCAGTAGAATTTTAATACCACATTCACTTAGACCATTATTATTAAAGAAAGTTCACATCAGCCATAATGGTATCGAGTCGACATTAAATTTGGCAAAACAAAACATATTTTGGCCTGGCATGAACTCGGAAATTAAAAATTTGATTCAAAATTGCAATATATGTGCGAAATTTGTCAGCTCGCAACAAAAACCACCAATGATAACGAATGATATCCCGGAATATCCGTTTCAATTTGTGTCTATGGATGTTTTCTTCACTGAATATAAAGGAAGCAAAGAAAAATGGCTAGTTACTGTTGATCATTTTTCAGACTTCTTCGATCTGGATATTATTAAAGATATGACACCAAAAACAACGATAGAAGTATGCAAAAAGAATTTTAGTAGATATGGAATACCTCAAAAAGTGTTAACCGATAACGGAACTAATTTTGTTAATAATCAATTCGTAGAGTTTGCTAGAATGTGGGAATTCGTACACGTAACTTCTGCGCCACATCATCAACAAACTAATGGCAAAGCTGCAGCCACAGTTAAAATCGCTAAACGACTGATTCAGAAAACTAATGAAAGCAAGGAGGATTTGTGGTATGCAATGTTAAATCTGCGAAATACTTCAAATAAAATTCAATCTAGTCCTGCACAACGTTTATTTGCAAGAAAAACTAGATCCAGTATTCCGACAATAACCGATGAGTTGAAATTAAAAATTATTACTAACATTCCAGAAAAGATAAAGGAATCTCGTCAGAAATCGAAATTGTATTATGACTTAAAAACGAGAGAACTTCCAACACTCGAAGTGGGACAGTCAGTTATGGTCCAATTAAACTTGGAGAAAAACAAACTCTGGACGAAAGGTTACATTGATAAAAAATACAATGATAGATCATACTCAGTTAAGGTAAATGGGGTATCCTATCGACGAGACCGAGTCAATATTAAACTACATAATCAAAATGACAGGCGACATGAACTCGTCGATGAGGAAAACGTAATTGGAACTACCAGAGAAAATTATCCGGAAGAAGTTTTTGTGGATGATATTTCAGTAAGTACAGAAGAACATGCTAGAGATCAGCCAATCGTCAACAATCTAGCAAATGTTCCAGTCACAACTACTTCAGGCTTGGAAACCGCTCGACCTAGAAGACAACATCGTTTACCAGAACGATTGAAGGATTTTGTTGTGGAAAGGAACTAAGTCAAAGCAGGGAGGATGTTGTGGATCCATCTAGTTCCCTTCTGGCAACACTTATATTTTGATATTCATTGTTTGACAGATTGTATTAGAACAAACAAGTGTAAAGAAATTCCTAAAGAGTAATAAAATTTGTAATCCTAAAATATATCGTGAATCTTAACTTTTATAAACCCGAATTCACATCCGCTGACCCACGAATATAACAATTAGGAAAGTGACTTTGAATATAAAAGTGAAATTGTGATCAATTATAAAAATAGTGACTGTGTATTTTTAAATAAACTGTGATAAATAATTTGTAATAATTAAATTATTGAAAGACAAATATTTTTAAGACTAATTCTAACGCAGAAATAATTATAAATAAACTTTATACACTAAATTCACATAATTTTTATAACATCGAACCGAACGGGCAGCACGTCACAATATAGTAACTTAAAATCGGCCTATAGCCGACTTTTTGATGCCCTATGATAGAAATGGGACAGAAAACTGTCAAAACAAACATTATTTCAAGGTTTTTTCTTTATAACTTTGCTCCTTTTTATCAATTCTTCGCTATCACCAAAGGGGGATACACCCTTTGCTATAGATTTGGCAAGATGGACGTCCGCGGACTTAGAAAGGATAAAGGGAAGGTAGCCGATCCTCAAATCCCAATTGAGAAAGGTGCGAAGACATCGGCTGAGGAGGTAGTCACTCCTTCGCTCGACAGGAAGGCGGAGTCGGAGATGGAAGTCGAGGAGGAATTTAACATAACTCGTCTGCATCTACTCCCTCCGGCAAGGGCAATAGTGCCAGAAGAAGAGAGTGCGCTGGGGAAAGGTGCACTTCCACCTCACAACGCAAAGACCTTGCCTTAATAGGCAAAGGGGGAAGCACTAGGGTGGCCCAAGTGAATGTCCACCACGCTAAAGCTGCATCTGCAGTGATAGCGAGGGCATTCACAAGACAACAACTTGGGCTAGTGCTTATCCAAGAACCCTGGCTCTTTAGGGGACAGATAAAGGGACTGTCAGGCTGTAACACAAAAATAATTTATGATGTAGGGCAGGACAAACCAAGAGCCTGCATTCTCATACAGAAGAGTATTAATTATATTTTACTTACAGAATATGCGACCAGAGACCTAGTCCCCATTAAAATCTCGGTGGACTTAGGAAGCAACAAACAGCGAGAGTGAAAAAGCCATCTCCATAAAAAACCCAAGGAAAACCGATTGGGTAAAATATGACACCTACTTAAAGTGTAATTTAGAACAAGTGAAAGTGAAACAGGTGGCAAAAAATTACCGTGAACTCGAACTTGCAGTAGAAGAACTAAATGGAGCTATAATCAAGAGAGAGCTACCCTCGAAAGGAAAAACAAAATAACTTTGATGTTCCATGGTGGAATAGGACTCTATCAGAATTAAGAAGCAGCGTGAGAAGACTATTTAACAGGGCCAAAAGAACAGGTCAGTGGGAGGATTATAAAAGGGAGCTCACCAATTATAACCTCGAAATAAGAGAAGCAAAACGGAATAGCTTTAGGGCATTCTGTGAAAGCACCTCGAACACACCGACCGCGGCAAGACTGCACAAAGCACTGGCTAAGAACAGTACCGACATGCAGTGTACTCTGAAAAGACCGGATGGAAGTTATACCAAAACTGAAGAGGAGAGAACTCTTCTCCTTATGGAATCTCACTTTCCTGGTAGCCATCCAATGAAGGAACAAGATAAAAGTGAGAACATCACAAGACCAACCTCGGCTGACTGGCAGCAGGCCTCAATCATCGGCTCTGAGCAGAGAATAAGCTGGACTATTGAGGGTTTCCAACCATATAAATCAGCCGGGGTTGACAAGATTATCCCAGCTTTGTTGCAAAAAAGGAAAAAGGGAATCTTACCGCACCTAATAAGAATATTTAGAAGCAGCCCAGCACTCGGGTATATACCGAGAGCATGGAGAAGGGCCAGGGTGGTATTTATACCAAAGGTGGGTAAAACTGACCACACGCAGCCTAAAGCCCTCAGACCTATTAGCCTAACATCCTTCATGTTGAAAACAATGGAGAAGTTAGTAGAAAACAACATAAGAACTACGGTTCTAAAGAGAATACCTCTGCACCGGAACCAGCATCCATATAGAGTGGGCAGATCTACAGAAACCGCTCTATATGAACTGAAAAATATCATTGAAGAAGCACTAGACTATAAAGAAATAGCTCTATGCGCCTTCTTAGACATCGAAGGTGCTTTCGACAACACCTCACATGAGGCGGTAAGAAAGGCACTAGAAAGAAGAGAGGTAGATCGCACAACCTCAAAGTGGATGTGCGAGATGCTTAGAACTAGGAGTGCGGAGACCGTGGTAGGAAATAACACCATCACGATCAAAACAACGAGGGGTTGCCCACAGGGAGGGTATTATCACCTCTTATGTGGAGCCTCGTTGTAGACGAACTCTTAGAAACACTAAGCAGCAAGGGTATAAAATGCCAAGGGTATGCGGACGACATTGTCCTCATAGTAAGAGGCGAATTTGAGGAAACCCTCTGTGAGGGGTCTAAGAATCACCCATGAGTGGTGCCTGTCTGTGGGACTCAGGCTCAACCTGAGAAAAACCACAGCGGTACCATTCACCAATAGGAGAAAATTAGAACATATACATCCTATCTGGTTAAATGGGGCATTAATAGATGTGAAACAAGAGGTAAAATACCTGGTACTCACCATTGACAGTAAGCTCCTGTGGAAGAAACATTTAGACAACGTGGTAAGCAAGGCGACAATGGCCATAATGGTATGCAAACGTATTTCAGGAAAGAGCTGGGTATGTAGACCAGACACACTGACATGGATGTATACCATGATGATAAGACCTATCATCACCTATGTGGCAATTGCTTGGGCTGGTAGAACATAGCTCACCACGGTGAAAAAGAAGCTGGGGAAGGTACAAAGATTGGCATGCGTATGTATTACGGGTGCCATGAGAACCTGCCCCACTGCAGCATTAGAGGTGCTTCTGGAACTAACTCCACTACACCTAAAGATACAAAAGGTTTCCAAGGCTACATTAATCAGACTTGGAAAAGAAACAGCAGAGACAGGAGCAATGATAGGTACTAAACACCTTAGCTCCTTAGCGAAGGACAACCCATGGCTGCTAGCCCCACGGGATGACGTTGACAGAAGAGTCAACTTCAGAAGGAACTTCACTTCAGAGTTGAGCAAAGAGGAATGGAGAGGGGAAAACACCAACTACCACATAGAAAACCACGCCATCAAATGGTATACAGATGGTTCCAGGACAGCCGAAGGTACAGGGATCGGAGTATATGGGCCCAAAACCAAATACTCCGAACCTATGGGAATACATACCAGTATCTTCCAAGCAGAGGTGCACGCTATTGCAAGGTGCACTGAAGTCAACCTTAAAAGAAACTATCGCAACAAGGAAATAGCGATAATGTTAGATAGTCTGGCGGCCATCAGAGCACTAAGCTCGCATACAATATGCTCCAAGATGGTAGAAGAATGTATGGCCAAATTAAATGAATTAGGCACAAACAACAAAGTTACCCTGTACTGGATACCAGGGCATGTGGGTATCGAGGGCAACGAAGAAGCCGACAAACTGGCGAAACTAGGGGCAGGAACACCCTTCATAGGTCCAGAACCCTTCTGTCGAATCGGACCACATATAATCCGAGAAATTTTAATAAAAGAAGAGGCGGCAGAAAAAACCAGATACTGGGAAGTTCGACCAGGACTAAGGCAGGCCAAGGATCTCCTTGGGGAATTCAACCCCCAGAGATTCAAAGCCTTTATAAGCACTAATAGGAAGAATATAAGAGTTCTGACTTCCTGTCAGAACTCTTATATTCCTTACAGGACACTGCAGACTCAAAGCACACCTCAAAAAACTAGGACTTGACAGAGATAGCACCTGCATATTCTGCGAGTGGACGACGAAATCCCAATGCATATTCTCTCCTACTGTGAGGCATTACTCCGTAGGAGAAGAAAACATCTTGGGGCATATTGCTTCTCTCCAAGCGAGATACAATCTCTCAATCCACTCCGGATACTAAAATTCCTAAGAGAAATAGGCCTGGAGCAGGTGTTGTAGAATGGGAAGTTAACCTGACTATTGCACCAAAGAAAAAGGGAGTACAATAGATCTTAAGGTCGCAGTACAGGAACACCCTAAAATTAAATCTAAATCTAGACTAAAATAATATTGTTCCGTCAACATCCAGAACGCCTAAAACAAAAAAAGAAGAAGTACAAATTAATTTATGAAAAAAAACAAAAAAAAAACAATAACAACAACACAAGAAAGTGCAAATGTAAAAATTCTTAGGAGAATTTAAGAAAATTTTATAAGAATTTTATACAACACATTAAACTAAGCACAATAACATGATTTTTGTCACAAAGAACACATACGAACATATCGACAAACCAAAAAACAGGAAAAAACCTCACACATGACAGCTGAATCTAGGTCACTTTTTTGGCACAAATAAAAATGGAAATTCATACTTACGTTGGAAAATGTCATCCAAACCATTTAAAAATATTCCAATAAGGAATATTTGGCGAAGATTCCTAAAATATTTAATAAAAATCATAATAATGTTTAATATTTTTAAAATGTCATACTTACATGTTGAAAAAAAAGAGATAACAAACCAAAAAGAGAAGTCCGATATCAACTAAATAAAATGGCTAAACACGTTCCACAAAATAAGAATTGGAACTGCCATACGTAGAAAACATGCAATTTCCATACAAAATTTTTGTATGAAAGGCAGTACTTTTAATCCAGCAGCGAAAGCGAAGGGGATAAAACAAAAAATTACACAGGAATTGTGGTAAAGTTTTTTGTTGTTCCCTTCACGTGGGTGATGGTGCAAGCAGATAACAATAACAGGATTTCTTTTTGTTTGGTTTTTCAGAAAATGAACTTCATCGCGAAATTAGAAAACATCGATTTTCTAATCTTTTTTATTATTTTCGATTTTTTTATGATTTATTTTTTTTTTTCATCATTTTTCATCATTTTTCATCATATTCACCATTTCATCATTTTCACCAATTTTATCATCTTTTTTTATTATTAATTTCAATTTTTCTATTTAATTTTAAATTTTGATCGTTTTTTTTTTAACATTGAAGAATTTTTTTGAATTCAGCCATTAAATTTTTTTTAGATAAATAGTGTTTCTTTTCTCTTTTTGTGAATAAAGATTGAATTATTTTTACGAAAATCTTGCATTACATTTTAATTTATTTTTATTTGCTTTCTCAACAAACAAACATTCACCACAAATTGATCGCAAGCAACAAATTTCTAAATTGTCAATTAATTATAACGATTAACATATCAATTTATAAAATAATAGAACAAAAAAAAAATGTCCATTTAATGGATGATGGAAAGGACATTTTCAAGTATTTATCGATATTTTTCATGTAAAACATATTCTATTACAGTTTTTGACAAATTAGTCCAAAAATGACCAGCATATTCGTCAGATAGTAAAAAGTGCAACATTCGTTTCTTTACGGTAGGGCTCGCACAACAAATTCAGCCCAGGTGTCTACAGATCCTAAATTCGGCCCTGAATTCAGGCAGAACTAATTGCGGCAGGGTCGAATTTAGGACCTTTGGACCCCTAGGCTGAACCTGGGGTGTGGGCTCTACCGGGGAGGATTTTTTTCAATACACATTTCCATAAAATCAAAAAAAGAATTTAACAAACAAACAAATTTTATTTATTAGTAATTCAAATACAAGACTTTCCGAAACGAGCAGACTTGAAATTATTGTCAAATAATCTTAGTGACTAATTGGTTTGCGCCTACACTTGATACTCATGAAACTTCTTATAATATCTTCATAAATTATGCTTTAGACAGATCTCCGATTTTAATTACACTAGTTATTATTTACTGATACTTCTGGATGACCCACGACATATCATCTTTTTTTCACAACGATCATTATTGTTGTCATTCCAAAATTTCATACATTTTTTAATTTTCATTACACAAAGTTTATCAATTATTCAATGAAGCAAATTTTTTTTTTTTAACAAAATTTCTATAAATATTTGGAACAAAAAGAATTTTCTCTCATTTTAAGGTTATGTGAAAGAAGAAAACATGTCAAAACCGGTGAAATTTTTAAAATGTTCAAATGTAGATGGCCCTGAAAACAGTGCGAGGCAAAAATTTAGGACCTCTTCACAATTTCATTAGACAATTAAGAAAATAATGATTCTTGAAATAGATACTTAAAATTGATCATTATTACGTAAATAAAGGTCATTATCCAGTTTTAATGACCGATTGGGCAATAATGATCATTAAATCGGAGATCTGTTTAGGATATTAGGTGTTTTAAAATATCATTTTCAAAGCCAAAACGTTGTGCCTGTCTTCTAACATGGAGTTGTTGTCCTTTTAGGCACGAGAATGGGTTTGTCCGTTTATGCTTTTTTCAAGCAATCTGTTAAAATTTTATACCTGTTTGTCGAGGCTGTAAAATGCAAGTAAAGTTCTTCTAAGAAGTCAGAAAAGCTTACAGCAATCAGACAACACTCGGCAGCGCCTGTACTACAAGATTGAGTGAATGCGCAGCGCAAGGCATCCATATTGCTATTAAATTGCCAGTACCAACGCTGCAACTTTCCATACAAAAAGTTCTTTTAGCAAATTTACATAAATGCCAAAATTGCTATTCGGAATCTGTAATAAAACTATTCTTTTTTCTTTAGAAGAATGTTGTATAAAATTGGCAACGTTTCATCTTTTACAATGTAAATTCAATTTATTTTACATCTCTTAAAAATCATTGTATTTTCTCTTTACTTAAAAACGAATTAAACTACTGTTAATTTAATGTTAAATTTTCTATAATGAAAGAACGGTACTCTCGTACAGCACAAATAAGTTATATTCGTATTTTACCCATCAAGCAATACAGTCGTTTTTTACTGAATTCACCAAAAAACCAATCACTTCAACTTTTCACAAAACAAAAATAATTATTGGTCCTTCGAGCTTTTTTCTACACATATGAACACACATCGTTCACACACTAATGTATTATGTCGAAAGATTTTAAAAAATTGCTCTTTAAGAAAACGGAGTTACTTTCATTTTTATCTACTTCAACATATTTTAAATAATTTTCACTTCAAATTTTCCTTTTATTAACACACTAGGTGGTAACCCGTCCTAAGACGGCCTCTTAAAAACTTCAGTTTACAAATCACCGTAAATGAACAAAATATACTCAAGCGAAGCGTATTAATTCGCAACATAATCGATCTTTTACCCCGTTCTCGTAGCACCTCTGACGATATATTTCATGTCTTAAGTCGATATTTACCCCGCAGCACCCCGAGCGAAGACATTAAATTGATCCCTTTCCCGGTTGGTAAAATAGCTCCCGTCAAACACATATTACTAAAGCAAAAACCTCTATAGAGTAGGGGCCTAAACAACCGCAGCGCCAAAGTGGTGAGAGATAGAACTATTTTACCTTCGACAGAAAAAATACCCATGAAAACCTCCGAAGCTTTGCTGAACAATGTAATCGCTTGTGATCTGTATATAAAAAGTTCAAAAGTTTCTATTGACTCCAGCGCCAAAGCGGTGAGAGAGACAACTATATGGTCTTCGAAATAAATAGTCCCCATAAAAACCTCCACAACTTTGCTGAACATTGCTATCGTGTGTGGCTTCTAAATACGAACTTCAAAAATTTGTATTGCATCCAGCGCCAAAGCGGTGAGAGCTGCAACTATATCGTCTGCGACAGAAATAATCCCCATGAAAACCACCATAACTTTGCCGAACATCGTAATCGCATGTGTCCTCTAAATATGAAGTTCCAAAATTTTCTTGACTCCAGCGCCAAAGCGGTGATAGCTGGAACTATATGGTCTGCGACAGAAATAATCGCCATGAAAGCCTGCATAACTTTGCTGAACATCGTAATCGCGTGAGACCCCTAAATACGAAGTTCCAAAATTTTATTGACTCCAGCGCCAAAGCGGTGAGAGATAGAACTATATGGTCTTCTAAAGAAATAGTCGCCATGAAATGCTCCACAACTTTGCTGAACATTGTAATTGCGTGTGACCTCTATATAAAAAGTTCGTAAATTTGTATGGCATCCAGCGCCAAAGCGGTAAGAAATGGAACTTTGCCGTGTACGTTAGAATGTCCGGCATAAAAATCTGAATAAGATTATCTCAGGTCAGAATTATGTCCGATGTATATTTCAGATTATAAATGAGGTTTTCCGAAATAAGCTCCTCCGACCCCCAACCTCCCCGGAAACAAAATTTCTCCACGTTTCAAGTAATTCTCTACAACATATCAAAAAGTGTTTTTTTTTTTTGCTCAACGAATTTTCTTTCCGGACAATATAGGACGGACAGAAAGAAAGAAAGAAAGCAGGACTAGCTTTTTATATATATAACTAGGGGGTTACCCGTCCTAAGACGGCCTCCTAGAAATTTCAGTTTACAGATCACTGTAAATTAACTAAATTTATTCAAGCGTAGCATCTCAATTCGCAACATGTTCCCGTAACACCACTGGAGATATATTTCATATCTTAGGTTTACGTATTCAGAAAGCACATTATTTACGACGCAACACCTCGAGTGGAGACATTAAATTGATTTCATTTCCCCAATTGGTAAAATAGCTTCCGTCAAACATATATTACGTAAAGGCAAAAACCTCGACAACCGCAGCACCAAAGTGGTGCGAGATAGAACCATTTTATCTTCGACAGAAAAAATTCCCGTAAAAACCTCCACAACTTAGCTGAACATTGTAATCGCGTTTGCCCTCTATATAAAAAGTACAAAAGTTTCTATTGACACCAGCGCCAAAGCGGTGGAAGATAGAACTATATGGTCTTCGGCAGAAATAGTGCCAAATGAAAACTTCCACAACTTTGCTGAGCATTGTAATCGCGGTTAACCCTATATAAAACGATCCAAAGAT
Organism: Xylophagus ater; assembly: GCA_963422695.1. Taxonomy (NCBI): domain Eukaryota; kingdom Metazoa; phylum Arthropoda; class Insecta; order Diptera; family Xylophagidae; genus Xylophagus; species Xylophagus ater. The sequence goes on from OY730486.1 coordinate 139,159, forward strand.
TTTATTGACTCCAGCGCCAAAGTGGTGACTCATGGAGCTATCTGGTCTTCGAGAGTAATTATCCCCATGCAAACCTGCATAACTTTGCTGGACATCGTAATCGCGTGTGACCTCTAAATATGAAGTTCCAAAATCTTATTGACTCCAGTGCCAAAGCGGTGAGAGATAGAACTATATGGTCTTCTAAAGAAATAGTCATAGTAAGAGGCGAATTTGAGGAAACCCTCTGTGAGGGGTCTAAGAATCACCCATGAGTGGTGCCTGTCTGTGGGACTCAGGCTCAACCTGAGAAAAACCACAGTGGTACCATTCACCAATAGGAGAAAATTAGAACATATACATCCTATCTGGTTAAATGGGGCATTAATAGATGTGAAACAAGAGGTAAAATACCTGGTACTCACCATTGACAGTAAGCTCCTGTGGAAGAAACATTTAGACAACGTGGTAAGCAAGGCGACAATGGCCATAATGGTATGCAAACGTATTTCAGGAAAGAGCTGGGTATGTAGACCAGACACACTGACATGGATGTATACCATGATGATAAGACCTATCATCACCTATGTGGCAATTGCTTGGGCTGGTAGAACATAGCTCACCACGGTGAAAAAGAAGCTGGGGAAGGTACAAAGATTGGCATGCGTATGTATTACGGGTGCCATGAGAACCTGCCCCACTGCAGCATTAGAGGTGCTTCTGGAACTAACTCCACTACACCTAAAGATACAAAAGGTTTCCAAGGCTACATTAATCAGACTTGGAAAAGAAACAGCAGAGACAGGAGCAATGATAGGTACTAAACACCTTAGCTCCTTAGCGAAGGACAACCCATGGCTGCTAGCCCCACGGGATGACGTTGACAGAAGAGTCAACTTCAGAAGGAACTTCACTTCAGAGTTGAGCAAAGAGGAATGGAGAGGGGAAAACACCAACTACCACATTGAAAACCACGCCATCAAATGGTATACAGATGGTTCCAGGACAGCCGAAGGTACAGGGATCGGAGTATATGGGCCCAAAACCAAATACTCCGAACCTATGGGAATACATACCAGTATCTTCCAAGCAGAGGTGCACGCTATTGCAAGGTGCACTGAAGTCAACCTTAAAAGAAACTATCGCAACAAGGAAATAGCGATAATGTTAGATAGTCTGGCGGCCATCAGAGCACTAAGCTCGCATACAATATGCTCCAAGATGGTAGAAGAATGTATGGCCAAATTAAATGAATTAGGCACAAACAACAAAGTTACCCTGTACTGGATACCAGGGCATGTGGGTATCGAGGGCAACGAAGAAGCCGACAAACTGGCGAAACTAGGGGCAGGAACACCCTTCATAGGTCCAGAACCCTTCTGTCGAATCGGACCACATATAATCCGAGAAATTTTAATAAAAGAAGAGGCGGCAGAAAAAACCAGATACTGGGAAGTTCGACCAGGACTAAGGCAGGCCAAGGATCTCCTTGGGGAATTCAACCCCCAGAGATTCAAAGCCTTTATAAGCACTAATAGGAAGAATATAAGAGTTCTGACTTCCTGTCAGAACTCTTATATTCCTTACAGGACACTGCAGACTCAAAGCACACCTCAAAAAACTAGGACTTGACAGAGATAGCACCTGCATATTCTGCGAGTGGACGACGAAATCCCAATGCATATTCTCTCCTACTGTGAGGCATTACTCCGTAGGAGAAGAAAACATCTTGGGGCATATTGCTTCTCTCCAAGCGAGATACAATCTCTCAATCCACTCCGGATACTAAAATTCCTAAGAGAAATAGGCCTGGAGCAGGTGTTGTAGAATGGGAAGTTAACCTGACTATTGCACCAAAGAAAAAGGGAGTACAATAGATCTTAAGGTCGCAGTACAGGAACACCCTAAAATTAAATCTAAATCTAGACTAAAATAATATTCCGTCAACATCCAGAACGCCTAAAACAAAAAAAGAAGAAGTACAAATTAATTTATGAAAAAAAACAAAAAAAAAACAATAACAACAACACAAGAAAGTGCAAATGTAAAAATTCTTAGGAGAATTTAAGAAAATTTTATAAGAATTTTATACAACACATTAAACTAAGCACAATAACATGATTTTTGTCACAAAGAACACATACGAACATATCGACAAACCAAAAAACAGGAAAAAACCTCACACATGACAGCTGAATCTAGGTCACTTTTTTGGCACAAATAAAGATGGAAATTCATACTTACGTTGGAAAATGTCATCCAAACCATTTAAAAATATTCCAATAAGGAATATTTGGCGAAGATTCCTAAAATATTTAATAAAAATCATAATAATGTTTAATATTTTTAAAATGTCATACTTACATGTTGAAAAAAAAGAGATAACAAACCAAAAAGAGAAGTCCGATATCAACTAAATAAAATGGCTAAACACGTTCCACAAAATAAGAATTGGAACTGCCATACGTAGAAAACATGCAATTTCCATACAAAATTTTTGTATGAAAGGCAGTACTTTTAATCCAGCAGCGAAAGCGAAGGGGATAAAACAAAAAATTACACAGGAATTGTGGTAAAGTTTTTTGTTGTTCCCTTCGCGTGGGTGATGGTGCAAGCAGATAACAATAACAGGATTTCTTTTTGTTTGGTTTTTCAGAAAATGAACTTCATCGCGAAATTAGAAAACATCGATTTTCTAATCTTTTTTATTATTTTCGATTTTTTTATGATTTATTTTTTTTTTTCATCATTTTTCATCATTTTTCATCATATTCACCATTTCATCATTTTCACCAATTTTATCATCTTTTTTTATTATTAATTTCAATTTTTCTATTTAATTTTAAATTTTGATCGTTTTTTTTTTAACATTGAAGAATTTTTTTGAATTCAGCCATTAAATTTTTTTTAGATAAATAGTGTTTCTTTTCTCTTTTTGTGAATAAAGATTGAATTATTTTTACGAAAATCTTGCATTACATTTTAATTTATTTTTATTTGCTTTCTCAACAAACAAACATTCACCACAAATTGATCGCAAGCAACAAATTTCTAAATTGTCAATTAATTATAACGATTAACATATCAATTTATAAAATAATAGAACAAAAAAAAAATGTCCATTTAATGGATGATGGAAAGGACATTTTCAAGTATTTATCGATATTTTTCATGTAAAACATATTCTATTACAGTTTTTGACAAATTAGTCCAAAAATGACCAGCATATTCGTCAGATAGTAAAAAGTGCAACATTCGTTTCTTTACGGTAGGGCTCGCACAACAAATTCAGCCCAGGTGTCTACAGATCCTAAATTCGGCCCTGAATTCAGGCAGAACTAATTGCGGCAGGGTCGAATTTAGGACCTTTGGACCCCTAGGCTGAACCTGGGGTGTGGGCTCTACCGGGGAGGATTTTTTTCAATACACATTTCCATAAAATCAAAAAAAGAATTTAACAAACAAACAAATTTTATTTATTAGTAATTCAAATACAAGACTTTCCGAAACGAGCAGACTTGAAATTATTGTCAAATAATCTTAGTGACTAATTGGTTTGCGCCTACACTTGATACTCATGAAACTTCTTATAATATCTTCATAAATTATGCTTTAGACAGATCTCCGATTTTAATTACACTAGTTATTATTTACTGATACTTCTGGATGACCCACGACATATCATCTTTTTTTCACAACGATCATTATTGTTGTCATTCCAAAATTTCATACATTTTTTAATTTTCATTACACAAAGTTTATCAATTATTCAATGAAGCAAATTTTTTTTTTTAACAAAATTTCTATAAATATTTGGAACAAAAAGAATTTTCTCTCATTTTAAGGTTATGTGAAAGAAGAAAACATGTCAAAACCGGTGAAATTTTTAAAATGTTCAAATGTAGATGGCCCTGAAAACAGTGCGAGGCAAAAATTTAGGACCTCTTCACAATTTCATTAGATAATTAAGAAAATAATGATTCTTGAAATAGATACTTAAAATTGATCATTATTACGTAAATAAAGGTCATTATCCAGTTTTAATGACCGATTGGGCAATAATGATCATTAAATCGGAGATCTGTTTAGGATATTAGGTGTTTTAAAATATCATTTTCAAAGCCAAAACGTTGTGCCTGTCTTCTAACATGGAGTTGTTGTCCTTTTAGGCACGAGAATGGGTTTGTCCGTTTATGCTTTTTTCAAGCAATCTGTTAAAATTTTATACCTGTTTGTCGAGGCTGTAAAATGCAAGTAAAGTTCTTCTAAGAAGTCAGAAAAGCTTACAGCAATCAGACAACACTCGGCAGCGCCTGTACTACAAGATTGAGTGAATGCGCAGCGCAAGGCATCCATATTGCTATTAAATTGCCAGTACCAACGCTGCAACTTTCCATACAAAAAGTTCTTTTAGCAAATTTACATAAATGCCAAAATTGCTATTCGGAATCTGTAATAAAACTATTCTTTTTTCTTTAGAAGAATGTTGTATAAAATTGGCAACGTTTCATCTTTTACAATGTAAATTCAATTTATTTTACATCTCTTAAAAATCATTGTATTTTCTCTTTACTTAAAAACGAATTAAACTACTGTTAATTTAATGTTAAATTTTCTATAATGAAAGAACGGTACTCTCGTACAGCACAAATAAGTTATATTCGTATTTTACCCATCAAGCAATACAGTCGTTTTTTACTGAATTCACCAAAAAACCAATCACTTCAACTTTTCACAAAACAAAAATAATTATTGGTCCTTCGAGCTTTTTTCTACACATATGAACACACATCGTTCACACACTAATGTATTATGTCGAAAGATTTTAAAAAATTGCTCTTTAAGAAAACGGAGTTACTTTCATTTTTATCTACTTCAACATATTTTAAATAATTTTCACTTCAAATTTTCCTTTTATTAACACACTAGGTGGTAACCCGTCCTAAGACGGCCTCTTAAAAACTTCAGTTTACAAATCACCGTAAATGAACAAAATATACTCAAGCGAAGCGTATTAATTCGCAACATAATCGATCTTTTACCCCGTTCTCGTAGCACCTCTGACGATATATTTCATGTCTTAAGTCGATATTTACCCCGCAGCACCCCGAGCGAAGACATTAAATTGATCCCTTTCCCGGTTGGTAAAATAGCTCCCGTCAAACACATATTACTAAAGCAAAAACCTCTATAGAGTAGGGGCCTAAACAACCGCAGCGCCAAAGTGGTGAGAGATAGAACTATTTTACCTTCGACAGAAAAAATACCCATGAAAACCTCCGAAGCTTTGCTGAACAATGTAATCGCTTGTGATCTGTATATAAAAAGTTCAAAAGTTTCTATTGACTCCAGCGCCAAAGCGGTGAGAGAGACAACTATATGGTCTTCGAAATAAATAGTCCCCATAAAAACCTCCACAACTTTGCTGAACATTGCTATCGTGTGTGGCTTCTAAATACGAACTTCAAAAATTTGTATTGCATCCAGCGCCAAAGCGGTGAGAGCTGCAACTATATCGTCTGCGACAGAAATAATCCCCATGAAAACCACCATAACTTTGCCGAACATCGTAATCGCATGTGTCCTCTAAATATGAAGTTCCAAAATTTTCTTGACTCCAGCGCCAAAGCGGTGATAGCTGGAACTATATGGTCTGCGACAGAAATAATCGCCATGAAAACCTGCATAACTTTGCTGAACATCGTAATCGCGTGAGACCCCTAAATACGAAGTTCCAAAATTTTATTGACTCCAGCGCCAAAGCGGTGAGAGATAGAACTATATGGTCTTCTAAAGAAATAGTCGCCATGAAATGCTCCACAACTTTGCTGAACATTGTAATTGCGTGTGACCTCTATATAAAAAGTTCGTAAATTTGTATGGCATCCAGCGCCAAAGCGGTAAGAAATGGAACTTTGCCGTGTACGTTAGAATGTCCGGCATAAAAATCTGAATAAGATTATCTCAGGTCAGAATTATGTCCGATGTATATTTCAGATTATAAATGAGGTTTTCCGAAATAAGCTTTCAAGCCCCCCTTTGAAACTCCTCCGACCCCCAACCTCCCCGGAAACAAAATTTCTCCACGTTTCAAGTAATTCTCTACAACATATCAAAAAGTGTTTTTTTTTTTTGCTCAACGAATTTTCTTTCCGGACAATATAGGACGGACAGAAAGAAAGAAAGAAAGCAGGACTAGCTTTTTATATATATAACTAGGGGGTTACCCGTCCTAAGACGGCCTCCTAGAAATTTCAGTTTACAGATCACTGTAAATTAACTAAATTTATTCAAGCGTAGCATCTCAATTCGCAACATGTTCCCGTAACACCACTGGAGATATATTTCATATCTTAGGTTTACGTATTCAGAAAGCACATTATTTACGACGCAACACCTCGAGTGGAGACATTAAATTGATTTCATTTCCCCAATTGGTAAAATAGCTTCCGTCAAACATATATTACGTAAAGGCAAAAACCTCGACAACCGCAGCACCAAAGTGGTGCGAGATAGAACCATTTTATCTTCGACAGAAAAAATTCCCGTAAAAACCTCCACAACTTAGCTGAACATTGTAATCGCGTTTGCCCTCTATATAAAAAGTACAAAAGTTTCTATTGACACCAGCGCCAAAGCGGTGGAAGATAGAACTATATGGTCTTCGGCAGAAATAGTGCCAAATGAAAACTTCCACAACTTTGCTGAGCATTGTAATCGCGGTTAACCCTATATAAAACGATCCAAAGATTTTATTGACTCCAGCGCCAAAGTGGTGACTCATGGAGCTATCTGGTCTTCGAGAGTAATTATCCCCATGCAAACCTGCATAACTTTGCTGGACATCGTAATCGCGTGTGACCTCTAAATATGAAGTTCCAAAATCTTATTGACTCCAGTGCCAAAGCGGTGAGAGATAGAACTATATGGTCTTCTAAAGAAATAGTCGCCATGAAATGCTCCAAAACTTTGCTGAACATTGTAATTGCGTGTGACCTCTATATAAAAAGTTCGTAAATTTGTATTGCCTCCAGCGCCAAAGCGGTGGGAAATGGAACTTTGCCGTGTACGTCAGAATGTCCGGCATAAAAATCTTAATAAGATTGCCTCAGGTCAGAATTATGTCCGATGTATATTTCAGATTATAAATGCGGTTTTCTGAAATAAGCTTTCAAGCCCCCCTTTGTAACTCATCCGACCCCCAACCTCCCCGGAAACAAAATTTCTCCACGTTTCAAGTAATTCTCTACAACATATCAAAAAGTGTTTTTTTTTTTTTGCTCAACGAATTTTCTTTCCGGACAATATACGACGGACAGAAAGAAAGAAAGAAAGAAGGACTAGCCTTTTATATATATACAAGGAGGTATCCAAAGTAATCAGGACTTTTTGAATCTAGCGCTCCTAGTGGCGCCATCTATATGCCGACTGGTGCGTTAGAATCTGCTATCCTTTATCGACTTCCTGTGAGAATTTCATGACATTTCATCTATTGAAAGTGAAGTTATTGCGTTTTAAGTGTCGGTACGTTTGTGTCATCGGTGCGAAAATGTGCTTCGAACAAAGAGCCAACATTAAATTTTGTTTTAAAATTGGTAAAACTTTTACCGAAACGTTTCAATTGATGAAACAAGTTTATGGCGATGATTGCCTATCCCGTAGCAGAGTGCACGAGTGGTTTCAACGTTTTCAAAGTGGTCGTGAGGACATAAATGATGATCAACATGTGGGCCAACCAAAATCCGTGATCACCGAAAATTCCATCGAAACTGTGCGTGAATTCATCAAAAATCAGCCGAAATCATCATTGAAATTCATGGAAATGGAATTGAACATCTCCAAAACATCGATTTATCGCATTTTGACCCAACATTTGGGTTTACAAAAGGTGTGTGCACGGTTTGTTCCGCACAAATTGACTGACGACCAAAAATTGCTTAGAATTCAACATTCGAAGGACATCATTAAAGAGGTCAAAAAGGACAAAAACTTCCTTTATAACATTGTGACTGGTGACGAAACGTGGTGTTTTCAATATGATCCCGAAACGAAACGCCAGAGTGCTGAATGGAAGGCGCCGGACGAGCCGAAACCCAAAAAATCGCGCCTGGAGAAGTCAAAAGTGAAGACAATGCTGATTTGTTTTTATGATTCCAAGGGTATTGTCCACAAAGAATTTGTTCCACCCGGTCAAAACGTTAATGCGGTATTCTACCTAGGAGTTTTGAAGCGTTTGGTGCGCCGTATTCGACGTGTTCGGCCCGAATATCGCGAAGATGGAAGTTGGCGTTTGTTGCACGATAATGCGCCGTCTCATCGATCGATGCTTGTGACCGATTATCTCACCAAAAATCCATCAACCACTCCCCGTATTCACCGGATATGGCACCGTGCGACTTCTACCTTTTCGGAAAAATGCATTTGCCGATGAAAGGAAAGCGTTATGCAGACGTAGAGGCCATTCAAAAGGCTTGCACCGGCATACTGGCGGCCATACAGGCCAACGAGCTAAAACACTCGTTCGACATGCTTTTGGACCGTGCAAAAAGCTGTATTGAAGCAGAAGGAGACTATTTTGAATAAAATCAATTGATTTTGCCGAAAAATCCATTTGTTCTGTTTTTTTTTTAAAGTCCTGATTACTTTGGAAATTTCCTTGTAATACCATAATTTGGAATTTTATGTCACTTTTTAAAGAGTTCCGATATATCACATCCTGTCGTAAAGATTCAGACGATTTGACAGTAACTTCTAGAACAGTTACATATACATATAATTTCAGAATAACGATTTCAACACTGATCGGATCTTTGTCGTTACAGAGTGAATTTATGTTTTGAGAATAGCAGCCTAAATGAGATTTGTTTCCTATTTTGTCCCTCGGTTCTCTGGAAATATTCGTTCATAAGATTCAAATTCTTTTAGATATGTGACGTAAAGGGAATAGAGATGGAGTGGAGAGGAAGTATCTTTTAAGAAATATTTGTTAATTTGTAGCACAAAAATAAAGTATTTTTTGTGGCGCGGGCCCCTAGGCTGCAGCCTAGGTTGCCTAATGGGAAATTCGGCCCTGAATTGTGGTAATTGGGTTTTGAAAATGAGCCAAAATCCTGAAAAAATTCCCTAAATTTATGCTTTAGGTACTACCGTCCGTCCGTATACAAGATAACTCCAAAACGCGTTATCCGATTTTATTATTATTAATTTTGTATCACTCAATATTTTCACTGAATGTTATATGAATGTCAAAATGCAATGTCAAAATACAATGTCAAAAGTAAAACGCAGTGTGAAAACCAAGCATGAACAAACGAAATTCCAGTAAATCATGGGTTAAATGGCGTGGAAAATCGGCTGATTAACGAAATCATGGATTAACTAACCAAACCATGGATTCTCTGATTAAAATTTTGGTGAACAAACGCAATCTATGATTAACCACTGGAATAATCATGGATTAAAGTTGACCAAGAGTGAACAAACCGGCCCTAAGTGTGGTACATTGGGTAAAATTTAAAAGAAAAAGTAAAAAAATAAGCCTCAAATCTTGTGTAATATATGAAAATTTGAAGTTAAATAATTATTTTACTTCAAATTAGTAGTGTGTCAAATTTCGGGTTTGAAATTTATTTTTGGCATTATTGTCTTCCCGTTTTCAAGGTACCATATACATATTTTTTGTTTTTGAGCACTTAGAAAGGAAAATTTTGTTATTCTTTTCACTTAATAAAAGAATACAAGGGTTTTTTTTATTTCATTCTTGTGGTATTAGTATAGATATAATTTATATATACTAAGGGCCCCTTACACATCATTCAATTTAATTTTATTTTGTTTACGTTGTTTCTATTTTTGTTTTTGTTTTTGATTTTCTTTATTTTTGTTGTCGCTATTAAAAGATCAATATGGCAACAATTGGATGCCCTATCTGTAGAGCGATACTCCATCTATCGCTTGTGATGGAGCATGTGATCGTTCATTCCATCGATCATGTATCAGTTTACCAAAAAAAAAAACATTTGCTTTACTTGTTTAGATTGCTGTGACATTAGGCCTTATCACATTCTGAAATTCTTGAAGTTTTCTTCATCAAACGCTGACTTAGTGAATGCAGTCCACGATTCTTTTATAGTGGATTCATCATTCACGGCAAATACAAAGAAATTGATGGGAGATTATCGAACAATGGTGAAATTGCTGATGACCTGCGTACTCGCGTTGACAATATTGACAAGCTCTCTTCAACTTGTCAAATAATACACCACGACCTTTTCAAATTAATGAAGAAAACGATACAGTTTGAATCCAAATTAAACACCCTTCAGAATGATGTCTCTGAATTTATGTGTACTTCAAATTCATCATCGCCTGTTGCCAGTGACGAGTCCCATGTGAAATTTATTATCGCTGAAAAGCTTGATGCCCTGCCAAATCACTTTCAATCCTATACATCTGTAATAACATCCAACACTGCTGCCTTTACCGATTTGAAAAATTTAACTTTTAAACTTGCTCTATCTAATAGCAAGAATAATAAGAGGCAGGTCACAGTCACTGACCTTTCCACTTGCATAGATCTAGCCCCTGAAGCCACCTTGTGTGGACCTCCGTTTACTTCTCCTAATAACAAGGTTAATTTAATTAATGATAATATTGGGGATAGCAAAAACAAAAAGGAAAAGATTATTAAAAATAAAACTTCCAATAAAAGTTTGAATAATAGTAATAATCGCATAGTTTCTAATATTAATAATAAAAATAAGAATAAAATAAAAAAGAAAACCAGTAGCACCAATTCCATTATTCAAGAAAAAAAAAACCACAGTAGTGATAGTAAATTTCTCACCTCTAGCGTCAATACCATTTCTCACATAAAAAAACAAAATACAAATAGCACTAATAGCAAAACTTTTGTTGATAGTAGTATCAACAGTAATGCTAATAATAATACCGGACAATCTACACCTGCTGCCCTTGAGTCACCCGTTCTTCAAATCGTACCCCATCCGAAATCTATCTTTGTTTCCCGTTTCCTCCCGTCAACCAGACCTACGGTTGTTACTAACTATATAATGTCTTTGCTTCCAACCGAACTTAGGAATACTAATGCTGTTAAGGTTGTTAAAATTAGTAAAGTCGACAGTAGCGTCGCATCCTTCAAAATTTTGGTCCCCGATAAAGTTTTCTTTCAAGTAATTTCGCCATCCTTTTGGCCTGACGAAACTCTGGTCAATGAGTTTATTCCTAGAGAATTTTCTTGTCGTCGACCTTCCTCTGCTAGTGCGCCAAAAAACTCAAAAAACTAAAACGTTTGTCCCTTTACTACCAAAACGTGAGGGGACTGCGTTCCAAATTGAGTAAAGTTTTTCTGAAGGGACAAACACTTTCCTATGACATTTTTGCTTTGACGGAAACGTGGTTGAATCCTAGCTTTAATGACAATGAGATTTTCAGCTCGGACTTCCTAATATTTCGTAAAGATAGATACACAAGTGTAGATCAATTCAGTTGCTTGGTGGGAAGTGTACTTATTGCAGTTCGATCTACGTTCGACTGTTCACGTTTTGTCATTCCGAACACCGAACTGTTAGAAATGGTATGCGTTAAAGTTTTTTTGCAACATGAAATTATTTACATTTTAAATTGCTATTTGTCTCCTTCATGTGCAAAGGAACACTACCAATTGTTGGTCGCTGCTGTCGAATTCGTTACCGACTTCATGCACCCCAATGATAACCTAATTATTCTAGGCGATTTCAACTTACCACACTTGACATGGGTGCAGTCGGATGATGATTCTCATTATATTGGCTCCAATATTTCTTCGTTGCAAGAAACTCTTATTATTGATAGCTTTTTGGCATGCGACTTACAACAGATTAATGGTTTTAAGAATAGTTTGTATAGATCGTTGGACTTGGTTTTCTGTTCTAATTCTAGTAACTGCTTGGTCAGACAGGCTGATGCTAGTCTTTCTGACATTGATACATACCATCCTCCTTTGGAATTAAATTTTGCCTACAATTTAACCAATGAAGAGTTATTTTCTGATGATATTTGCAAGTTTAACTTTCGTAGGGCTGATTTCAAATTACTAAACACTTTGCTTCATGACATTCCTTTCAAGGATATTATCAATGACCTTGATATAAATGTTGCCATAGCGAATTTTTATTCCGCGATTTTTGGATGTTTTGTATTATCTGTGCCCTATTATTCACAGAAAAACTTAACTTCATCTCTACCTTGGTATACGAGTAAACTTAGGGGCTTACGGAATCAGCGGAATAAAGCATGGCTGAAGTATTTGAATACCAGCAGTGATCATGACCATATCAAGCATTTAGCATTGCTGAGGGAGTTCCATTGTCTACTCAACTTGGAGTACAACTCATATCTGTCGAAAATGCATAATAGCTTACTCACAGATCCCAAACAATTTTGGAAATTTGTCAATAGTAAACGTAAAACTGATGGATATCCTTCGTCAAACAATACCCGAGAGAACGCAAATAACAGCTCTGGTCACTTTGACTTCTCACTGAGCAAGGAGAAACTGAAGCGCCTGCTGGCTAACGGGTCCGCTGTATCATCGCACATGTAACCTTTATGGACAACGTTTTCCATGTTCTACCGGTTGTTGACCATACGTATTTTTTATTTTTAATTTTAATAGATACTAAAACGATATATTTGTATTTATCTTATTTTGTGTTGGTGAATGGGTGGTGGATTGATGGTGGTAATCTAAAGGTGGCGGTTAGGTTTTTTTTCTCCTTCCGACTAATTTTACCACTGCCGCACTAACATTTCTCTTCCCCCCTCTCCCTTCCCGGCAATATTGATGAGATATACATATACATTCGATTTATCGTTTATTCGATATGATTGTGAATGATATCTTGCTGTGCTTGTATTAAGCATATCTGAAGTGTTTAAAAAAAACAAAAACCGGGGTGACCAGAAAGTTTTGTCGTTTTTTTATATAGCTTTTCGGATTTTATTGGAAAGTTTTTTAAGCAATTTTGTTTAAATTAATTATATTGTTTGACTACATAAATAGACGATACCACGGTAAATTTCAGTGAAATCGGTCTAAGGATAATGGAGAAAGAAATAATCCGAAGAGAAAATAACCCTCTACATATAGTTGTTTTGAGGTACTTTAAAAACCAATACACCGATTTGAATACAATTTGCAGATTAAACTTATGCTATCAGGGTCTGGGTTATCTGTAAATTAGAAGAAATTTTGAAAAGACGAAACAAAATTATGAAGAAAAAACCTTGAAATATTGGTAGTTTTCACAATTTTTCTCTCCTATTTCTACCATAGGGCATCAAAAAATCAGCTATAGTCCGATTTTAAATTACTTTATGTTATTTTATAATTTAGTTTTCCTACTCTAATTTATTTAGTTTTAATATTTCAAAGTGTTAATTTTTTATAACACAGGACCGTCACTAGGAGTATGGTATGACGCTAAGATCATCTCGTCGTCTTACCCATTTTATTGGTCCTGACATCAAGAAATGCCAACTTGACTGCGGGTTTTTCATAGATGCCTGTTGATGTTTGCACGGTAGCTCTCCTGACTTGTCCATCTTTGCTTGTTTTATGTTTAGTACTTTTTCCTTCGGTCAGGTATTTCGAGCAGTATTTTCATCTACTATCATCACGATGTCACCTTCCTCGAGTAGTTTTGCTGGTTGAAACCATTTTCTGCTTCTTATTAGCGTAGGAAGGTACTCATGTACCCAGCACTTCCAAAATGCGTTGGCGTATTTTTGTGCAGTCATCCAATTTTTCTTAAGAATGCTGTGATCATCATTAAACTCACCTATTGGTTTTACTCCACTAGAACTTCCGACTAGAAAATGATTAGGTGTCAGAGATTCTTCACTTTCGTCATTAATTGGCATGTCTGTTAAAGGACGTGAGTTTATAATGTTCTCGACTTCTATTAACATGCTTCTTAATAATTCGTCAGATGGATTTCTGTTCCGCATGATTTGATATAATGTTTTCTTCACTGATTGCACCAGTCGTTCCCAACTACCTCCCATATGAGGAGATGATGGTGGTATGAAAATCCATTTGCTAGCTGAGTTTGTAAATTCTTCAGCTCATTCTGTTCGATTGATGTTCTGCATGGCTATTTGCAGTTCATGTTCTGCTACAGGAAATTAGTACCATTGTCACTGTAAATTTCAATTGGCATTCCTCTTCTTGACATGAAATCCCTTAAACTTAGGATGCATGAATCAGTTGATAGCGTATGTGATATTTCAACATGCACTGCACGTGTGGTAAGACAAGTTATCAAAACGCCCCATCTTTTCTCTGATCGTCTACCAACTGAGACGGTCATAGGTGCAAAATAGTCGATACCAATATAGGAAAAGGGACGTGTAAATGATGATAATCTAGCTGCTGGCAAATCTGCCATTTCGGGTGGTTTTGGTCGGGCATTTTTGTTTTTACATAACTGGCAATTTCTATATTCATTTTTTACTGCTACTCTGAGTTTTGATATTGAATCTACTTGACGAATTTCATTTGTTACGGTTTCATGGGTTTGATGATGGTATTTTTGATGAAATGATCTTATTACGAGCTGAGTTATATAATGTGTTCATGGTAGTAAAATTCGGCGTTTTGTCTCAAATTGTACACCAATTGCTGCGTCGGTGCGTCGGTGCGTCCCCGAACTCGTAGAACCCCAAGCTCATCTAAATATGGCGGATGTTTATAGATTGGACTTGACTTCTCTATAGACTATAACAACCTTCGTATTTGAAGCCTGAAAGTAGAAAAATGGAAGAAGCTTTGGTGTTTTATTAAAAGATATAAATGTATGTTACTTATCTGTTGGTGTGATGTCTTCCTGTGTTCAGTCCACCATGCGTGTAATCTGTAAACAAAGAACAGATTTCTCTTTTAAGAAAATTTCTTTTATAGGATACTTACGCGGTTTGGAATGGCCCATCGTCGATGAAGTAAAATGATCCTGGAGGAAACAATACACCTGCAATTATGGAAAATCAACATGAAAATTATTTTTTGATTATCAAGATTTGCCATGTTTTTTTTTTATTTCTTTTAAATATTAAGTGTATAAACATTTTGTTTATCACGATACTTGTTTGGCACTAGGGCGAATGGGTGAGAGCGTTTTAAATCCGCAAGCTTTTCGTTACAAGTGATGAGGCTAAAAGTGGTTTTAACAATGATCCTTTCAAGTCTCCCGTAGAAAGTGACATATCAACGGAATCAGCATTACTAACTGCGTTAGTTTTTGTGGAAATTATTTGATTTATCAAGAAAATCAAGAGTTTTCCAGCGGTATTAACTTCACACTTTTCACTAATATTTGTTTTGGGTTTTCTTCAATTAAAATGAAGGAAGACTTTGTAAGCACCCAAAGCATTAAGATCGGGAAGCCTAAAACTGGTAAGAAATATAGAGACTCCTCGTTTTGATAAAAATGAATTTTTTACAAATTCTACAATTAAATGCGGCGAAAAGGAAAATGAGAATTTCAGGCTTTAAAATCCATGGCAAAAGTAACGGCCTATAGACAAAGAAAAAAGAAAAGAAAAACCAGTATTTGATAAAATATGTAAGTTAAGATATTTAGGTGTTGTGAAAATATGTTTAAAAGATAAAGGAAATCGTTATCTTTGTTTTGATATATGAAAACATATCCCTAAAAAGCTACAAACATATGAAAAACCATTATAACAGTTTCCAAGTCACAAGTCTGTTATGCCAGAGTGTATGAAAAGGACCGCTGGACAAGGAAAAGAGGTAAGAATATTTTAAAATTTAGAGATTGTAAAGCGTTACCCTGCTCGAGAATTTAGCAAGAAATTTTCATTTCACGATTTTTGAAGTGAAATACTTCTATTGGGGCGTTTAGCAAAAATTATGTAACGATTTTGTGTAACGAAACGTTACATTACAAAATATCTCATTATATGGACGTCCTAGGCGATTACAATGTTCGACATTATTGTGGAGGTTATAATGAGTAATATTTCCGTCACAGACCAAATAATTCTATCTGCCACCATATTGGGGCTGTAGTCGATATAAATTTTTGAAAATTTTTCTGAACTTTTTATATAGAGGTCGTACAAGATTGAAATGTTCGACAAAGTAGTGGAGGTTTTTACGAGGATTATTTCCGTCGAAGGCACAGTAGTTCTATCTCCCACCACTTCGGCGCTGTATTCAATAACAATTTTTGAGCTTTGACGAAACGTTACAATACAAAATAACTTATTATATGGACGCCCTAGACGATTATAATGTTCGACAATATTGTGTAAATTAAAATGAGGAATATTTCCGTCGAAGACCAAATAGTTCTATCTGCCACCATATTGGCGCTGTAGTCGATATAAATTTTAGAACTTTTTATACAGAGGTCGTACAAGATTGAAATGTTCAGTAAAGTTGTAGAGGTTTCTATGGCAATTAATTCCGTCGAAGGCACAATAGTTCTATCTCCCACAACTTCGGTGCTGTATTCAATAACAATTTTTGAGCTTTGACGAAACGTTACAATACAAAATAACTTATTATATGGACGCTATAGACGTTTACAATGTTCGACAATATTGTGTAAGTTATAATGAGGAATATTTCCGTCGAAGACCAAATAGTTCTATCTGCCACCGTATTGGCGCTGTGGTCGATATAAATTTTTGAACTTTTTATACAGAGGTCGTACACGAATGAAATGTTCAGCAAAGTTGTAGAGGTTTTCATGGTAATTAATTCCGTCGAAGACATAATAATTCTATCTCCCACCACTTCGGCGCTGTATTCAATAACAATTTGACGAAACGTTACATTACAAAATATCTTATTATATGGACGTCCTAGGCGATTACAATGTTCGGCATTATTGTGGAGGTTATAATGAGTAATATTACCGTCATAGTCCAAATAGTTCTATCTGCCACCATATTGGCGCTGTAGTCGATATAAATTTTCGAACTTTTTATACAGAGGTCGTACACGATTGAAATGTTCAGCAAAGTTGTAGAGGTTTTTATGGCAATTAATTCCGTCGAAGACACAATAGTTCTACCTCCCACCACTTCGGCGCAGTATTCAATAACAATGTTTGAGCTTTAACGAAACCTTACAATACAAAATAATTTATTATATGGACGCCCTAGACGATTACAATGTTCGACAATATTGTGTAAATTATAATGAGGAATATTTCCGTCGAAGACCAAATAGTTCTATCTGCCACCGTATTGGCGCTGTGGTCGATACAAATTTTTTAACTTTTTATTTGGAAAAAATCATGGAACGTTAACTTTGGAACGCAGCGTCACATGTCACATCAGTGTAAGCTGACTAACAATCGCGTCGTTTCTGTGCATATGGCTGACGCGGAAAGCGGTCAGCGCATCTTACATACATTAAGGGCTACAATGACTCCGGGTAAGAAACGTTTGCGAGTCGACAATTCTGCTCAATCGCAACACGCTGACAATGCTTCCACGCGAACGCCTATCACTATTGCAGAACGGACGCGGGCACGTAGGGCTAGGCAACAACAAGCGGAACAAAAGCAACTCGCTGACAAGGCTTCGACGAGTACGGCTATGACTAGTGCAGAACGGACGCGGACATGTAGGGCTAGGCCATTTGCTCTACAAGTGGAACAAAAGCAACTCGCTGACAAGGCTTCGACGAGTACGTCTATGACTGGTGAAGAACGGATACGGGCATGTAGAGCTAGGCAACTTGCACCACAAGCGAAACAAAAGCAACTCGCTGACAAGGCTTCGACGAGTACGCCTATGGCTGGAGCAGAACGAACGCGGGCATGTAGGGCTCGGCAATTTGCTCAACAAGCGGAACAAAAGCAACTCGTTGTTAAGGCTTCGACGGGTATGGCTATGACTTGTGCAGAACGGGGGCGGGCACGTAGGGCTAGGCAACTTGCTCAACAAGCGGACCAAAACCAACTCGCTGACAAGGCTTCAACGAGTACGTCTATGACAGGTGCAGAACGAATGCGGGCATGTAGGGCTAGGCAACATGCTCTACAAGTGGAACATAAGCAACTCACTGATAAGGCTTCGACGGATACGGCTATGACTGTTGCAAAACGGACGCGGGCATGTAGGGCTAGGCAACAACAAGCGGAACAAAAGCAACTCGCTGACAAGGCTTCGACGAGTACGGCTATGACAGGTGCAGAACGGATGCGGGCATGTCGGGCTAGGAAACTTGCTCAACAAGTGGAAAACAAGCAACTCACTGACAAGACTTCGACGACTACGGCTATGACTGGTGCAGAACGAATGCGGGCATGTAGGGCTAGGCATCTTGCTCAACAAGTGGAACACAAGCAACTCACTGACAAGGCTTCAACGAGTACGGCTATGACTGGTGCAGAACGGACGCAGGCATGTAGGGCTAGACAATTTGCTCAACAAGCGGAACAAAATCAACTCACTGATAATGCTTCGACGGGTACGGCTATGACTGGTGCAGAACGGACGCGGGCATGTAGGGCTAGGCAACAACAAGCGGAACAAAAGTAAGTCACTGGCAGGGCTTCGACCAGTACGTCTATAACTGGTGCAGAACGGATACGGGCATGTAGGGCTAGGCAACTTGCTCTACAAGTGGAACACAAGCAACTCACTGACAAGGCTTCGACAAGTACGGCTATGACAGGTGCAGAACGGATGCGGGCATGTAGGGCTAGGCAACTTGCTCTACAAGTGGAACACAAGCAACTCACTGACAAGGCTTCGAAAAGTACGGCTATGAGTGGTGCAGAACGGACGCAGGCATGTAGGGCTAGGCAATTTGCTCAACAAGCGGAACAAAAGCAACTCACTGATAAGGCTTCGACGGGTACGGCTATGACTGGTGCAGAACGGACGCGGGCATGTAGGGCTGGGCAACAACAAGCGGAACAAAAGCAAGTCACTGGCAAGGCTTCGACGAGTACGTCTATGACTTTTGAAGAACGGATACGGGCATGTAGGGCTAGGCAATTTGCTCCACAAGCGGAACAAAACCAACTCGCTGACAAGGCTTCAACGAGTACGCCTATAACTGGTGAAGAACGGATACGGGCATGTAGGGCTGGGCAACTTGCACCACAAGCGGAACAGAATCAACTCGATGACAAGGCTTCGACGAGTACGGAAATGGCTGGTGCAAAACGGATGCGGGCATGTCGGGCTAGGAAACTTGCTCAACAAGTGGAAAACAAGCAACTCACTGACAAGACTTCGACGACTACGGCTATGACTGGTGCAGAACGAATGCGGGCATGTAGGGCTAGGCATCTTGCTCAACAAGTGGAACACAAGCAACTCACTGACAAGGCTTCAACGAGTACGTCTATGACTGGTGAAGAACGGATACGGGCATGTAGAGCTAGGCAACTTGCACCACAAGCGAAACAAAAGCAACTCGCTGACAAGGCTTCGACGAGTACGCCTATGGCTGGAGCAGAACGAACGCGGGCATGTAGGGCTCGGCAATTTGCTCAACAAGCGGAACAAAAGCAACTCGTTGATAAGGCATCGACGGGTATGGCTATGACTTGTGCAGAACGGGGGCGGGCACGTAGGGCTAGGCAACTTGCTCAACAAGCGGACCAAACCAACTCTCTGACAAGGCTTCAACGAGTACGTCTATGACAGGTGCAGAACGAATGCGGGCATGTAGGGCTAGGCAACATGCTCTACAAGTGGAACACAAGCAACTCACTGATAAGGCTTCGACGGATACGGCTATGACTGTTGCAAAACGGACGCGGGCATGTAGGGCTAGGCAACAACAAGCGGAACAAAAGCAACTCGCTGACAAGGCTTCGACGAGTACGGCTATGACTAGTGCAAAACGGACGCGGACATGTAGGGCTAGGCCATTTGCTCTACAAGCGGAACAAAAGCAACTCGCTGACAAGGCTTCGACGGGTACGGCTATGACTGGTGCAGAACGGATGCGGGCATGTAGGGCCAGGCAACTTGCTCTACAAGTGGAATACAAGCAACTCACTGAAAAGGCTTCGACAAGTACGGCTATGACTGGTGCAGAACGTACGCGGGCATGCAGGGCTAGGCAACTTACTCAACGAGCGGAACAAAAGCAACTCGCTGACAAGGCATCCACGCGAACGCCTATGAGTATTACAGAACGGACGCGGGCACGTAGGGCTAGGCAAGAACAAGCGGAACAAAAACAACTCGCTGACAAGGCTTCGATGAGTACGTCTATGACTGGTGCAGAACGGACGCGGGCATGTAGGGCTTGGCAACTTGCTAAGCAAACGGAACAAATGCAACTCGCTGACAAACCATAAAGAAAAGCTTCTATTTCACTTCTACAGTGTGGTCAAAAGCACACTTCCTTTTTTTTTATTTTACGGGTTTTATTTTGTTTGGTTTTCGAATTTCTTTGAGTTTTCCGTGGTGTTTCTTTTCTAAATCTTTGGTTTTTTTTATAACGTGTGATTCAAACCTTTCTTTTTTTTTCCAATATGTTTTTTTGACAGATCACGCGTGACTAGTGTCATTCTGATGTGTCATTTTTGTTCAGTATTGTATGGCAATTCATCATGTCAAGACTTACATCTGAGCAACATTTACAATAGGCGCTTGAACGCATCGAAGAAAATCCGGAATTTTCAAGCCAAATTTTGTTCAGTGATGAGGCTCATTTCTGGCTTAATGGCTACGTTAATAAGCAAAATTGCCGTATTTGGGATGATGAGCATCCACAAGAGTTTCAAGAGCTATCATTACATCCATTGAAAACCACAGTTTGGTGTGGTTTTTGGGACGGGGCATCATCGGTCCGTATTTCTTCAAAAAACCGGCCGGCGGCCACGTTACCGTCAATGGTGAGCGCTATCGTGCCACGATAACATACTTTTTGGTACCTGAAATTGAAGCCGGTGCTACGAGCCATACAGCCCGTGTTACAATGGATTTATTGCAAAATCATTTCGGTGAGCAATTAATTTCACGTTTGGCCCAGTGAATTGGCCACCAAGATCGTGCGATATCACACATTTGGATTTTTTCTTTGGGGCTATGTAAAGTCAAAAGTCTTTGCCGATAAACCAGTGACAATTGAAGCATTGGAAGCGAACATTACACGTGTCATTCATAAGATTCCGGTCGAAATGCTTGAGAGAGTGATCGAAAAATGGACCGCCAGACTGGCCGAGCTGCAACGTAGTGCCGGCCAACATTTGAAGGAAATTATTTTCAAACATCAATTGCCATACTATGTGCTTAAAGTTGATAATAAAGATTTGATATTTGCATTCAATTCTAAGTGTTTTATTTTTATTTAAAAAAAAAGTAAAGAATGAATCACGCTATATATTCAAGAAGTTAAGAATATATAAAAATATATATAATAAAAGGCAAAAGTGGTATTGAGGACCGGCATTGAAGCCCAGCATAGCAGGTCAAAGGCATCTGGCAAACTTGAAGGGATCACTCGAGGTCAAGGCCATAAGAAGTTTCGTCTTTCATGAGGATATAGACACCAAAAAAAAAGGAAACAAGATAAGTGTTTTTTTTTGTTTTTTTTTAAATAAATTTATATAAAGGAACAAATTTATATACATACTTATGTAAGCGGAAAACAAACAACTGGCAACACTAAATTAAGCCAGAATGGAACGAAGAGGCCATCTTCTATTCTATTCTATTTTTAGTTTTGTCTGACCTTTTGAACGAACCGAACGATGAACGGCGAACGTCAATTTTCTTAATCTCTAACATTTTAACTGTATTAAACTCATTTTTACTTTCCCGATAAACGAATGTTTATAGGAAAGTACTATAATCGTGCGAAAGCCTAACTTTTGATCTAGAAGGGCTAGGAAGATGAAAATAGGTGCAAAATCCGTTTCGTCAAAAATAATTAGCCCCACGTCCGTCCGTCCGTCCGTCCGTCCGCTTTTTTAAATCGTTAATAAAATCTGAATGGATAGTCCGATTTCCATGAAATTTTCACCATTTTGGTGTTGCATCAAATGCCAGATGGTGTTAGATTTTGGGCGAATTTAATATATGGCAACACTATTTAATAACGCTTTGTCTGTCTAAAAACGACAGAATTTTATCCGCACGGTTCAGCTAAACCGTCAGGCCAATTTCGATAAAATTTACACAGTTCATGTATTTGATCCTAACTTAGATCTGATTTGTTTTTGGGTCATATTTGACGATGGCAACACTGTCTAAAAATACATTTTGTCCAAATATAGTCTATTTTTGCACTTGTTGTAAAACCGAAACTGCTAATCCACTTTTGATGACATTTGCACAGTTTGTGTACTATATTCGAAATCAGAACATATTAACTTTTCAACGGAATTTACATCTGGCAACACTAATGCGCAAAACTTTTTTAAAAAAATGTTGTGCCGGAAATATAGAAACTTCCCTAATTCGGTTAATGACAGTCGGATTTTAATGAAACTTCGAATGTACGTTTGGGATGGACCAGCCGAAAAAATAAAATATGTCCCCCCGCGGTGGGGGTTGTGGGGGGCTAAAAAAGAAAAACTTCAATAATTCACTCAATAATAGGCAGATTTTCTTTAAACTTGGTGTGTACATTCTGGATAGGGCAAGTGAAAAGATAGAATGCGTCTCCCCTCGGTGGGGGTTGCGGGAGGGTGATATAAAGAAACCTTAATAATTCGGTCAATAACCGGGGGATTTTAATGAAACTTGGAATGTACATTTAGGATGAGCAAACTGAAAAGATAAAATGCCTCCCCTCGACGGGGGGTTGTGGGGGCCTGAAATAGAAAGACTTCAAGAATTCACTCAATAATGGGCGAATTTTCTTAAAACTTAGTGTATACATTTTGGATAGGCCAACTGAAAAGATAGAATACGACTCCCCTCTGTGCGGGTTACGGGAATGCAAAATAAAAAAACCCTAATAATTCGGCCAATACTAGTCACATTTTCATGAAACTTGGAATGTACATTCATAATAGGAGAACTGAAATGAATATTTGATGACATTATCGGGAAAGTTCCATAGTGGTCCTGCCGATATAGAGAAAATGTGAATTCACTACTATGGTTTGCTTTGCTCATTTTTTTATTTGTATAACTTGAAGTCTAAATATATTAATTTTAAACTATAATTCGGACTTTAATTTTACAATTCAGAAGTGGAAAGTTTACTCAAAAACAAAAGTATTGCGAAAAAAAGAGAACAAACAAAAATTGTTGTGTTTGTAAGAAAACAAACAAACAGTGAACGGGAACAGTATATAATTCCGGGAATTATATTCTTTATTGTTTCTTTGAATTTCGCAATACATTGCAAATGAGTGACTACAGTCAAGTGTCATTAAAGGAATTAAAGAAAATTCTAGAAAGACATAATTTATCGTGTGTCGGTAACAAACGCGTACTTATAAATCGATTAAAAAATTTTGAGCTTCAAACCAACGACATGTCTGATCATGAATTTGTTCAAAAAAATATTGTTCAACAGCTGCAAATACAAGACAGAAAAATGCAGTTTGCACCGAAAGACATTCAAGATTTGTTACCAGAGTTTAATCCAAGTGATGAACGAGATTTAACTGCAGAATTTTGGATTAAAAGAGTGGAAAAATTGAAATCGTACTATAAATGTGACGATGAATTGTTGTTAATTGTTGTACCAGTTAAATTGAAAGGAATTGCGAGAATATGGTTTGATAGAACTGATGAAATTTATACAAATTGGTTAAATTTTTCGAATGCATTTAAAACAGAATTTATTCCAGAAATTAATGAAGCAGATATTCACATGGCAATTATGGCTAGAAAGAGAAAACCTACAGAGGGTCTGATGCAATATTTCGATGAAATTTCGTCTATGGGCTTAAAAGGAAAACTGACAGAAAGGGCGATCACAAAATACTTCATTATGGGTATGAAAGACGATGAATTATATTCTGCTTTTCAAGGTCAAAGAATTGAAAGTTTGGAAATATTGCGGGATAAAATTGAATGGTGTCAAAGTTTAAGAAATGCGCAATATACCGTTAAAGAGCAAAAGGTGACAAAGAGTTTACAAAGTAATGAAGGGCATAAAGACGCAACAGTTCAGAAAGATATTTTGGTACCAATTTCAAAAGATAAAAAGAAAAACTCTAACGAATGTTACAATTGTTTTCAAACCGGTCACTGTGCACGAGATTGCACTGAACCGCCTCGAAAACCGAGATGTAACAAGTGCAAACGAGTACACCGGGAAGGTGAACCAACTGAGTGTACTGGTGAAGCAAAAATCGGATTGGTTAAATGCCAAAAGTTTGACACAGAGTATTACAAGTTAATAAAAATTGGTGATTACGAAATCCTTGGACAAATCGATTGCGGTAGTCCTTGTACGATAATTAGAGCCGAAGATGCAAGAAATCTAAAACAAGAACGTATAAAATGTCAAATGAATATTATTGGATTTTTGGGAGGTTCCCATATTGCAACCGAAATGATGAATCTAGATTTGAACATTGATGGGCTAAAAGTTGAAACTTTTGTCTACATAATTGAAAGTACATCCTTACCAGTTCCATTGCTAATCGGACGTGATATTATTGATGCGCCTGGTATGAGAATGATAAAAGAAAATCGAAAACTCATTTTAGAACGAAATGACATATCTGTCAGTAAGACCATCATTGAGAATAATCGGAATCGTAATCCAATTGATGATAACGAGATTCAATGTGGTGATTTAACGAAATTGAACGAAAATAAAGGATTATTTGCAAAAGATTTAACTGATTTATTGAAGTTGAAAGTGAAAAACCAGTTCAACAAAAACCATTTCGGGTACCTTATGCGAAAAGAGAACGAGTTGATGAAATGGTTCAACAACTAATCGACAATGGTATAGTAGTGCAATCAAATTCAAATTACGCCAGTCCAGTATTGCTTGTTAAGAAGAAGAACGACGGATAGATTGCGCGTTGATTATCGACACTTGAATCAAATTACTAAAAAAGAAATGTGTGCAACTCCTAATATAGAAGAGGAATTACAGATCGCAAGTTCTTTTAAATATTTTACGACATTGGATTTAAATAGCGGCTACTATCAAATACCAGTAAATGGAAATTCTCGTAAGTTTACAGCATTCATTACACCAAATGGGTTGTATGAATTTGTTCGAATGCCGTTCGGGCTTAAGAATGCCCCAGCAGTTTTTCAAAAGTTGATGGGAAAATTTAAAAAGCATCTAAATAATTTAATCCAAATATATATGGACGATATTCTAATTGGAAGTAATACAGTCGAGGAAGGATTCGAGAAATTAAATATTGTCTTGAACGGTTTGAAAGAATTTAATTTAACATTAAATTTGGAAAAATGTACATTTCTACAGCAAGAAATTGAATATTTGGATCATAAAATATCACACAAAGGTCCTGGAACACTAAAAACGAGTGTTGTACAAATCTTTAAAAAGCCAACTAATTTAACCGAGATAAGACAGTTCTTGGGTTTATGTAGTTACTTCAGGAAATTCGTGAAAGATTTTGCGATTGTTGCAAAACCATTAAATATTCTGTTAAAGAAAGATCAACCATTTGTCTGGAAGTCAGAACAGGATGCTGCTTTTTATCGACTTCAGAAAGAATTAACAGATTCCCCAGTATTGACAGCGTACGATAAGAACGCATCGCATGAGGTTCATACGGATGCAAGCGCAAATGGGCTTGTCGGAATTTTACTGCAACAGGAAAATAGTTATTTAAACCCGTAGCTTATTTTAGTAGAACGACAAACGAGTCAGAGAAAAAGTTTCATAGTTATGAACTTGAAACTTTAGCGATTGTGGAATCATTAAAGCGATTCAAATATTATTTTCTTGGAAAAACGCTTAAAGTTGTAACAGATTGTGCTTCTCTTGTGGCACGATGGTGGTTAACTCTTCAAGATTTTGATTTTAGTTTGGAACATAGGAGCGGCAATCGAATGGGGCACGTCGATGCTTTAAGCCGACAACCGGATGAAATTGTTAACGATGAAATGGAGACTGCATCATTGAAGATATTGAATATTGAAATAAGTCATGTAGATTGGTTACTCACTATGCAACTGCAGGACAAAAAATTAAAAGGTATTGTCAGTAAATTACAAGAAACGAACGTTGATAAACATATCCAGAACGAGTATTGTATTGACAACGGTCGGCTTTATAAAAAAATTAACGGAAACAAAAGGTGGATAGTTCCCAAAATGGTACGTTGGAGAATAGTTCGAGAATGTCATGATCTGGTCGGACATTTGGCATTGGAGAAAACCTTAGAGCGAATTCAAAAATGGTATTGGTTCCCAAAAATGCGAGACTATGTCTCCAAATACAATATATAAAATCGTGTATTCAATGTTGCTACTACAAGAAGCCTGGTGGCAAAATAGAGCGTGAATTGCATTTTGATGAGATCGAATCGGTGCCATTTAAAACAATTCACGTTGATCATTTGGAACCATTCCCAAAAAGCAGTAAAGGAAACATACACGTATTGGGAATATCTGATTCTTTTAGTAAGTTTGTTCTATTGCGAGCAGTGAAAGCTACAAATACTGCAGCAGTTTTAAAGATTTTTGATGAATTCTTCAGTTACGCTGGTACATCCACAAAAATAATAAGCGACAGAGGGACAGCTTTCACGTCCAAATCTTTTGAGAACCATTGCGAAGATCATGCAATACAGCACATTAAAATTGCTGTTCGCACGCCTAGGGCGATGACCTCGTAATGGTAGAAAACGAACCAGCAGCCACTGGACAACCGAAGAAACTTCAACCAAAGTACAAAGGACCATATATCATAACGAGACTTTTAAATAACGATAGGTATCTGGTCGAAGACATCCCTGGTGCTCCTCGAAAACAGCGTCAATATTCCGGAGTTTTCTCATCCGATAAAATGAAATATTGGTGTACACCCCCTCTTGATGAAGACGACCCAACGGATGATAACGAAAATGACGAAGACGAACAACAAGAAGAAGGAAGTGAGGACACTTCCAATTGTCAGAATAGCCGAATTGTAAGCGGAAAACAAACGACTGGCAACTCTAAATTAAGCCAGAATGGAACGAAAAGGCCATCTTCTATTCATTAGTTTTTTTAGGCTTGTCTGACCTTTTGAACGA
Organism: Xylophagus ater; assembly: GCA_963422695.1. Taxonomy (NCBI): domain Eukaryota; kingdom Metazoa; phylum Arthropoda; class Insecta; order Diptera; family Xylophagidae; genus Xylophagus; species Xylophagus ater. The sequence goes on from OY730486.1 coordinate 166,338, forward strand.
ACCGAACGATGAACGGCCAACATCAATTTTCTTAATCTCTAACATTTTAACTGTATTAAACTCATTTTTTTTATTTGTATAACTTGAAGTCTAAATATATTAATTTTAAACTATAATTCGGACTTTAATTTTACACTTACATATGTGAACACAGCTTCTTTGTATTTTCGCGTCATCACATTTGTTTTTTTTATTTTTGATTGTTAATATTTTTTTTTGAAATTATGTTTTGCGTTTGGCACTGTCAAAACTTAAGACTCTTTTTTATCATGTTATGTAGAACATCACTCACAATTACACCTTAATTAACACGCGCATGACAAAAGAAAAAAAATAAAAGAAAATAAAAAGAATTGAAAGAAAAATTCAATGCCAAGCGCGAACCAAACGTTTTTTTTGACAGTTCATAAATAAAACAAGTGCAGTTTCGGGAGGAAGGTTAAGAAATAAACATAAATTTGGCCTGGTGTACAAAACAAGATATAGTGGTGAAATAAATGGGTTTGATCGCATGGTGGATAAAAGAAAGTGAATTCTGAGTATTTTTTTTTATTATTAACTAGGGGGCTCCGGCCCTGCTCCCTTCGCTCGCCAACCCCGGGTCCCAATTGGAATTCGAGTAGATTTTAGTTTTCGTGTAATGTAATGGTAAAAAATAAAGCATAATAGAGTAAGAAGCAAAAAAAGTATGTAACTGCTTTTGTGATTTATTTCACTGCTTCTTCAAATACAATGTTTTTTATTACCTTTTGTTCTAGCTTGCAGTCTATTTTTATACCTCCTCTGCCTCTACATCGTGATAGAGCGACATACAGTTGACCATGTGACATTTTATATTTTCTACCAATCATTCCAGGAAATATAACATATACACCCAACTCTTTTTTTACACGGTAGATACGTTCCAACGAAAACCGCGTAAAAAAAACCGTGTAAAAAAAGACATGCAGCGCATATTAAAATTGAGGATGTGTTCCACAACTTTAAAAAACCGTGTAAGATCAAAAAAAGAGCTATAGGTTGTCCTAAAAAGCGTGCAAAAAAAGTATAATATTAAAAACCAACACTATTCTAATGAAAAACGGAATATAATGAAAAACGAATATATTTATATATATTTATATTCTGACGAGTTTGAATCCAATAAAGAGTCTGGTTAATAAATTAATTAGGAAATCTGTAATCAGCTGCTGTGTTTTTGGTTTCTCAAGTTGCTTATACAGTTCTTGATACCCAGCTGTACAGATCTGCATGCTACGTTTAAATTTTAATGCACGTTCCATGTCGGGATCATATGTGAGAAAATGATTTTCCATTCTTGTAGCAAATTTCAAACCATCGCGAATTAAATCAGCTGTTAGTTGATGAATTTCAACTTCGTCTTCATCATCATGGTTCTCATAAGTAGCATCAATTGTTGCAGCTTCAATTAGATCCTCCTCATCCAAAGGTTTATCAAACAATTCGACCCCAGATTTCGCAATAATATTACCTTTTTGTTGTAAGAAAATATTGGCACTAAAACTTATAAGAAACAAATATTTTTTTCTTCAACCAACCACAATGTTAACACTTTTGAATACAATTATTTAATCATGTACTTAAGACGCAATTTTAAATACATATAAAAATATAAAATGCGACTAAAACAATTCCGGGAATTTCCCCAATTATATTTTATTTTTGTAACTGCGTATGTATACAAAATTTTTTTTGGACTTCGTGTTAGAACAAATAATTCGTGTAAAAAAAAATATTTTTTACTTTTTGTGTTATTTCAAAATCGTGTAAAAAAAGACCGTGTAAAAAAAGAGTTGGGTGTAGTAACTTAAAATCGGCCCTATGGTAGAAATGGGATAGAAAAACTGTCAAAACTAACATTATTTCAAGGTTTTTTCTTCATAACTTTGTTTCTTCTTTTCAAAATTTCTTCCAATTTGTAGGTAACCTAGATGATAGCATAAGTCTAATCTGTAAATTTTATTCAAATCAATGTATTAGTTTTTAAAGTACATCAAAAAAACTTTACTTCTAGGATTATTTCTTTCTCTTTTATCCTTGGACCGATTTGATTAAAATTTAATATGGTATCGTCTATTAGGTTAGTTAATCTGCATAATTAATTTCAATAAAATTGATTCACAAATTTCCCGATTAAATCCGAAAAACCATAAACAAAAAAAGGACAAAATTTTCTGGTGACCCTGGTTTTTCGTTTATAACTTTGCTCCCTCTGGATGGATTTTGCTCAAATGCAATACGAATCCAAGTTAAGGAATAAGGAACTCACATTGTAAATTTCATCAAAATCGGATAACGCGTTTTTGAGTTATCTTGTATACGGACAGACGGACGGACGGACGGACGGACATGCATAAATCGATATAACTTTTGATTTCCGACACAACCATACCATTAAAACCTTTCTACGACGATTATTTCGATGTGTTACAAATGGAGTGACAAAACTAATATACCCTCTGGTGGTACCTACCATAGGGAATAAAAATGTGTATACGTATAGTATAAATAATATAGATAATAGCACATGTGATCATTTCTCCTCATTTTTAATAGTATGGATTTGTAAAAAAGACTTCGTGTAGATAGATTAATCATTCAGTTCTGATTTTATATTAACGAATCTGACCCACTTTATTAATTGAACTCAACGGTATGGTTAGCAAAAGGTTGGTTTTGTAAGACCAAGTGCTCGGGATCGAGCCCCGGCGGTGCCGAAATTTTTTTTTTTTTTTTAGTTATAAATTATTTACTAAGCCTTTTCTACTACAAAATTTATAAATGATGTTCCGGAAAAATTTTTTATTATAATGTTATTATTTTATTATTTATTATTATTATTATTATTATTATAATAGATAGGTAATAGATAGATTTTCAGTTATTAAATTATTTATTCAGTACTGATTTTCTATTAACGAATCTGATTCACTTTAGTAATTGAGGTCGACGGAATGGGTAGCAACAGGTTGGCTTTATAAGACCGAGTGCTTGAGATCGAATCGTCCGAGCCAAAAATTTTTTTAGTTATAAATTATTTATTTAAGCTTTTTTCTACTACAAAATTTATAAATGATGTGCGGAAAAAACTTTTTTTATATAATAGATAGATATGGATATTTTCAATGGTTCATAAAATGTTTTTTTTTTCTTTATTATGTTTTTTTAATTTGAATTAAAACATGTTTTTTTTGAAGGATAACACAATCATCAATTGTCTCTGAATTTGAGTGATGCAATTGTTACATCAGTTTTTTTTTTGCTATTTGGCTATACAAATATATATATATTGTTGCGTGCTACCCCTTTGGTTCGATGTTATAAAAATGATAACAGTTTTATTTATGTGAATTTAGTGTATGAACTTTATTTATAATTTTTCTGCGTTAACAATTAGTCTTAAAAATATTTGTCTTTCAATAATTAATTATTACAATTAATTTATCACAGATTATTTAAAGATACACAATCACTATTTCCAATAATTGAACACAATTTTTACTTATAGATTCAAAGTTTCCGTTCTGCGCTAGACTTTAATATTTGAAACACACAGTTTGACTTTTTGATTTAAAACTGATTTCATACCCGATCCTCGGCTGCCTTTTATAGCAGTTAGTGTCTCAGGAAATTGCTAGAAAAATCTCATCTTCGATTCTCGTTGACTTTTTATATTATGTGGCAACACTTCCGGAACAATTTCCAAGTTTAAACATTGTTTTTGACATTTCGTGGAAATGTTTTGAAATTGTTTCGGTCATGTAGAAGTAAATAGTGTTTTTTTGGAAGCATTCAAATTTCTTTTTCGTAAATAAAGAAAATAGAATGCTTCCAGCAATTTCTAGTTCTGTGCAATAGTGTAGTGCACTACCCCACATGCTTCCAGAGACACCATTGCATCCACAAAAAAATCACTGTATGGTGAGGTTTACATGCCGGAGGCGTGATTGGGCCGTATTTTGTCGCTGATGCGAACGATCGCCATGTTACCGTCAATGGAGAGCGCTACCGTGCCATGTTGGCGGATTATTTTTGGCCTGAATTAGATGAAAATGATATTGGCGATATGTGGTTTCAACAAAACGGCGCTACAAGCCACACAGCACACGTTACAATCGATTTATTGAAGGAGAAGTTTGGTGAACGTGTTATCTCAAGAAATGGTCCGGTCAAATGGCCGCCTCATTCATGCGATTTAACGCCTTTAGATTTTCTTGTATGAGGCCACATCAAGTCATTGGTCTATGCCAACAATCCAACAACGTTAGATGAGCTCAGAACCAACATCCGACGTGAAATCGCCAACGTTCCGGCCGAATTATGTGCAAGAGTGGTGGAAAATTGGATCCAAAGAATCGATCGCTGTAAACGGGCTCGTGGTGGTCATATGCCCGAAATCGAATTTCATACTTAAAATGTTATATTTCAACTACACCTGGAATAAATTTGAACTCAATAGGTCTGTTTTATTTGCCATACCCTACCCCGGAGCAGGGTAAGTGGCAAATAAAACGAGCAGGAGTAGCAGAAAGCTTTAATTCAAATGTTTGTAGTGCTGCTTAGCAACCATATTGTAATTAAATGCGAAACTTTTAGCTAATACACTTTTTATGGTAGAAAACTAATTCGGGGGCAATAGTTTACACCTGCTCTGAAAGTAGTGTAGGATTTGCTCTTTTGTTGTTTTTGTTTTCAATGTAAAAATTTGCCTTACCCCAGAGCAAGTGGCAAATAAAACAGACCTATAATTTCAAATATTCTGTGTTTCATTAAATTACAGAATGAAAGACCCTTTATATGTATATATATTTCAAAAAAAAAAAAATTGCAATAAAACTAATCCATTACTTACTCTCAAAAATTGAGAAAAACTGGTTCATTAAAAGCAAAGAAGACAGACGAAAACGAGAAAAAAAGAAGAGAAAGCCCCCAGGAAAAATATATATATAGTATATAACAAATTATTAATTTTTCAAATTTTTATTTATTCATTTCTAATAAAATATTTGTTATTATTATTATGATAAATCCATGGTTTTCATGGCAAGATGCTGGAAAACTGGAAGATTCTCCCAAACCTAAATCGCAGCCAGGCGGGATAAGACAAAAAAACGACCCGCGTAAAACAACGTCGGTTTCACTCACCTCCCGCCAATAGACGGACAGTTTACCACGCTACATATGAAATAAAAGAAAAAATATATGTTAAATAAAAATAAAAACAAAAAAAAGCAATAAAAAACACAAAAACCAAATAAAAAAATGAGCTAAGCAAACCATAGTGGTGAATTTACGTTTTCTCTATATCGGCTGGACCACTATGGAACTTTCCCGATAATGTCACAAAATACTTGTATTCATTTCAGTTCTCTTATTCTAAATGTACATTCCAAGTTTCATGAAAATGTGTGTGTGGTATTGGCCGAAATATTAAGGTTTTTTTATTTTGCATTCCTGTAACTATCTTGGCCTATCCAGAATGTATCCACCAAGTTTTAAGAAAATTCGCCCATTATTGAGTGAATTTTTGAAGTTTCTATCTTTTCACTTGCCCTATCCAGAATGTACACACCAAGTTTAAAGAAAATCTGCCTATTATTGAGTGAATTATTGAAGTTTTTCTTTTTTAGCCCTCCACAACGCCCCACCGCGGGGAGCCATATTTTATTTTTTAAGCTGGTCTATCCCAAACGTACTTTCGAAGTTTCATTACAATCCGACTATTATTGGCCGAATTATATTTCATTATTATTATGTATTATTTATTTCATCCTCCCGCAACCCCCACCGAGGGGAGACGTATTCTATCTTCTCACTTGCCCTATCCAGAATGTACACACCAAGTTTAATGAAAATCTGCCTATTATTGAGTGAATTATTGAAGTTTTTCTTTTTTAGCCCTCCACAACCCCCCACTGTGGGGAGGCATATTTTATTTTTTCAGTTGGTCCATCCCGAACGTACGTTGGAAATTTCATTAAAATCCGACTATTATTAACCGAATTAGGGAAGTTTCTATATTTCCACCACAACATTTTTCAAAAAAAGTTTTGCGCATTAGTGTTGCCAGATGTAAATTCCGTTGAAAAGTTAATATATTCTGATTTCGATCTTAGTACACAAAGTGTGCAAACCTCATCAAAATTGGATGAGCAGTTTCGGTTTCACAACAAGTGCAAAAATGGACTATATTTGGACAAAATAGTTTTTAGACAGTGTTGCCATTGTCGAATATGGCCCAAAAACTGATCAGATCTAGGTTAGGATCAAATACATGAACTGTGTAAATTTTATCGAAATTGGCCAAACAGTTTAGTCTGAACCGTGCGGAGAAAATTTTGTCCTTTTTAGACAAAAAAAGCGTTACCAAATAGTGTTGCCATATATTAATTTCGCCCAAAATCTAACCATCTGGCATTTGATGCAATAACAAAATGGTGAAAGTTTCATGGAAATCGGACTATCCATTCAGATGTTATAAACGATTTAAGAAAGCGGACGGACGGACGGACATGGGGCTAATTATTTTTGACGAAACGGATTTTGCACTTATTGTCATCTTCCTAGCCCTTTTAAATCTAAAGTTAGGTTTTCGCACGATTATAGTACTTTCCTATAAACATTCGTTTAGCGGGAAAGTAAAAAATGCAGATGGGCGTAGTGGTGGCGTTAAAAATATTAATTTGGAGGGGCAACACTTTAAATGGGCTTAATGCTTATGTATTCTGGAACATCAGAATTGCGAAAAATGTTTGCGTTATTTATTCCAAAAAACAAGTTTCTCCTAAGAACACAATATTAAATTATTCGCTTTAGATCCTCTTTATTGAAATGTAACGAGCAAATTATCTCTCTACTAATTGGCGTAAAATTTTGTAACCCTGTAGCCGAAAGCCATTTCATACGTATTTTCTGGAAACCTTGAAACAAAAACAAAAATTGAAAACTGAAAATGCTAAATTTCCAAAAACATCGACGAATTTTAAGAGTTGTCCCCATTTTGAGCAAAAAATGACTGTCACTGTTTTCGCTTTTTTTTTTTTTTAAATAAGAAGAAAGTGGAATTTGGCTCTAGGATTTATGATTCAAACTTGATTCAAAAAAACAAATTTTTTACTAAATTATGAATTAAGATCATTTCTGTTTGATTAATTATAATTAAATAAAGCCTATTAAAACATTTTTTTTGTACGGCAATAATGAAAATTCGCTTGATTTAGTACAAAATATATCAAACTTACGTGTGAAAGGAAGATTTTTTCCCCTCCGAAAATTATAATACGAGCTAAAAAAGATATCGTAAAAAAAGGGTTTGTGCCAAAAATCAAGTTTGTTTAAACATACAAAATTAAATTTTAAAATTATAATCTACTCTCTACTAATTGGCGTAAAATTTTGAAAACCCAAAGCCGAAAGTCATTTATTACGTAGAGTCTCACTTTTTGGAAACCCTAAAACCAAAAAATAAGCAAAGCAAACCATAGTAGTCAATTTACTTTTTCTCTATATCGGCCGGACCACTATGGAACTTTCCCGATAATGTCATCAAATATTCATTTCAGTTCTCCTATTCTAAATGTACATTGCAAGTTTCATGAAAATGTGACTAGTATTGGCCGAATTGCTAAGGTTTTTTTATTTTGCATTCCCGTAAACCCCACAGAGGGGAGTCGCATTCTACCTTTTCAGTTGGCCTATCCAAAATGTATACACTAAGTTTTAAGAAATTTCGCCCATTATTGTGTGAATTCTTGAAGTCTTTCTATTTCAGCCCCCCACAATCCCCCATCGACGGGAGACATTTTATCTTTTCAGTTTGCTCATCCCAAATGTACATTCCAAGTTTCATTAAAATCCGCCGGTTATTGAGCGAATTATTAAGGTTTCTTTATATCACCCTCTCGCAATCCTCACCGAGGGGAGACGTATTCTATCTTCTCACTTGCCCTATCCAGAAAGTTCAACACCAAGTTTAACGAAAATCTGCCTATTATTGAGTGAATTATTGAAGTTTCTCTTTTTTAGTCCTCCACAACCCCCCATCGCGGGGAGACATATTATATTTTTTCAGTTGGTCCATCCCGAACGTACGTTCGAAGTTCCATTAAAATCCGACTATTATTAACCGAATTAGGGAAGTTTCTATATTTCCACCACAACATTTTTAAAAAAAGTTTTGCGCATTAGTGTTGCCAGATGTAAATTCCGTTGAAAAGTTAATATATTCTGATTTCGATCTTAGTACACAAACTGTGCAAACCTCATCAAAATTGGACGAGCAGTCTCGGTTTTACAACAAGTGCAAAAATAGACTATATTTGGACAAAATGTATTTTTAGACAGTGTTGCCATCGTCAAATATGACCCAAAGACAAACCAGATCTAAGTTAGGATCAAATACATGAACTGTGTAAATTTTATCGAAATTGGCCTGACGGTTTAGCTGAACCGTGCGGATAAAATTCTGTCGTTTTTAGACAGACAAAGCGTTATTAAATAGTGTTGCCATATATTAAATTCGCCCAAAATCTAACACCATCTGGCATTTGATGCAACACCAAAATGGTGAAAATTTCATGGAAATCGGACTATCCATTCAGATTTTATTAACGATTTAAAAAAGCGGACGGACGGACATGGGGCTAATTATTTTTGACGAAACGGATTTTGCAATTATTTTCGTCTTCCTAGCCCTTCTAGATCAAAAGTTTGGTTTTCGCACGACTATAGTACTTTCCTATAAACATTCGTTTATCGGGAAAGTAAAAATGCAGATGGGCGTAGTGGCGGTGTTAAAAATATTAATTTGGAGGGGCAACACTTTAAATGGGCTTAATGCTTATGTATTCTGGAACATCAGAATTGCGAAAAATGTTTGCATTATTTATTCCAAAAAACAAGTTTCTCCTAAGATATAATAATATTAAATTATTCGCTTTAGATCCTCTTTATTGAAATGTAACGAGCAAATTATATCTCTACTAATTGGCGTAAAATTTTGTAACCCCGTAGCCGAAAGCCATTTCATACGTATTTTCTGGAAACCTTGAAACAAAAACAAAAATTGAAAACTGAAAATGCTAAATTTTCTAAAACATCGACGAATTTTAAGAGTTGTCCCCATTTTGAGCAAAAAATGACTGTCACTGTTTTCGCTTTTTTTTTTTTTTAATAAGAAGAAAGTGGAATTTGGCTCTAGGATTTATGATTCAAACTTGATTCAAAAAAACTAATTTTTTACTAAATTATGAATTAAGATCATTTCTGTTTGATTAATTATAATTAAATAAAGCCTATAAAAACATTTTTTTTGTACAGCAATAATGAAAATTCGCCTGTTTTAGTACAAAATATATCAAACTTACGTGTGAAAGGAAGATTTTTTCCCCTCCGAAAATTATAATACGAGCTAAAAAAGATATCGTAAAAAAGTGTTTGTGCCAAAAATCAAGTTTGTTTAAATATACAAAATTAAATTTTAAAATTATAATCTACTCTCTACTAATTGGCGTAAAATTTTGAAAACCCAAAGCCGAAATCATTTAATACGTAGAGTCTCATTTTTTGGAAACCCTAAAACGAAAAAATAAGCAAAGCAAACCATAGTAGTCAATTTACTTTTTCTCTATATCGGCCGGACCACTATGGAACTTTCCCGATAATGTCATCAAATATTCATTTCAGTTCTCCTATTCTAAATGTACATTACAAGTTTCATGAAAATGTGACTAGTATTGGCCGAATTGTTAAGGTTTTTTTATTTTGCATTCCCGTAACCCCCACAGAGGGGAGTCGCAATTTATCTTTTCAGTTGGCCTATCCAAAATGTATACACTAAGTTTTAAGAAAATTCGCCCATTATTGTGTGAATTCTTGAAGTTTTTCTATTTCAGCCCCCCACAATCCCCCATCGAGGGGAGACATTTTATCTTTTCAGTTTGCTCATCCCAAATGTACATTCCAAGTTTCATTAAAATCCGCCGGTTATTGAGCGAATTATTAAGGTTTCTTTATATCACCCTCTCGCAATCCTCACCGAGGGGAGACGTATTCTATCTTCTCACTTGCCCTATCCAGAAAGTTCAACACCAAGTTTAACGAAAATCTGCCTATTATTGAGTGAATTATTGAAGTTTCTCTTTTTTAGTCCTCCACAACCCCCCATCGCGGGGAGACATATTATATTTTTTCAGTTGGTCCATCCCGAACGTACGTTCGAAGTTCCATTAAAATCCGACTATTATTAACCGAATTAGGGAAGTTTCTATATTTCCACCACAACATTTTTAAAAAAAGTTTTGCGCATTAGTGTTGCCAGATGTAAATTCCGTTGAAAAGTTAATATATTCTGATTTCGATCTTAGTACACAAACTGTGCAAACCTCATCAAAATTGGACGAGCAGTCTCGGTTTTACAACAAGTGCAAAAATAGACTATATTTGGACAAAATGTATTTTTAGACAGTGTTGCCATCGTCAAATATGACCCAAAAACAAATCAGATCTAAGTTAGGATCAAATACATGAACTGTGTAAATTTTATCGAAATTGGCCAAACAGTTTAGTCTGAACCGTGCGGAGAAAATTTTGTCCTTTTTAGACAAAAAAAGCGTTACCAAATAGTGTTGCCATATATTAATTTCGCCCAAAATCTAACCATCTGGCATTTGATGCAATAACAAAATGGTGAAAGTTTCATGGAAATCGGACTATCCATTCAGATGTTATAAACGATTTAAGAAAGCGGACGGACGGACGGACATGGGGCTAATTATTTTTGACGAAACGGATTTTGCACTTATTGTCATCTTCCTAGCCCTTTTAGATCTAAAGTTAGGTTTTCGCACGATTATAGTACTTTCCTATAAACATTCGTTTAGCGGGAAAGTAAAAAATGCAGATGGGCGTAGTGGTGGCGTTAAAAATATTAATTTGGAGGGGCAACACTTTAAATGGGCTTAATGCTTATGTATTCTGGAACATCAGAATTGCGAAAAATGTTTGCGTTATTTATTCCAAAAAACAAGTTTCTCCTAAGAACACAATATTAAATTATTCGCTTTAGATCCTCTTTATTGAAATGTAACGAGCAAATTATCTCTCTACTAATTGGCGTAAAATTTTGTAACCCTGTAGCCGAAAGCCATTTCATACGTATTTTCTGGAAACCTTGAAACAAAAACAAAAATTGAAAACTGAAAATGCTAAATTTCCAAAAACATCGACGAATTTTAAGAGTTGTCCCCATTTTGAGCAAAAAATGACTGTCACTGTTTTCGCTTTTTTTTTTTTTTTAAATAAGAAGAAAGTGGAATTTGGCTCTAGGATTTATGATTCAAACTTGATTCAAAAAAACAAATTTTTTACTAAATTATGAATTAAGATCATTTCTGTTTGATTAATTATAATTAAATAAAGCCTATTAAAACATTTTTTTTGTACGGCAATAATGAAAATTCGCTTGATTTAGTACAAAATATATCAAACTTACGTGTGAAAGGAAGATTTTTTCCCCTCCGAAAATTATAATACGAGCTAAAAAAGATATCGTAAAAAAAGGGTTTGTGCCAAAAATCAAGTTTGTTTAAACATACAAAATTAAATTTTAAAATTATAATCTACTCTCTACTAATTGGCGTAAAATTTTGAAAACCCAAAGCCGAAAGTCATTTATTACGTAGAGTCTCACTTTTTGGAAACCCTAAAACCAAAAAATAAGCAAAGCAAACCATAGTAGTCAATTTACTTTTTCTCTATATCGGCCGGACCACTATGGAACTTTCCCGATAATGTCATCAAATATTCATTTCAGTTCTCCTATTCTAAATGTACATTACAAGTTTCATGAAAATGTGACTAATATTGGCCGAATTGTTAAGGTTTTTTTATTTTGCATTCCCGTAACCCCCACAGAGGGGAGTCGCAATTTATCTTTTCAGTTGGCCTATCCAAAATGTATACACTAAGTTTTAAGAAAATTCGCCCATTATTGTGTGAATTCTTGAAGTTTTTCTATTTCAGCCCCCCACAATCCCCCATCGAGGGGAGACATTTTATCTTTTCAGTTTGCTCATCCCAAATGTACATTCCAAGTTTCATTAAAATCCGCCGGTTATTGAGCGAATTATTAAGGTTTCTTTATATCACCCTCTCGCAATCCTCACCGAGGGGAGACGTATTCTATCTTCTCACTTGCCCTATCCAGAAAGTTCAACACCAAGTTTAACGAAAATCTGCCTATTATTGAGTGAATTATTGAAGTTTCTCTTTTTTAGTCCTCCACAACCCCCCATCGCGGGGAGACATATTATATTTTTTCAGTTGGTCCATCCCGAACGTACGTTCGAAGTTCCATTAAAATCCGACTATTATTAACCGAATTAGGGAAGTTTCTATATTTCCACCACAACATTTTTAAAAAAAGTTTTGCGCATTAGTGTTGCCAGATGTAAATTCCGTTGAAAAGTTAATATATTCTGATTTCGATCTTAGTACACAAACTGTGCAAACCTCATCAAAATTGGACGAGCAGTCTCGGTTTTACAACAAGTGCAAAAATAGACTATATTTGGACAAAATGTATTTTTAGACAGTGTTGCCATCGTCAAATATGACCCAAAAACAAATCAGATCTAAGTTAGGATCAAATACATGAACTCTGTAAATTTTATCGAAATTGGCCTGACGGTTTAGCTGAACCGTGCGGATAAACTTCTGTCGTTTTTAGACAAACAAAGCGTTATTAAATAGTTTTGCCATATATTAAATTCGCCCAAAATCTAACCACCATCTGGCATTTGATGCAACACCAAAATGGTGAAAATTTCATGGAAATCGGACTATCCATTCAGATTTTATTAACGATTTAAAAAAGCGGATGGACGGACGGACGGACATGGGGCTAATTATTTTTGACGAAACGGATTTTGCACTTATTTTCATCTTCCTAGCCCTTCTAGATCAAAAGTTAGGTTTTCGCACGATTATAGTACTTTCCTATAAACATTCGTTTATCGGGAAAGTAAAAATACAGATGGGCGTAGTGGCGGCGTTAAAAATATTAATTTGGAGGGGCAACACTTTAAATGGGCTTAATGCTTATGTATTCTGGAACATCAGAATTGCGAAAAATGTTTACGTTATTTATTCCAAAAAACAAGTTTCTCCTAAGCACACAATATTAAATTATTCGCTTTAGATCCTCTTTATTGAAATGTAACGAGCAAATTATATCTCTACTAATTGGCGTAAAATTTTCTAACCCCGTAGCCGAAAGCCATTTCATACGTGTTTTCTGGAAACCTTGAAGCAAAAACAAAAATTGATAACTGAAAATGCTAAATTTTCAAAAACATCGACGAATTTTAAGAGTTGTCCCCATTTTGAGCAAAAAATGACTGTCACTGTTTTCGCTTTTTTTTTTTTTTAATAAGAAGAGAGTGGAATTTGGCTCTAGGATTTATGATTCAAACTTGATTCAAAAAAACTAATTTTTTACTAAATTATGAAATGATTTTTCTGTTTGATTAATTACAATTAAATAAAGCCTATAAAAACATTTTTTTTGTACAGCAATAGTGAAAATTCGCCTGTTTTAGTACAAAATATATCAAACTTACGTGTGAAAGGAAGATTTTTTCCCCTCCGAAAATTATAATACGAGCTAAAAAAGATATCGTAAAAAAGTGTTTGTGCCAAAAATCAAGTTTGTTTAAATATACAAAATTAAATTTTAAAATTATAATCTACTCTCTACTAATTGGCGTAAAATTTTGAAAACCCAAAGCCGAAAGTCATTTAATACGTAGAGTCTCATTTTTTGGAAACCCTAAAACGAAAAAATAAGCAAAGCAAACCATAGTAGTCAATTTACTTTTTCTCTATATCGGCCGGACCACTATGGAACTTTCCCGATAATGTCATCAAATATTCATTTCAGTTCTCCTATTCTAAATGTACATTGCAAGTTACATGAAAATGTGACTAGTATTGGCCGAATTGTTAAGGTTTTTTACTTTCCCGATAAACGAATGTTGATACGAAAGTACTATAATCGTGCGAAAACCTAACTTTTGATCTAGAAGGGCTAGAAAGATGAAAATAAGTGCAAAATCCGTTTCGTCAAAAATAATTAGCCCCATGTCCGTCCGTACGTCCGTCCGCTTTTTTAAATCGTTTATAAAATCTGAATGGATAGTCTGATTTCCATGAAACTTTCACCATTTTGATTTTGCATCAAATGCCAGATGGTGTTAGATTTTGGGCGAAATTAATATATGGCAACACTATTTGGTAACGCTTTTTTTGTCCAAAAATGATAAAATTTTGTCCGCACGGTTCAGACTAAACTGTTCGGGCAATTTCGATAAAATTTACGCAGTTCATGTATTTGATCCTAACTTGGATCTGATTAGGTTTTGGGACATATTCGGCTATGGCAACACTGTCTAAAAATACATTTTGTCCAAATATAGTCTATTTTTGCACTTGTTGTAAAACCGAAATTGCTGGTCCAATTTTGATGACATTTGCGCATATTAACTTTATATCACCCAACAGTTTAGTCTGAACCGTGCGGACAAAATTTTGGCGTTTTTAGACAAAAAAAGCGTTACCAAATAGTGTTGCCATATATTAATTTCGCCCAAAATCTAACACCATCTGGCATTTGATGCAGCAACAAAATGGTGAAACTTTCATGGAAATCGGACAATCCATTCAGATGTTATTATCGATTTAAGAAAGCGGACGGACGGACGGACGGACGGACGGACATGGGGCTAATTATTTTTGACGAAACGGATTTTGCACTTATTTTCATCTTCCTAGCCCTTCTAGGCCAAAAGTTAGGTTTTCGTACGATTATAGTACTTTCCTATAAACATTCGTTTATCGGGAAAGTAAGAAATGCAGATGGGCGTAGTGGCGCCGTTAAAAATATTAAGTCGGAGGGGCAACACTTTAAATGGGCTTAATGCTTATGTATTCTGGAACATCAGAATTGCGAAAAATGTTTGCGTTATTTATTCCAAAAAACAAGTTTCTCCTAAGCACACAATATTAAATTATTCGCTTTCGATCAGTGATTCCCAAAGTGGTCTATATCGACCCCCAAGGGTCGATTACGACCTGCAAGGGGTCCATGTCAGCGAGAAAAAAATTTGGGGGTCCATAAAACAAAAATGGGGTTCGACATTAGTGGATCTCATATAAGCAGGTCGTGACATTAATTTTGGCATTCCATGAATGGAATAATCCCCATACACAGATAAGACCTATTTACTTACATAATACTATCTTATAATATAAAGAAATAAAACTATTTACATTCTACATAAATTAAAAAAGTACCTATGAAGTAAAAATGTTTAAAACAGGAATGTTCATGAAATTTGAAGAAGAATTATATTAAAATTGTAAGAGTTAAAAATAGGATACAACTGAATTTGATAAAACAAATGAGAGGTTTGACAAAAACAGTTGTAATGATTTGAATAATATTGTTGTTAGTAGAGGAAAAGGCAAATGAACAGACTGGTAGATACATTGTAGAATGGTCTAGTTGGTTAAGACCTCGACCTCGCCTCATGAGACTGATGAGACCATGGTTCGAATCCAGGTCTCGATTCTTCACTTTTTCTCTACTTTTCTTTGCCTTACAAAATTTAAGTTATTAGGTATATTTTGTGATATATGAAACTGTTTAAGAATTACACACTACTACGGTTTTGTAAGTTGTTGCCCTCTGCTTTGTGGTCGCCATACAATTTGAACTTGTAAAAACTTGCACATAATGATATACCGGTATCATCATATTACACACATACGCGCAGTAGAAATTCTTGTCTATTTCAATATACAATATACAACGTTGCATAGTATCTTACATAATATTTATGATCTTGGGGTGGTATACTCACTTTTAGCCCTTTCAAAGTGAGTAGCACTATACCCCAGCTGTCAAAAATACATTTGAATCACCAATTTCGAAAAGGGCTCATGTCGGTTTTTCAAATTGTTCAGGAGACAGAAAAAACTGAATTTCTGCCAAACTATATGGAATTTAAGACCGGAAATTTTTTTGAAATTGCTAACCATTGGACTGCGTCATAACATACTGAAATGGTTTTCTTTATTACAAGAGTGCCGAAAAAACAGCTGTTAGAGTTTTCCGAGATGAGCCCTTTTCGAAATTGATTGAAGAACGCAGGTGGTTTTAGTAAATAGAAATAGAAAATAAGGAAAACTTTGAACTTTCGATTGACTAATTGTTTTTGTTTTGTCCTGAACATTCGTCGCAGAACAAGTGGAACTCCGTTATTTCTTCAGGGACGTTTTTACGAATATAATCATTTAAACATGATACGACTTCGTTGGGTCATTTGAGGGCTTGAAAATCGGGGTAGGATAGAAAGTTGCTTTCACCGCTGTCATAGTTGTCGGAAATAAAATACTTACTGGACGGACAAAACTGGCAGTGGGAGATTCTGCATATAATCAAACTCCAAACCCATGATAGTGGTACCAACCACTTGAGAGTTTTCAGTGATTTCTTTGATTTCAGAGTAAGATTTGGACGCCCTTATAAACTGGTAGTTAATTTCTTAACTATTAATTAATTTCTTCGCATTTTGAGCACACTTCAAGTTGTGACTTCAAGTGTTGACCTTGAAATAGTTCGCATAGGCTAGATATCTTGAATTAGTTTCGAAAAGGTCTCAGCTCCAGAAGGGCATGCACAATTTGAGTTCCTGTTTCTCATGGAACATGCGTCTATACGTGAAGATAAAAAAACGGCAAAAAGTACACTTTGAAAAAAAGCATACATGAGCCTTTTCGAAATTGGTGATTCATTTATTGTTGATGAATTTGCATAAAATTAATATAGGTAAGCAGGGGGTCGAGCAAATTATATCTCTACTGATTGGCGTAAAATTTTGTAACCCCGTAGCCGAAAGCGATTTCATACGTATTTTCTGGAAACCTTGAAACAAAAACAAAAATTGAAAACTGAAAATGCTAAATTTTCAAAAACATCGACGAATTTTAAGAGTTGTCCCCATTTTGAGCAAAAAGTGACTGTCACTGTTTTCGCTTTTTTTTTTTTTTAATAAGAAGAAAGTGGAATTTGGCTCTAGGATTTATGATTCAAACTTGATTCAAAAAAACTAATTTTTTACTAAATTATGAATTAAGATCATTTCTGTTTGATTAATTACAATTAAATAAAGCCTATAAAAACATTTTTTTTGTACAGCAATAATGAAAATTCGCCTGTTTTAGTACAAAATATATCAAACTTACGTGTGAAAGGAAGATTTTTTCCCCTCCGAAAATTATAATACGAGCTAAAAAAGATATCGTAAAAAAGTGTTTGTGCCAAAAATCAAGTTTGTTTAAATATACAAAATTAAATTTTAAAATTATAATCTACTCTCTACTAATTGGCGTAAAATTTTGAAAACCCAAAGCCGAAAGTCATTTAATACGTAGAGTCTCATTTTTTGGAAACCCTAAAACGAAAAAATAAGCAAAGCAAACCAAACCATAGTAGTCAATTTACTTTTTCTCTATATCGGCCGGACCACTATGGAACTTTCCCGATAATGTCATCAAATATTCATTTCAGTTCTCCTATTCTAAATGTACATTACAAGTTTCATGAAAATGTGACTAGTATTGGCCGAATTGTTAAGGTTTTTTTATTTTGCATTCCCGTAACCCCCACAGAGGGGAGTCGCAATTTATCTTTTCAGTTGGCCTATCCAAAATGTATACACTAAGTTTTAAGAAAATTCGCCCATTATTGTGTGAATTCTTGAAGTTTTTCTATTTCAGCCCCCCAAAATCCCCCATCGAGGGGAGACATTTTATCTTTTCAGTTTGCTCATCCCAAATGTACATTCCAAGTTTCATTAAATTCCGCCGGTTATTGACCGAATTATTAAGGTTTCTTTATATCACCCTCTCGCAACCCTCACCGAGGGGAGACGCATTCTATCTTTTCACTTGCCCTATCCATAATGTACACACCAAGTTTAAAGAAAATCTGCCTATTATTGATTGAATTATTGAAGTTTTTCTTTTTAAGCCCTCCACAACCCCCCACCGCGGGGAGACATATTTTGTTTTTTAAGCTGGTCCACACCAAACGTACTTTCGAAGTTTCATTACAATCCGACTATTATTGGCCGAATTAAGGAAGTTTCTATATTTCATTATTATTAGGTTTTTTTTATTTCACTCCCCCACAATCCCCCATCGAGGGGAGACATTTTATCTTTTCAGTTTGCTCATCCCAAATGTACATTCCAAGTTTCATTAAAATCCGCCGGTTATTGACCGAATTATTAAGGTTTCTTTATATCGCCCTCTCGCAACCCTCACCGAGGGGAGACGCATTCCATCTTTTCACTTGCCCTGTCCAGAATGTACACACCAAGTTTAAAGAAAATCTGCCTATTATTGATTGAATTATTGAACTTTTTCTTTTTTAGCCCTCCACAACCCCCCACCGCGGGGAGACATATTTTATTTTTTAAGCTGGTCCACCCCAAATGTACATTCCAAGTTTCATTAAAATCCGCCGGTTATTGACCGAATTATTAGCGTTTCTTTATATCACCCTCCCGCAATCCCCACCGAGGGGAGACGTATTCTATCTTCTCACTTGCCCTATCCAGAAAGTTCAACACCAAGTTTAACGAAAATCTGCCTATTATTGAGTGAATTATTGAAGTTTTTCTTTTTTAGTCCTCCACAACCCCCCACCGCGGGGAGACATATTTTATTTTTTCAGTTGGTCCATCCCGAACGTACGTTCGAAGTTCTATTAAAATCCGACTGTTATTAACCGAAATAGGGAAGTTTCTATATTTCCAACACAACATTTTTCAAAAAAAGTTTTGCGCATTAGTGTTGTCAGATGTAAATTCCGTTGAAAAGTTAATATATTCTGATTTCAAACTTAGTACACAAACTGTGCAAACCTCATCAAAATTGGACGAGCAGTCGCGGTTTTACAACAAGTGCAAAAATAGACTATATTTGGACAAAATGTATTTTTAGACAGTGTTGCCATCGTCAAATATGGCCCAAAAACTGATCAGATCTAAGTTAGGATCAAATACATGAACTCTGTAAATTTTATCGAAATTGGCCTGACGGTTTAGCTGAACCGTGCGGATAAACTTCTGTCGTTTTTAGACAAACAAAGCGTTATTAAATAGTTTTGCCATATATTAAATTCGCCCAAAATCTAACCACCATCTGGCATTTGATGCAACACCAAAATGGTGAAAATTTCATGGAAATCGGACTATCCATTCAGATTTTATTAACGATTTAAAAAAGCGGATGGACGGACGGACGGACATGGGGCTAATTATGTTTGACGAAACGGATTTTGCACTTATTTTCATCTTCCTAGCCCTTCTAGATCAAAAGTTAGGTTTTCGCACGATTATAGTACTTTCCTATAAACATTCGTTTATCGGGAAAGTAAAAAATGCAGATGGGCGTAGTGGCGGCGTTAAAAATATTAATTTGGAGGGGCAACACTTTAAATGGGCTTAATGCTTATGTATTCTGGAACATCAGAATTGCGAAAAATGTTTGCGTTATTTATTCCAAAAAACAAGTTTCTCCTAAGAACGCAATATTAAATTATTCACTTTAGATCCCCTTTATTGAAATGTAACGAGCAAATTATATCTCTACTAATTGGCGTAAAATTTTGTAAACGCGTACCCGACAGCCATTTCATACGTATTTTCTGGAAGCCTTGAAACAAAAACAAAAATTGAAAACTGAAAATGCTAAATTTTCAAAAACATCGACGAATTTTAAGAGTTGTCCCCATTTTGAGCAAAAAGTGACTGTCACTGTTTTCGCTTTTTTTTTTTTTTAATAAGAAGAAAGTGGAATTTGGCTCTAGGATTTATGATTCAAACTTGATTCAAAAAAACTAATTTTTTACTAAATTATGAATTAAGATCATTTCTGTTTGATTAATTACAATTAAATAAAGCCTATAAAAACATTTTTTTTGTACAGCAATAATGAAAATTCGCCTGTTTTAGTACAAAATATATCAAACTTACGTGTGAAAGGAAGATTTTTTCCCCTCCGAAAATTATAATACGAGCTAAAAAAGATATCGTAAAAAAGTGTTTGTGCCAAAAATCAAGTTTGTTTAAATATACAAAATTAAATTTTAAAATTATGATCTACTCTCTACTAATTGGCGTAAAATTTTGAAAACCCAAAGCCGAAAGTCATTTAATACGTAGAGTCTCATTTTTCGGAAACCCTAAAACCAAAAAATAAGCAAAGCAAACCATAGTAGTCAATTTACTTTTTCTCTATATCGGCCGGACCACTATGGAACTTTCTCGATAATGTCATCAAATATTCATTTCAGTTCTCCTATTCTAAATGTACATTGCAAGTTTCATGAAAATGTGACTAGTATTGGCCGAATTGTTAAGGTTTTTTTATTTTGCATTTCCGTAACCCCCACAGAGGGGAGTCGCATTCTATCTTTTTAGTTGGCCTATCCAAAATGTATACAGAAAGGTTTAAGAAAATTCGCCCATTATTGTGTGAATTCTTGAAGTTTTTCTATTTCAGCCCCCCACAATCCCCCATCGAGGGGAGACATTTTATCTTTTCAGTTTGCTCATCCCAACTGTACATTCCAAGTTTCATTAAAATCCCCCGGTTATTGACCGAATTATTAAGGTTTCTTTATATCACCCTCTCGCAACCCTCACCGAGGGGAGACGCATTCTATCTTTTTACTTGCCCTATCCAGAATGTACAAACCAAGTTTAAAGAAAATCTGCCTATTATTGAGTGAATTATTGAAGTTTTTCTTTTTTAGACCTCCACAACCCCCCACCGCGGGGAGACATATTTTATTTTTTCAGTTGGTCCATTCCGAACTTACGTTCGAAATTTCATTAAAATCCGACTATTATTAACCGAATTAGGGAAGTTTCTATATTTCATTATTATTAGGTTTTTTTTATTTCACCCTCCCGCAACCCCCACCGAGGGGAGACGTATTCTATCTTCTCACTTGCCCTATCCAGAAAGTACAACACCAAGTTTAATGAAAGTCTGCCTATTATTAAGTGAATTATTGAAGTTTTTCCTTTTTAGCCCTCCACAACCCCCCACCGCGGGGAGACATATTTAATTTTTTCAGTTGGTCCATTCCGAACTTACGTTCGAAATTTCATTAAAATCCGACTATTATTAACCGAATTAGGGAAGTTTCTATATTTCTACCACAACATTTTTTAAAAAAAAGTTTTGCGTATTAGTGTTGCTAGATGTAAATTCCGTTGAAAAGTTAATATATTCTGATTTCGATCTTAGTACATAAACTGTGCAAACCTCATCAGTTTCGGTTTTACAACAAGTGCAAAAATATATATTTGGACAAAATGGTTTTTAGACAGTGTTGCCATTGTCGAATATGGCCCAAAAACTGATCAGATCTAAGTTAGGATCAAATACATGAACTGTGTAAATTTTATCGAAATTGGCCCAACAGTTTAGTCTGAACCGTGCGGACAAAATTTTGTCCTTTTTAGACAAAAAATTTAACACCATCTGGCATTTGATGCAACAACAAAATGGTGAAAGTTTCATGGAAATCGGACTATCCATTCAGATGTTATTAACGATTTAAGAAAGCGGACGGACGGACGGACATGGAGCTAATTATTTTTGTCGAAACGGATTTTGCACTTATTGTCATCTTCCTAGCCCTTCTAGATCAAAAGTTAGGTTTTCGCACGATTGTAGTACTTTCCTATAAACATTCGATTTTTTTTAAAGTAAACACATCAACGGATAAACGTCAAATTTGAATATTTGAATTTTTATTTTAGGAATTAATTTTTAAACAGCAAAAAGAAACAAGATGAACGACATCTAGAAAAATATCTTGTTTTCTTTAATATTTTATTATTACAACAAGAAAATAAGAAATATTTACTTATATTAAATAAATCCATTTTTGAAACACACATACATGTATATACGTATATATATATGTATGTGGAAAAAGTATTTATAATAAATAATATAAAATATCATCGATTGTAAAAATAAGAAAGGGGACTCACGCCAAAATGGCGGAGTCGGGTATAACATTATCAAAAAGCCAAAGGCATGAACTTGGAAGCAAAGTAATCGAAGAAGGGAAAAAAAGTAAATTTAACGAAATTAATGATAGCTTGGCAGGGATAATGGAAAACAGTTCTGAGTGTTTTGAGGTGCCGCTGGCATCTGATCCAAATATAATCTTGGGTTTTATCCGACCGCAAACATCAGCAACAAATATTATGAATGAAAATACAAGTAGTTTTCCAAAGTAAACAGGACCTTTTGAATCTAGCGCCCCTAGTGGCGCCATCTATATGTCGACTGGTGCCTTAGAATCTGCTATCCTTTATCGACTTCCTGTGAGAATTTCATGACATTTCATCTATTGAAAGTGAAGTTATTGCGTTTTAAGTGTCGGTACGTTTGTGTCATCGGTGCGAAAATGTGCTTCGAACAAAGAGCCAACATTAAATTTTGTTTTAAAATTGGTAAAACTTTTACCGAAACGTTTCAATTGATGAAACAAGTTTATGGCGATGATTGCCTATCCCGTAGCAGAGTGCACGAGTGGTTTCAACGTTTTCAAAGTGGTCGTGAGGACATAAATGACGATCAACATGTGGGCCAACCAAAATCCGTGATCACCGAAAATTCCATCGAAACTGTGCGTGAATTCATCAAAAATCAGCCGAAATCATCATTGAAATTCATGGAAATGGAATTTAACATCTCCAAAACATCGATTTATCGCATTTTGACCCAACATTTGGGTTTACAAAAGGTGTGTGCACGGTTTGTTCCGCACAAATTGACTGACGACCAAAAATTGCTTAGAATTCAACATTCGAAGGACATCATTAAAGAGGTCAAAAAGGACAAAAACTTCCTTTATAACATTGTGACTGGTGACGAAACGTGGTGTTTTCAATATGATCCCGAAACGAAACGCCAGAGTGCTGAATGGAAGGCGCCGGACGAGCCGAAACCCAAAAAATCGCGCCTGGAGAAGTCAAAAGTGAAGACAATGCTGATTTGTTTTTATGATTCCAAGGGTATTGTCCACAAAGAATTTGTTCCACCCGGTCAAAACGTTAATGCGGTATTCTACCTAGGAGTTTTGAAGCGTTTGGTGCGCCGTATTCGACGTGTTCGGCCCGAATATCGCGAAGATGGAAGTTGGCGTTTGTTGCACGATAATGCGCCGTCTCATCGATCGACGCTTGTGACCGATTATCTCACCAAAAATCCATCAACCACTCCCCGTATTCACCGGATATGGCACCGTGCGACTTCTACCTTTTCGGAAAAATGCATTTGCCGATGAAAGGAAAGCGTTATGCAGACGTAGAGGCCATTCAAAAGGCTTGCACCGGCATACTGGCGGCCATACAGGCCAACGAGCTAAAACACTCGTTCGACATGCTTTTGGACCGTGCAAAAAGCTGTATTGAAGCAGAAGGAGACTATTTTGAATAAAATCAATTGATTTTGCGGAAAAAACCATTTGTTCTGTTTTTTTTTTAAAGTCCTGTTTACTTTGGAAACTTCTTGTAGTATGGACGTTTCTGGCGTTTCTTCCGGAGATTTTGAATGGCAATTTGCGCCAGCTAAGAATTTTAAAAAGCAAAGCACAAAGGAAAATGAATTTGTAACTCCAGAGCAGCAGAACCGTTTTAAGGCACTGGAGGATATTGGAAACCAGGAAGTAGAAATAAACCCTAAACGGGCCACCAGAGATAAAAATACATCTAATGTTAATTTAATAAATAATAATTTAAATAATAATAACAAATTACAGACAATTTGAAGCAAAAATTAAATTGGTGCCCTCCAATTTATTTCCAGGGGGGGAAAGCAAAAAGAGTAATTAACTCCATCAAGGAGAAATTCACAAAAAATGTAAATTTGAAATTGCAAAATACAGGCATTGGTAAGTTTAAACTCTTAGTAACAGATCGAGAAATACATAAACATTTACTAGAAACTTTGAAATCGGCAAATGTAAACGGTTTCACATTTACACCAAAAGAACTGAGGAGGGTCACTCTCCTTTTGAAGGGAATTATGAGCGGTTACTCTCCTGAGGAAATACTTGAAATTATTAGGGAAAAATTCCAAATATTGCTATAGCCAAGATTTCTCCTTTCTCGACACCAAGATCTATTGAACAAAACATTAATTTAAATATGTTTATAGTTCAATTAGAACCAGGGCAAGAAGCTAATGAGCTAATAAATTTAAAATATTTGCTTTATCAAAGGGTATATTGGGAAAAAATAAAAAGATCGGGACCAATACAATGCTATTGGTGCCAAAGATTTGGTCATATTAGCCAAAATTGTGCTTTCGAGAGAAGGTGCGTAAAGTGCGGCTCCAACCATGAACAGGATAATTGTCTTAGGGAAAATGTAGGTACAAATCCCTTAAAGCCTTTGTGTATAAATTGTAATCAAGAGGGACATCCAGCTAGCTATAGGGGCTGTTCTCAATATAAAAAATACTTGGAAAGAAAAGATCAGTTAAAATTAAATATTGAAAATCGACGCAAATTCGTTAACAAATCAATTAACAATTTCACTAACCCTAGATTAACTTCTGCTAATGTGGTTGCCCCAAAATCCTCAATGGGTAACTCAGCTGAAGTAATAATGACTGAATTTCTAGATGAATCAAATATACTTTTTGGTATGCCATATATAACCTTGCTTAACAAGGTTTTAGAATTTTGGCCTAGATATAAACTAATCACAGACCAAACTGAGAAAATGCGTGCATATATTCATTTTTGTAGCTTATACTAGAGGCACACATAGGGTATTCATACCATAGTTTAAGGATACCATGTCGTATACCATATGTGTGTCGTCGAATACTAGCCGAATACCATTTCAACTACGTAGCATTAATCTGGTATTTAAATTCGAAAAGGTACGTGGTATTCCCTTTTTTACTTAATTTTTTCGGCCACTGTAATCTATTCTTTAGTGATTGTCGCGCCTTTTTATTTAAGCGGAAAATAGCGAATGGAATTTTGTAGGAAAGCTGAGCAATTGACACATGCTTACACTTTTTTTAAAAAAAATTTTATTTTAAAAAAATGGAAAAAGTACAGAAAAAACGCAAAATTTTATCGGTGGATGAAACCTCAAAATTTATAGATCTTTGTAGGAATCATATAGAGGATTTAAGAGGAGCGAAAAGAAATTCCCATATTCTCGCTGAAATGGCAGAATTTCAAATGTCAGACAAATACTATGGTTGATGTGTGCCAACCCCTTTTTATACCATGGTACAAGGCTATACTGTAACATCGATACTAAGGTATGAATACCCTATGTCTGCCTCTACTATTACTCTCAAATAAATAAAAATGATCAGTATCAAAATATTAAATTTAAATGTGAACTCGCTGGTCTCACATGATAAAAGACTATCTCTTTCCAAAGAATTATCTGATATAAAACCATTGGTGGCTTTCGTTATAGAAACCTGCCTAAAAAAGAGACATAAGAGAATTTTTGATGATTACGAAATATTTAGGAACGACAAAGGCAGAGGTGTAGCGATTCTAATCAAAAAGGGGATAAGAGTTGAAACAGTTTTTTTTGATTTCCTATTAATCTCAGCGTCTTTAATTTCAGTAGCATACTTGGATCATGATGGAATCTGCAAAAAAATTATTGTTTGCAGCGATATATATTCCCTGTAATCTAGGTAATGCTATCAGAAACGACTTGGATAACCTTTACCGGTTATCGCTTCAATATAATGGAGCTATTTTTGGTGGCGATTTCAACGCCAGACATGAATACTGGGGAGACTTGAAAAGAAACCTCAACGGAGTGCACTTGTATTCATGGTTCATGAACGGACCTTTTCTAAATTTACAAATTATAAATGCCGGGCCAACTTTTCCCAGATCCTCATCTCACATAGACTTTTTCTTAGTGTCTTCATCAGTCCTGAATGATTTGAACTCTGACAGCTTTAATTGTAATACTATACCCTACGCCTCCGATCACTTTGCACTACTCTTAAGTCTACATTTTAAAAAGTTCGACCCTTTTAAATCTGACCCATGCACATTTAGATCCTTTAAAAAAACAAATTGGAATAATTTTCGAAATAACCTAGCCTCGGAAATATCAGTGTCTTTACCTCCTGAAGACCGAAATTTAAGCAACGGCGAAATTGACCATCACATTGCCTCGTTGACTGAATCGGTGAATAATTGTACTGCGGTACATTCCAAACTCATTGAGGTTGGGGACAACAAATTTTATAAAAACTTGTCAGACTTGACTCACAATATGCTCAAAATTAGGTAAATTTGGCTCCGCATTTTGAAACGAATTTTCCACAACAATCTAAACAGAGTCAATAACCAATATAAAGAGTGGTCTTCTCGGATTTCCTGCCTCAGCAAGCTAATTAAGAATAGGATAAAGATGGAAGTTAATGATAATTTCCGAAACAGATTAAAGTTAATTAAAGCGTCTCCGCAAGCCTTTAAAGAGATATTCCGAATTACAGGAAAAAACTCCACTCAGATTGACTTATCAAAATCCTGCTTGCAGGAGGATGGGCGCGAATACCACTCTGTACCCGATAAACTTAGAGCCTTTAACGGTTTTTATGCCAATCTATTTTCGGAAAAAATCCTCAACATAATATTGACTTAAATTACAAAATTCACAGAGATGTTGATTTGTTTTCTAACCGTTCAATCAGCCCTATCACTCACTTTAACCAGGATAATCCTGCATCTCATCCTACTAACGGAGCATTTTTTGTTTCAATTGGATCAGTTAGTTCAATTATAGAAACTTTGAATAGGAAAAAATCTTCAGGGCCGGACGGAATCTCAAACTTTATTCTGGTCAAATGTTGCCTACAAATATCGCCTTTGTTGACAATTATTATTAACAACTGTTTAAATAATGGATACTTTCCCAAGGCTTGGAAAATAGCTAAATTAATACCGATAGGAAAAGACAAAACTTCAAATAATATTAAAAATTTTAGACCTATATCTATGCTATCTAACTTTGGAAAACTTCTTGAGAAGTGGCTTTTGATCAAGCTGGAGACTTTCTGTGAAGACAATAACATAATTCCAAACTCACAATTTGGATTCGAACGTGCGCATTCCACAGAGCACGCCCTGTTGCATTTTCAGGATACAATCATTCACAATCTCCGACAGCAAAAATGTACAGTTGCCTGTGCTATCGACCTTGGGAAAGCCTTCGACAATGTCTGGTCTAAAGGCCTAATCTACAAATTACTTTCGCTAAAGTGCCCAGTAGAACTCCTAAAAATGATAGTTGACTTCTTTAAAAAGAGAAAGTTATTTATTCAGATTAAAAACGAAATCTCAGATGTGATAGAGGTTAAATCAGGAGTCCCACAGGGCTCTATACTTGGTCTCAAACTAATCAATATTTTCTTATCTGATTTCCCTGGCGTAAACACCAATAACATCTCTCATGTCATATTTTATGCCGACGACACCATATTATTCGCGGGAAGCGTGAGACCAGATGAAGCGCTCCATGCAGTTAAAACTCATTTAACAAAAGCAATTAATTTTTATAATGACTGGGGTATAAAGATTAATCTAGACAAGTGTGAACTAATTTGTTTCCGTAACGCTAGTGGAAAGGGTCACCATCTGGCCGTGAGGGAGAGCAAACTATTAAGACTGAACTTTGAAGGTAGATCAATTCCCTTGCGAACGGAAATAAAGTACCTAGGAGTTAAATTTCACCACAGGCTAAAATATAACTCGCATGCTAGATATACGCTCAATAAAGCTAAAAAAGCAGCAGCCATACCGAGACCACTTTTAAACTCACAGGATATGGAACATAGAACCAAACTTCTAAGGTACAAAACCTTGATAAGACCAGGAATGGAATTTTGTATTTCGATTTGACCCAATTGGATCGTATATACGACTTCGACCAACCAATTTGGTATCGGCTAAAATTGGATCGAAAATATTTTATACTGTGATCGTATAAAATTCATTCGATCAGTGTTGAGTTGTCGAAAACATGTTTTTTTTATGTTTATTGTCATATTTTTAATTTCTTTAATGAAAAAAACCCAAGTACAAGAAATTTGACAATTATTTCCTTAAATTTTTACTAAATTATTGTAGTTTTCACAAAAAAAAAAAAAAATAAAATATTTTTTTAAAAATTTTTTTTTTCACTTGAGTTCATGCAAATTGAGTTCATGCAAAAAAATCCCAAGCTTGCAAAAGTTAACTTGAAAGTATTGAATTTAAAAAAATTATCAAGATTTTCATGAAATTACAACCAAATAAGATGACCCTAAGAGCGAAGTGAAAATTATAAGTATAACAAAATAAAAAAAACGACGCCAAATTTAGGACCGAAGACACTTAAAGATATTTTGTTTCACTGAGACCAACAATTTTAATATTAATTATTAAATATTAATTTAAAAATAATTCAAAACTCAAAACAAATCTAAAACACAAACATTTTAAATTATTGTTTTCAAAAAAAAAACTACCAGCTGTCAAAATTTCATTACATTTCATTGGCCAATTTGAAAATTTATACCATTTGCGTGGAATTCTCAAAGGCAACACTAATTTACGATACGACGATTTTACAGGATGCCAAAAAGAATTCAGATCGAATATTAAATCGAATCGAAAATTCAGTTGGATCGAAATACAAAATTCCATTCCAGTTATCACCTATGCTTTCGGTATTTGGCTGTTTGTAATGCCAAACGTAACAACTGAACTGCAGATTTTCGAACGCAAAATAATCAGATACTGTCTTTCAAAATATAGAAGACCGGGCGGAAAATGGTATCCTAACGACACTCTATATACTAAATCAAGAGTAACGCCCTTAATTTTATATATGCTACGTCTAGCCTCAAAAAGTTTCAATAGATTAAAAGACCACCCTAACCCCATAGTTAAAAACATATTTCTTAGAAATAGGGACTGTCAACTTAGTACTCAATACTATGCATCTGCGATAAGCATCATCAACGAGAGCTGTGCCGATCTAATGAGCCCCTCGGGAACTGAAATGCATACATTGGAATTTTACAAAAGAACTTCTCCGGAAGTTTACAGAGGATAACATTAATTAACTCGCGTGAACCTTTTCAGTTCTTTACGTGGATACTCATAAATCAAAGTAAGTGATAATTTAAATGAAATCAAGTAATGATTTTAATCTTGATCAACCTAAGTATTTAAATGTTCGAATATATAATGTATAAGCTATTATTCATCTTGCATTCCGCCTTCATGAATTAAATTTGAGCATACTTCATGTTATGTGCCTTTTTGCCTTTCTTATAATACAAAAAGCAACTTTTGTAATATTTATTGTAGTATAAAAAAAAAACAAAAAATTTTAACTTTATTATGCTGATGTTGGTAACCCCAATTTTAGCTTTTGATATTCTTACATATTATTGTAAGTCGGGGGGCTCAAGTAGCACCCGGACCACTATGGAACTTTCCCGATAATGTCATCAAATATTCATTTCAGTTCTCCTATTCTAAATGTACATTGCAAGTTTCATGAAAATGTGACTAGTATTGGCCGAATTGTTACCACATTTTTTAAAAACAGTTTTACGCATTAGTGTTCCCAGATGTAAATTCCGTTGAAAAGTTAATATATTCTGATTTCGATCTTAGTACACAAACTGTGCAAACCTGATCAAAATTGGACGAGCAGTTTCGGTTTTACAACAAGTGCAAAAATAGACTATATATGGACAAAATGGATTTTTAGACAGTGTTGCCATAGTCGGATATGGCCCAAAAACTAATCAGATCTAAGTTAGGCTCAAATACATGAACTGTGTAAATTTACACGAAATCGGCCTAACAGTTTAGTCTGAACCGTGCGGACAAAATTTTGTCGTTTTTAGACAGAAAAAGCGTTTCCAAATAGTGTTGCCATATATTAATTTCGCCCAAAATTTACCACCATCTGGCATTTGATGCAACACCAAAATGGTGAAAGTTTCATGGAAATCGGACTATCCATTCAGATTTTATTAGCGATTTAAAAAAGCGGACGGACGGACATGGGGCTAATTATGTTTGACGAAACGGATTTTGCACTTATTTTCATCTTCCTAGCCCTTCTAGATCAAAAGTTAGGTTTTCGCACGATTATAGTACTTTCCTATAAACATTCGTTTATCGGGAAAGTAAAAAATGCAGATGGGCGTAGTGGCGGCGTTAAAAATATTAATTTGGAGGGGCAACACTTTAAATGGGCTTAATGCTTATGTATTCTGGAACATCAGAATTGCGAAAAATGTTTGCGTTATTTATTCCAAAAAACAAGTTTCTCCTAAGAACGCAATATTAAATTATTCACTTTAGATCCCCTTTATTGAAATGTAACGAGCAAATTATATCTCTACTAATTGGCGTAAAATTTTGTAAACGCGTACCCGACAGCCATTTCATACGTATTTTCTGGAAGCCTTGAAACAAAAACAAAAATTGAAAACTGAAAATGCTAAATTTTCAAAAACATCGACGAATTTTAAGAGTTGTCCCCATTTTGAGCAAAAAATGACTGTCACTGTTTTCGCTTTTTTTTTTTTAAATAAGAAAGAAATGGAATTTGGCTCTAGGATTTATGATTCAAACTTGATTCAAAAAAACTAATTTTTTACTAAATTATGAATTAACATCATTTCTGTTTGATTAATTATAATTAAATAAAGCCTATAAAAACATTTTTTTTGTACAGCAATAATGAAAATTCGCCTGTTTTAGTACAAAATATATCAAACTTACGTGTGAAAGGAAGATTTTTTCCCCTCCGAAAATTATAATACGAGCTAAAAAAGATATCGTAAAAAAGTGTTTGTGCCAAAAATCAAGTTTGTTTAAACATACAAAATTAAATTTTAAAATTATAATTTACTCTCTACTAATTGGCGTAAAATTTTGAAAACCCAAAGCCGAAAATCATTTAATACGTAGAGTCTCATTTTTTGGAAACCCTAAAACCAAAAAATGAGCAAAGCAAACCATAGTAGTCAATTTACTTTTTCTCTATATCGGCCGGACCACTATGGAACTTTCCCGATAATGTCATCAAATATTCATTTCAGTTCTTCTATTCTAAATGTACATTGCAAGTTTCATGAAAATGTGACTAGTATTGGCAGAATTATTATGGTTTTTTTATTTTGCATTCCCGTAACCCCCACAGAGGGGAGTCGCATTCTATCTTTTCAGTTGGTCTATCCAAAATGTATACACTAAGTTTTAAGAAAATTCGCCCATTATTGTGTGAATTCTTGAAGTATTTCTATTTCAGCCCCCCACAATCTTCCATCGAGGGGAGACATTTTATCTTTTCAGTTTGCTCATCCCATATGTACATTCCAAGTTTCATTAAAATCCGCCGGTTATTATTTGAATTATTAAGGTTTCTTTATATCACCCTCCCGCAACTCTCACCGAGGGGAGATGCATTCTATCTTTTCACTTGCCCTATCCAGAATGTACACACCAAGTTTAAAGAAAATCTGCCTATTATTGATTGAATTATTGAAGTTTTTCTTTTTTAGCCCTCCAAACCCCCCACCGCGGGGAAACATATTTTATTTTTTCAGTTGGTCCATCCCGAACTTACGTTCGAAGTTTCATTACAATCCGACTATTATTGGCCGAATTAAGGAAGTTTCTATATTTCATTATTATTAGGTTTTATTTATTTCACCCCCCGCAACCCCCACCGAGGGGAGGCGCATTCTATCTTTTCACTTGCCCTATCCAGAATGTATACACCAAGTTTAAAGAAAATCTGCCTATTATTGCGTGAATTATTGAAGTTTTTCTTTTTTAGCCCTCCATAACCCCCCACCGCGGGGAGACATATTTTATTTTTTCAGTTGATCCATCCCGAACGTACGTTCAAAGTTTCATTAAAATCCGACTATTATTAACCGAATTACGGAAGCTACTATATTTCCACCACAACATTTTTTAAAAAAAGTTTTGCGCATTAGTGTTGCCAGATGTAAATTCCGTTGAAAAGTTCATATATTCTGATTTCGATCTTAGTACACAAACTGTGCAAACCTCATCAAAATTCTACGAGCAGTTTCGGTTTTACAACAAGTGCAAAAATGGACTATATTTGGACAAAATGGATTTTTAGACAGTGTAGTCATAGTCGAATATGGTCCAAAATCAGGTCTAAGTTAGGATCAAATACATGAACTGTGTAAATTTTATCGAAATTGGCCCAACAGTTTAGTCTGAACCGTGCGGACAAAATTTTGTCGTTTTTAGAAAAAAAAGCGTTACCAAATAGTGTTGCCATATATTAAATTCGCCCAAAATCTAACACCATCTGGCATTTGATGGCAACACCAAAATGGTGAAAGTTTCATGGAAATCGGACTATCCACTCAGATTTTATTAACTATTTAAAAAGTGGACGGACGGATGGACGGACATGGGGCTAATTATTTTTGACGAAACGGATTTTGCACTTATTTTCATCTTCCTAGCCCTTCTAGATCAAAAGTTAGATTTTCGCACGATTATAGTACTTTCCTATAAACATTCGTTTATCGGGAAAGTAAAACGGCATTTAAAAATGAAAATGCTGAATTTAACAAAATCTTAGATGAAATTTCCAGCTTCGGACGATTTACAATAGAAAAACTCCCTAGGCAATCGTCGGTGGATAGGCATGTCATGACAGCACCTGTTTTCAGACAGAAGCTGAAATCGCTGATGGATTTCATGATAAAACATTAAGTGTTGGGATCTGTGCGCTGCTGGATGTACTCAGTCAAATGGCAAAAGAGAGGATTCCCAAACGTACATATACTAATCTGGCGCTATAACAAAATCACTTCAAACGAAATCGACAATGTAATATGCGCTGAAATACCGGTGTCGAAAAAGATTTTCATGAAGTTGTGACGAAAAATATGATACATGGCCCTTGCGGTATACTGAATCCAAATTCACCATGCATGATAGTGTAGAAGTCTTT
Organism: Xylophagus ater; assembly: GCA_963422695.1. Taxonomy (NCBI): domain Eukaryota; kingdom Metazoa; phylum Arthropoda; class Insecta; order Diptera; family Xylophagidae; genus Xylophagus; species Xylophagus ater. Next base: position 199,529 of record OY730486.1, read on the forward strand.
TTATTAGTTAAATTTAATTTTAATTTAAATATAATAAAAGACTTTACGTTAAATAACAAATTTTACAACAGAATTAGCTCTAGGACAGAACCCAAAATTAAGATATTAATTTTTACAAAAAAAAAACAAAAACTAAATTTTAACATACTTTGTTTTTTTTTTTTTAAATAAAAATTTTATTTTGATTGCATTGCGGATGGTGAGAAGCAGTGTGCTTTAATCTAGCTCCAATAAAATTTGAAAGATCTTGAAATAAGTGAGATGTAAACTGTCGTCCTCGATCGGTAATAATTATATCAGGACAACCAAATCTTGACACCCAGCCATCAAAAAACTGTCGACAAATGGTATCTGATGTAATATCTTTCATTGGAAAGACTTCTGGCCAGCGTGAAAATCTGTCAATACACGTTAAAAGATATGAATATCCTTCCGATTGTTGTAATGGACGTACAATATCTATATTAATTTCACTAAAACGTCTGGAAGGAACTGAGAAAATACCAAAAGAACTTTTATTATTTTTTGTTATCTTTGATTTTTGGCATGCTGTGCACAGTTTTGACCACGTAATACAATCTTTATTGATGAGGGGCCAAACGAAACGTTTCCTAACTAATTTTGATGTTGCTTGTGTTCCAGGATGTGAAAGATTATGAATGTTGTCAAAAATGTTGCATCTAAATTGCAAAGGTATATAAGGCCTCGCGTTACCACACGAAGTGTCACAATACAGTTTTAATTTTGATTCTGGAATCTGAATTAATTTCATTGATAAGCCAGATTTATTATCCAAAAGTATGTTCTTCAATTCATCATCTATTTTTTGAGCCTCTGCGATTTTTTCGAAATATGTTGAAGTGATTTCATCAAGGCGCGAAAGAGTATCAGCAGTAATATTATCTGAGCCAGAAATATGTTGAAAATCTGTTGTGAATTGAGCTATGAAATCAAGATGACGATATTGACGAGGAGTAGCCTTCTCATGTTTTTGATTGAATGTAAAAATTAATGGCTTATGATCAGTAACCAATGTAAATTTGCGACCTTCTAGTATACTGCGGAAATGTTTCACAGCAGAGTATGCAGCAAGTAATTCACGATCATAAGTTGAATAATTTTTTTCGGTAGAACTTAGCTTTCTGGAAAAGAATGCTAGTGGCTGCCAACGGTTTTGGTGTCTCTGTTCCAATGCAGCGCCAATACCAATATCTGATGCATCTACTTTTAATGCGAGATCAGCATCAACTAATGGATGAGCTAAAGTAACTGAATTAGTAAGTTGCTTCTTGCAATTTTCAAATGCTTGAACAGTTGAATTGGTCCACTTTACAGGTCGTTTATCATTCTTCTTACATCCTTTGAGATATTCATTCAAAGTTGCTTGAAAATGAGCTCCCTTTGGAAGAAAGCGGCAGTAAAAATTTAGCATTGCGAGAAATCTCTTAAGACTTTGAATAGTTGATGGCTTTGGATAGTTCGCAATAGCTTCCGTTTTAGCTGTCGTTGGTTTAATAACTTCCGGACGGATTTCGAAGCCAAGAAAATCCAACTTTTCAACCCCCAAAACACATTTGCCTGGATTAATGATAATACCATTTTGCTTTAATCGTTCAAAAATAATTTAAAGATGATTTTTATGTTCTCCTTTAGATGTAGATGCAATTAACACATCATCTATGTACACAAACACAAAATTTAGTCCTCTGAAGATCTGATCCATTATGGTATCTTTACGAATTCAAATATACCGAAAGGTGTTATCAACGCAGTTTTATGAACATCTGCGGGATTCACTGGAATCTGATGAAAAGCTCGTACCAAATCTAATTTAGAAAATATTGTACAATTAGCAAGATTAGATGCAAAATCAGTTATGAACGGAATGGGATAACGATCTGAAATTGTTATTTTATTTAAAAAACGATAATCACGTCGGGGTCACCAATTGTAGAAGTCTTTGTATTAGTTAAATTTAATTTTAAATTAAATATAATAAAAGACTTTACGTTAAATAACAAATTTTATTTTAATACAACAACAGAATTAGCTCTAGGACAGAACCCAAAATTAAGATATTAATTTCTACAAAAAAAAAAACAAAAACTAAATTTTAACATACTTTGTTTTTTTTTTTTTTTTTTAAATTTTATTTTGATTTAAAGTGTATCCACAATAGTATCCAACACAGTTACAGCAAACGATGGATATCCTTTACACAGAAGAAGATCAGCAGAAGATGGCGGTAAATTAGCAACCCCTAGCATATTCGATGAAACTACGATAGGCAAACTCTACACCGTGCATCCCAATCAAGATGAATGTTTCTTTCTTCGCACGCTGTTGATAAATGTGGCCGGTCCAACGTCTTTCCGCCAATTGAGAATTGTGAACGGTGTTACACATGCGCCTTTCCGGAGCGCATGTCAAGCTCTGAATTTATTGCAGAACGAACGACACTGGGATGTATGCATTAATGACGAATGCAGGACGTCACATCCACATCAAATTTGTGTAGTGTTTGCAGTTATATTGACCGCCTGCTGCTCCTTCATCTGCAACATAGTTATAGGGGAAATTCAAAATCCACATGGCTGAAGATATTTTCCGTCGAATATGCAAGGAAAATTCAAACATAAACATGGATTTCACAGCAGAAATCTACAACGAAGTGTTGATAATGATCGAAGATTTGTGCTTAGAAATCGCGAACAAAGTTCTCAATCAATTGGGAATGCCATCACCGAATCGATCTACTGCTGCTTTGTTTGATGTAGGATTGGGTCGTGAACAAAATTACAACACGCGTGATCTTTTGTCCTATGTGCAATCAAATATTCCTAAGCTAACGTTTGAGCAAAAGGGCATTTACGATCAAATAATGCAAACTGTCAATAACGGAGTTGGAGAAATATTCTTTTAGATGGGCCAGGAGGAACTGGTAAACCGTTCCTAACTATATTGATTCTGGCCACAATTCGATCCCAAAATGACATAGCTTTAGCTCTTGCATCGTCCGGAATAGCTGCGACATTGCTACCAGTTCGAAGAATGGCTCATTCCGCTTTGAAATTGCCATTAAACATTCAATACATTGAAAATCCCACCTGCAACATTTCCGAAGCATCCGGCATGGGAAAAGTATTGCAGAAATGCAAACTTATTGTTTGGGATGAGTGCACAATGGCGCACAAAAAATCGCTCGAGGCCCTTGATCGATCATTGCAAGACTTACGTGGAAATTTCAGACCATTTGGGAACGCAATAATATTGTTTGCAGGAGATTTCAGGCAAGCATTACCTGTAATTCCTCGATCGACACCAGCGGACGAAATAAATGCTTGCCTGAAATACTCTATTTTGCGGCGACGCGTAAAGACGTTAAAATTGACTACAAATATGCGAGTCCAACTGCTGGTTGAAAAGGTATTTACCAATATTCAAACCAATTACAAGAATCACGATTGGCTAAGTGAAGGAGCTATTCTTGCGGCCAAGAACAAAGACGTCTACGAACTTAACTATATTATTCAGTCTAACATTCAAAGTGAGGTGGTCACATACAAGTCCGTCGACACTGTTGTAGAAGCAGATGAAGCGATTAATTATCCAACAGAATTTTTGAATTCACTCGATCTGCCGGGGATGCCACCGCACGTACTGCAATTGAAAATCGGTGTGCCAATTGTCATGTTACGAAATATCAATCAGCCAAAGCTTTGCAACGGCACGCGGCTTGCAATAAAAAAATTAATGAGCAACATCATAGAAGCAACAATCTTGACAGGACCTTTTATAGGTGAAGATGTGCTCATTCCTCGTATTCCTATGATTCCAACGGATATGCCATTTCAATTTAAGAGATTGCAATTCCCGATTCGATTGGCGTTTGTAATCACTATCAACAAGGCTCAGGGCCAATCTTTAAAATTGTGCGGTTTAGATCTAGACACGGATTGCTTCTCATATGGACAATTATATGTTGCGTGTTCTAGAGTCGGCAAACCAGAAAGTCTCTATATCTGCACAGAAAATGGAACAACAAAAAATGTTGTATAACCACAAGCATTGTGAAATTAAATATACGAGAAACGTGCACATTTTCTTTTCTTTCTTTTCCATTTAACCAGACTGAGCCACAGCAACGCGTGGTCGGGTACAGCTAGTTTTATACTAAACAATTTGTTATCTCGTAAGATTTTTCGTCATATTTCAATACACGAATAAATTTAGTATAGTGCAACTTTGCTTCAAAAGATATTACAGTAACACCTTGTTAGAATTTTAAATTTATTTATACAAATTAATTTTCCTTTTGGAGTACATATATACATAGTAGCGTGATTCATTCTTTACTTTTTTTTAAATGAAAATAATACACTTAGAATTGAATGCATATATCAAATCTTTATTATCAACTTTAAGCACATAGTATGGCAATTAATGTTTGAAAATAATTTCCTTCAAATGTTGGCCGGCACTACGTTTCAGCTCGGCCAGTCTGGCGGTCCAATTTTCGATCACTCTCTCAAGCATTTCGACCGGAATCTCATGAATGACACGTGTAATGTTCGCTTCCAATGCTTCAATTGTCACTGGTTTATCGGTAAAGACTTTTGACTTTACATAGCCCAAAGAAAAAAGTCCAAAGGTGTGATATCGCACGATCTTGGTGGCCAATTCACTGGGCCAAAACGTGAAATTAATTGCTCACCGAAATGATTTTGCAATAAATCCATTGTAACACGGGCTGTATGGCTCGTAGCACCGTCTTGTTGAAACCAAATATTGTCAATACCACGGGCTTCAATTTCAGGTACCAAAAAGTATGTTATCGTGGCACGATAGCGCTCACCATTGACGGTAACGTGGCCGCCGGCCGCTTTTTTGAAGAAATACGGACCGATGATGCCCCCGTCCCATAAACCACACCAAACTGTTGTTTTCAATGGATGTAATGATAGCTCTTGAAACTCTTGTGGATGCTCATCATCCCAAATACGGCAATTTTGCTTATTAACGTAGCCATTAAGCCAGAAATGAGCCTCATCACTGAACGAAATTTGGCTTGAAAATTCCGGATTTTCTTCGATGAGTTCAAGCGCCTATTGTAAACGTTGCTCAGATGTAAGTCTTGACATGATGAATTGCCATACAATCACACGTTATATATTTTGTTGTTGTTTATTAAAGGAAATATGAAGGTGTTAATAATGTTGACAATTGTTGGGAATTATTCATACGCTAAATTCCAAACACAACCGCTAAATAACACGTGAATTTTTTCGAACCGGTGGGAAATGCGGTAATTTACCAAACAACGCGGAATATATACACAAAAATGAGTCTGCACCAGGAGGACGAAACTTGAAATTTTCTCACACTTTGTGACGGCAAAATTATAAGTCTTTGTAATATATCTGGAGCAATGTCAAAAACATAGAACCATAATTGGAACAGGAATGAAACACCTGTTTGGAACAATGACCGAAGGCGATGCAGAAGATATTAACAATAGAATTAAGACTTTGGAAGAGCGTGATTCTTAAAATTTATATCTAATTAATTTTAAAAATCAACGATAGTGCAACCAGCTTTTGATACTTTGTAACGAATGTGATCGTTATTTGTTTTTCACGCGAGCTTGACGGTCCTGCTCACTTTTGCCGGGTGTCTCAGGGCTGTTTGCCAGAGTTAGGCCAGCGACTCACATGCTAGATTGTATGCATGATATATTAAAAAAAAAACTACTAAATATTCGGTAAAGCGAAAGAAAAAAAAACCAAGAAAATTGTAACGGCCACATCAAAATGTTAATGGCCTGATGAGTTCTTTCAAGAAGTTCTCTATATGTTTATTTACTTTTATCCTTTTTTAAAGACCCTAAAAAGATAGGAAGAATAAATTTCATGTGCAAGTAAAAAGAAATAATACTAATGTGTACCTATAGATGTACTGTGATGTCCAAAAATGTTCATGTCAATTAATGTTTATCTGAAAAAAAGAAAACAATTAATGGTTGATTAATTTATTTCAGGAAAGTGATACGAGAACTGAATTGATCCATGGAGTGAATCCTGTTTGTATCATCCTGACGAGCATGAAATGAAGAGAAATCAATGAAACGTCACAGAAAATAAATATATGGAATTTTTATTAAAATTATACTCACCTGAATTGTTTTTTATACATATTTTATGATATCAGAGCTAGAATGTGTAAAGGAATTGGAATCGCGAGAAGTGACGGTTACGTGAATTTACCCTACTCAAATCTTACCTGTCAGATCCGGTCGGAAGTCGATTGTGGTGTGTGCTTCATGTTTTAGATGCATTGTGATACATCATTCTGATCGGCAATCGTTGGCGAAATGGTCTGCCTAAAAATAAAATAATAATATTCTAAAATTTTAAATTTTTTTGTTAAATTGGGTGGATATAACCTCAATTTTTGTCCGATGATTTTTCTTCGTTTTTTGCCCTTAAAAAGGCCTAATTAATTGAAGTACTCGGCTAGAACGAAGGGGAAGCTTGAGATTGGTGAATTGGTCCGGAAAAGGACGAATCGAATTTTTTTAAATTTTAATAAAATTTGAATTTTCGTGAAAAAAAGGAAGAATGTACTAGTTTTTTTTTTTTAGCGGTGACAATCACCCTGCTAAGGAAAGGGGAATTTAATTTAAAATTTAAAAAAAATAAGAATTATTAAAGAAAGAAAAAGCTGAATGGGCATTAAAATCATAAGCGAATATGTTGTAATGATAAATGGATTTTTTTTATTATTATATAACACATATCCTGTGAAGTCCAAGCAAATACTTAAACTTTGACTCAATACCGTTAATCTCAAGCCTATAAAAAAAAGGAGCGTATCAATGCAAAAAGTCAGTCAGAATTTTAATTTCGCTAGTGTATGTTAAAAATATATAACTGTATAACTGTATAACAGTAAATAATTATTAAGAATTATTAGAACACTAACACAATAACACAAAGATTTATAAAATCAATCAGTCATCATTTACTTGTCGGTCAGATCACAAGCATTTAATCTCACTTTTATAATATAAACATTAATATAGAATTAAACATTGTATTTCTAACGATTGTTTTTTAATGTACACCTCTTTCTAATCCTTTCTCGGAGTTTATTTTGACATTGGTGCCGAAACCCGGGAGTTATCGTGGGCGAGAATTAAAAAACAATAAAAAATTAATTAACGCGTGTTTTGCAAAACGGTTATTCAAGTGAATAAATCGAAATGAACGCCTCAAGTCGTTCCGTTTATCGCGGGCAAATCACAAAATTAACGAAAAGTGCGTTGGGATATTTAATTTCAGATGACTCACAAATTAACGAGCGTAGAGTTGATAAATTAGACGCTATCGAAGAAGAAATTACGGTCTTCTTAGAACGGTTAACGGCTGCTCGAGAGAGTCTTAACAAAGCTAATATCGAACTGCGATCTTCTGTAAAGGCAGATGACTATCAAAAAGAAAACGAAGCTATAGCTGAATATGAGGATAAGGCGATTAGTGTCATCAGTCGTATCAAGCAACGTTTTATAAAAGTAGGAGAATTTCAGCGTCGTTTTAATTCTAGTTATTCACCAGAAAACCAAAGTTCTACTGTAAATCAGCATTCAATTAAACTTCCTAAATTAAATTTACGAAATTTTTCTGGAGATTTTAAAGATTGGCTTCCATTTTGGGAACAATTTCGCACGTCCATACATGAAAATTCAAGTTTAAGTGCAGTGAAAAAGTTTAATTATTTACAATCACTACTAACGGGAAGTGCAGCAGAATCAATTGCTGGATTTACGCCAACCGAAACGTGCTATGATGCCGTCATAGCTTTATTGTTGGATGAATTTGGAGATACGGAAAAAATCATAGATTAAAACATGAATCAGCTTATGTCACTACTTCCTGTTTCTTCACGCCATGATGCACGTGGACTTAGACGACTTTATAATACCATAATGGCAAGCACACGTTCTCTTACAGCTTTAGGAGTACCATCGTCACATTATTACATAATGCTGAAATCCGTGTTGCTAAAATGTATCCCATACGATTTAACGTTAGATTTTCATAGAAATCTTGAAGGTCATTTAGAGGCTGAAAAGGGGCCAGCATTTAACGCAGTAACTAGTAATGAAGAGAGAGAATCGGTTGCAGATAATGAAAGCTCTATAACGTTCAGTGGGGATAAACAAGTAAAGGATATTCTTAGATTTTTAAAAATAGAAGTAGAATCTCTCGAAAAATCTGGAACATCAAAACGCATGCCTACTCAAATATCACAAAAAGAATTTAAAACGGCAACAGGGTTACTAACACAGAGTGAAACTATACCATTTCAGTTTCAAAATGACAATAGTAAACTTCAAAATGAGAATAGTAAACTTCAAAGTGGAATAGTAAACTTCAAAATGAGAATAGTAAACTTCAATATGAGAATAGTAAACTTCAATATGAGAATAATAAAAAGAGAGCTCTCAAGAAAGTTGTCAAGTATTCTTAACATCAGAAACAAATTATTCGTCAAAAAACAGGGAGTAAGAGCCTTAGAAAGCCTTATGGAAGAAGGTCTGCAGACAATTATACCAACGATATGTGCCAATTGCATCGCAAGCATTCAAAGAAAATTCACTGCAGCTCTTAACTTAGAAAATATGCTATATTAATAAATTTAATTTCAAATATTTTGAATTAATATTAATTGTTTTAAATTAAATTAAAATAAAAAATCACATATTGAAGTTTAATATTCTCATTTTGAAGTTTACTATTCTCATTTTGAAGTTTACTATTCTCATATTGAAGTTGACTATTCTCATTTTGAAGTTTACTATTCCACTTTGAAGTTTACTATTCTCATTTTGAAACTAAAAAGGTATAGTCAATGTTTTTTCTGTAAATCAAACGCACACTTGGCAAATCAGTGTGATGCAATAACGCTACAGAAGAAAAAAGAAATGTTAAAGAGAGAAGGACGGTGTTTCAAATGCATAAAACGAGGACACAACTCTAGATTTTGTAAAAATAAAAATATTCGATGTAATTCATGCAATGGTAATTATATCTCATCTATGTGTGACCCAAACTATCGGCAAAAATTCACAAAGTCAAACACGCAAACTGAAAAAATAGACAACAATAAAAATTCTAACGAAAGTCAACAGAAAGCAGTAAATTTGTATACAGCTACGCAGGCGCAGTCAGTAAAAATATATTTACAAACAGCATGTGCTTTTATTCACACTTCGTCAAGCGAAATGTCATCAATTTTTGTGAGACTTATTTTGGATGGTGGAAGTCAACGAACATATATTCGACAAAGTGTATCAAGACGACTTAATTTGGATATTGTTGACACTGTGAATATTTCTATTTTACCATTTGGACAAACAAGGTCAACGGAGAAGTGTAAATACAATCGTGTCAGAGTGTGGTTAAGAAGTCAACATGACAACAAGTGTATTTCTGTCATGGCTATAGAGGTGCCAGAAATTTGTGTAGATTTTCTTCCTGTACCGAACACAAATAATCCTCTATTTGCAAAATTTAAATTAGCAGATGAACGTAAATGTAATAATCTTGAGCCCGGAATTAGTTTACTTATCGGCGCAGATTATTATTGGACTATTGTGTCTGATGAATATGAACGACTAACCGCAAATTTGACATGTATTAAAACGATATTAGGTTGGACAATTCAAGGTCCAACTTTAGGAAATGCATTTGAAGACGGACTGTCATTAGCAGCTACAGCAACATCGTTATGTACAAATTTCTTAGATGAAGAAAGTGTAAAACGTTTTTGGGATCTCGAAAGTTTGGGCATTTCTAAGTGCAGTAATGATACGATATTAAACGGTAATATAGATAAATATATTACAAAAAACGGTTCAAGATATGAAGCATCACTATAATGGAGAAATGAAGATACTGTGATTGAGAGTAATAAAAAGGGTGCTTTAGTAAGATTTGAAAATTTAATTAAAAAACTTTCAAGAGATCCTGTCAAATTACAAGAATATGATTCACTTATGCAAGAATATTTATCATGTAATATTATCGAAAGGGTTAATGATGTTGAGAACGATCGAAAGGTCTATTACATGCCTCATCGTTCTGTATATAGACTAGATAAAACAACAACCAAAACGCGAATAGTTTTTGACGCTTCTGCTCGTTCAGGTAACAATTTTTCGCTTAATGACCATTTATTCGCAGGACCAAATACGCTGCCTGATGTCTTAACTGTGTTGTTGAATTTTCGTTTTGGAGAAATTGGCTTAGTAGCTGATATAGAAAAAGCCTTTCTTCAAATAACATTAGCAGAGAAAGATCGTGACAATCACAGATTTTTTTGGTTCGATGGTAAAGTCAACGCCGGAAGTCAGCTACCGCCATGCACTGAATATAGAATGACACGTTTAGCGTTTGGCATTACCTGCAGTCCTTTTCTTCTTAGTGCAACCTTACGCACACATTTTAAAACGGAAGCTAATATTTATCCAGAAACGTGTGAAATACTGCAAAAATCATTTTATGTGGATGATTTAATTTTGAGTGTCGACGGTATATCAGAAGCTGTCAAAATTTATAAAGAAACTTGTCACATACTAGAGAGAGCATCTATGAATATTCGAAAATGGAATTCAAATAATATTTGCGTTCGACAAAAAATTAATGGTGAAGACTGTAATGAACAAAAGGTACTTGGAATGGTCTGGTATTGTTCAACAGATGAAATATCAGTAAGCTTGGAACAAACTGTTGATTATTTTATGACGGCCACAAAACGGAATGTATTCCAGTTCATTACTAAGATTTACGATCCACTAGGTATTCTAGGTCCGTTTATTGTCAAATTAAAAATTGTGCTTCAGGAGTCTTGGCGTCTGAAACTAGGATGGGATGATGTTCTTCCAAATCATTTGCTACTAATATGGAACAATTGTATTTCACATTATCACTATCTAAAAGACATTTGTTTACCGAGATACATTTTCAAGTCAACATATCGCATTAATATACAACTTCATATGTTTGCGGATCCCAGTTTATCGGCATATGGAACAGTGGCATACATCAGATGTGAATACGTGGACAATTCGATCACCACTCACTATTTGTGTTCAAAGAATCGGGTAGCGCCACTTACACAAAATGGTGATAAGGAACTTACGCTTCCAAAGCTTGAATTAACTGCAGTTCTTCTCGCGGCACGAATATCAAAATATTTAAAGGACAATTTGAACATTCATTTTGATAATATCTGTTATATTTTAGAACTGTCTTCTTTTATTGTCTATTCATGACTGACTTACTGTCACTACTGCAAGGCAGTAGGCAGTAGTTTACAAGTATTAACATGTATGTAATACAACATCTTTCTTTTTAACTATTTTTTTTTTTTTTTTTTTTTTTTATATAGCATATAATTCAATTCAATTTAAAAATAAAATTTATATAGGTTAACAATTCAAAATTAGTGGTGATTTCCACATACACAATTCTAATAAGCTTAAACAATATGTGATATAAAAAATTTAAATTTAGTTCTAAGAAATTACTCGACCTGAGCGCAATTGCATTCCACTTTGATGTGTTACATTCAAATCATTGTCAAATCTTTCATGATGACCTTGACTGGAATCATTATCTTCAATAGTTTCACGTTGTTTTGTGAATTTTATATTATGACTGTGATCATCCACAGAATGAGGAACCTTTAAAATATGTTGACGATTACGCCTGAAAATATGACCATTCTCATCCAAAATGGAATATGACCTGGGTTCATTGCACACTCCAACAATTTTTCCAGGCGTCCATTCGGATGTGAGAGATGTTTTATAATAAACCTTCTCCCCTTGTTCCAGAGGTTGCAGTTTTCTGGTATTTTTATTATAATTTCTTATAATTTTTTGAATATTCTGATGAAGTTTTGATAAATGTAAATTTTGATCAACTACTGATGGCAGTAGTTGTGTCTGCAAAGATGGTAGTTTTGTTCTTAAACAACGAGACATTAGCAGTTCCGATGGTGAGTTGATGTTATTCTTTGGGGTCGAACGATACTGTAACAAGGCTATGTATGGATCAGTGCCAGTTTCGTCACATTTCGATAATAAGTTTTTAATTGTGCCTATGGATCTCTCAACTAGTCCATTGGATCTTGGATAGTGAGGACTGGATGTTATATGTTCAAAATTCCATTCTTTTGCAATTTTTTTGAATTCTTCGGAATTAAATGGTGGACCGTTATCAGAAATCACCGTATTGGGTATACCATGCCTGGCGAAAATCGATTTTAAATTTGTAATGACTGGCTTAGACGAGGATGAAGAGTTTAATGCAGCTAATTCAATATAAGTGGAATAATAATCAACTACCAGTAAATATATTTTATTTTTAAAATGGGAAAGATCAATGCCTACTTTGTACCAGGGAATTACAGTTTTGTGATGTAGAATGATAGGTTCCTTTGGATTATTATTCCTATGACGGATGCATGTTTCACATTGACTAACATAATTCTGAATGTCATTATTAATGTTGGGCCAATACACAAAATTTCTTGACAGGTTTTTACATCTTTCTATGCCGAGATGACCTTCATGAATTATTTGGAGTATTTCGTGACGTAGATTTTTTGGAATAATTAGACTAGACCCCTTAAAAACCAAATTCTCGTAAACATGTATTTCATCTCTTATTGTGAAATACGGTGAAGTTAAAATGTCTATGGATTTCTTGTTGCTTGGCCACCCATTATGGCAATATTTAATTAATTTCTGTAGACCTAAATCTGCTTTTGTTTCTTCTCTAATCTTTTCTAGATTGTCTTTGGAAATAGATAAATTCCTAGTTAACAAGTTAATCTGTAAAGTAAGGTCTTTGTCAAATACAGTTAAAGTTTCATAGGGAAGCGCAGCTCGTGAAAGCGAATCGGCTACATACATATATTTTCCAGGCTTAAATACAACATTTAGATCATATGTCTGTAAACGTAACATAATTCGTTGGAGCCTAGGAGGAATTTTGTATAATGGCTTGTTGAAGATAGTCACTAAAGGCTTGTGATCTGTTTCAACTAAAACTTTATGACCATAAACGTACTGGTGGAATTTTGTGCAACCAAAAAGAATTGCAAAAAGTTCCTTTTCAATTTGTGTATAATTCTGTTGACAGTTGATCAGTGTTGCGGATGCGAAGGCTATTGGTCTATTGTCATGCATGATTACAGCACCCATTGCGTTTTTTGAAGCGTCAACAGATAAACTTAGTGGTTTATTTGGATTAAAATATGTTAATATTGGAGCTGTACTAATTAGAGATTTTAGGTTTTTAAATTCTATTTCATGTGATGGTGTCCATTGCCATTCAGTCTCTTTTTTCAATAAATTTCTCAAATTAGACGTTTCAATTGAAAGGTCTTTTATGAAAGAACCTAAATAGTTAACCATGCCTAAAAATCTTTGTAAGTCTGTGACAGAAGATGGAGAAGGCATTTTACATATTGCTTCTACCTTGGTTTCATCTGGCTTGATCCCTTGATGACTAAAAATATGACCCATGTATTTAACTTCATTGCAAAGAATTTTTGATTTGGCTTCGTTAAATTTTAAACCAAGATTTTGTGCCGTTAGTAGAACTAATTCGAGACGACTATTATGCTCTTCAATAGTTGCACCATAAATCAAAAAATCGTCAATATAAATAACAAGACCAGGTATATTAGAAAAATTTTTTATCATTTCTGAATGGAAAATTTCAGGTGCTGAACTAATACCAAATGGTAAACGTGGAAATCTATATCGCCCAAATGGTGTAATAAACGTGCATAGTTTAGAAGATGGCTCGTCTAAAGGTATAGTCCAGAAACCTGAATTGGCATCGAGGATCGAAAAATATTTGGCATTAATTATTTGTGATTTTATGTCTTCAATTGTCGGTAACTGAAAATGCGAACGTAATATTACTCTATTTAGATTACGAGGATCTAAACATAGTCTAAGCTTACCATTAGGTTTCGCTACTAGAACAATTGAATTTACCCATTCTGTAGGCTCCTCAACGGGGACAATCACATTCATTTTAATTAGGCGATCAAGTTCATCTTTTAACAATTCTTTTAATTTGAAAGGTATCCTGCGCATATTGTCAATAACAGGTCGAGCATCATTTCTTATTGTTAGATGACACTTAGTTTTTAAACAACCAAGGCCTTGGAACACACTTTTATATTTCTGTAAAATTTTACAATTATTATCAGATAGTTTGTTATCTAAATTTATTGAATGAACCCGTTTTATTAAATTCAATTCCACACAGGTATGCAAGCCTAATACTGTTTGACATTCTAAATCGACAACAAAAAACTCTATTAGATGTTTTTGATTCAAAAATTCGCATGTTAAAAAACACTTTCCAAAATTTTCAATTGATCACCATTAAAAGTCGCGATTTTGACATTAGAAAGTTTTAAGTTTGTTGGACCTAATTTCAATTTCTCAAATTGAAAAGTCGACATGACATTGACTTGCGCACCTGTGTCCAATTGCATTTTAATTTTTATTTTATTTATCTTAATTTGAATGTACCACAGTTTTTCTTTACCTACGTCCAATCCTCCTACAAAAAATTCTTCCGGCTCTGATGATGATGATGACTCGTTGTTTGTTTTTTTAAGTCCCAAGTGATTAACTGACTTATTTTTCTAGTATATACACATTCTCGCATAATGGTTTTTCCGCTTACAAATGTTACAAATGACTCCAATAGCTGGACACCGTTCTCTATGGACAAGACCGCACTTGTTACAAATTCCAATTTTATTTACTTGCTGTTTGTATTCAATTTGTTGTTTTTTCTTTTCACTTTCTGGCTGGCTATTTCTATGACCCTGATGACCTCTACTAAATGGATTTTGTCGGCTGTCATTACTGTTAAATTTGGTACTATGTAAAGCACCAACACAATTGAAATCCATTTCCTTTTGTAGTTGTTGTGACTGTCTTCTTGTTAATTCCATTGTTTTTGCGATTTCTAAAGCCTTTTCAAGCTTTATGTCACCTTCATTTTGAAGGCGTTCTTTTATGTAGAGATAATTTTCCCTTAGACCACATATTAATATATCACGCACCAGTTCTTCTCGTAAATTTCCGAATGAGCAATTGAAACTCAAATTTATTAATACAGTTATATATTCATCTATGCTTTCATCAACTAACTGTTGTCTGGTAAAAAACGTATGTCTTTCCATTGCAATATTAGTTTTCGGCACAAAATATGACTCCAACTTTTTCACTAAGATTTCATATTTAATTTTGTAGATATCTTCATTAAATGAGTTTAATATTTCATAACTTTCCGGTCCAAGATTATGAAGTAATAACGCAACTTTTCGTCCATCATTTTCATTTTCCAAATCTGAGGCACGCATATATAATTTAAATTGGTTAAACCATTTTTTCCACGTGTCGCCCAAATTTGAATTTTTTAATTCTATTGGTTGAATTTGACAACTTAATGTTATAGATCGTGTACGCACAATCTAAAGTGGGTCAAACTTAGAGAAGCTGTCAAATACGACGAGACGAAGACATTCATTCAGCATACATAAGTGACAGCGAGAAGACGCATAGAAAACATCAGATCAAAATCTATCTAATTGTAACCACATTAAAATCTAAATAAAGAATATTTTTTGTAATTAATAAAGTGTATATTAATCTACAACAAAATAACACATGGTGTCAGATGTGGAAAGGTAAGCATTTTGAAATCAGAAATAAATTTGTTATTTGGTGCATAAAAAAAACAAAATGGCAGAAATACAACTTTTAGAACAAAAGTTAGCGACCTTAGAAGAATCTATACAAAAATTTAGAGAAGAAAATAAATCGCTGAAAGAAGAAATAGGAAAATCAGTTTATACAACAAATATTACAAATATTCCATTTCCAAAACCAATTAATATTCATGAGGGAGACATAACCTCAAATTTTAATTTTTTCAAGAACACGTGGAAAAATTATAGTCTAGCTAGCGGGCTGAATCTAGAAAGCCAACAAAAACAAAAAGCAATCCTATTATCAGTAATTGGAGACGATATATTCAAGCAATATCAGCATTTCACAATCTCAGAACATGACGAATTAACGTGTGATAACCTATTAGAAGCCATAGGTAGAAACATAACGCCCGAACACAACAAAAGATACGAAAGAGCCATCTTCAACTTAGCTAAACAAGATACCAACGAGTCGTATGACGCATATTTCATTCGTTTAAAAAGTCACATCAAAAATTGTGAATATGGTGATCTTTCGGAAGACTTATTGTTAGACCGAATCATAT
This sequence comes from Xylophagus ater, assembly GCA_963422695.1. Lineage (NCBI taxonomy): Eukaryota > Metazoa > Arthropoda > Insecta > Diptera > Xylophagidae > Xylophagus > Xylophagus ater. Next base: position 215,911 of record OY730486.1, read on the forward strand.
GTTCAATCAAAGATATAAACTTAAGAGAAAGACTGTGGCTCGACAAAAACGTCACATTAGTAACAGCAATCGAAATTTGTCGATCAAAAGAAGCATCAGCAGCACAACTAACAGTTATAGATTCAAAAGACAACCAATTCGAAGATGTCAACAAAATCAAACAAAGTAACACACACTCAGAAGAGTTAAAGTATCAACCGCGTTCACAAAATACAAAATGTCTTTATTGCGGCTTAACACAACATAGATCCTTAGAAGATTGTCCTGCTAGAAACGTAGCATGCAATTTCTGTTCCAAAAAAGGACACTATGCAAGAGTATGTCTAAAAAAACAAAACTCACAGAGAATTAAAACAATTGTTCCAGAAGATATTGGCATACTTTCAATAAACACACCAACAACAAATGCCAACGCAAAAATCAAGCTAAAAATTGGAATAGGTCCAAACAAACAAAAACATAAAGATACAGAGTGTCAGTTAGACACAGGAGCATCAGTTAACGTTATAGGATATCATAACCTATGCCGAATACTTAATATGCAGAAACCTATCATCAACAATACTAATATTCGGCTAAAAGGGTTTTATGGCTACACAATTAAACCCCTTGGTGAAATAGACTTAACAGTTACGAGTAAATCTAACTCATTGAAAACAAAATTTACGATTATTGATAAAGTACACATTCCAATAATCTCAGCAGAAACATGTCAGCAATTAAATGTCATCAAAATATGTGAAGAAATAAGAATACAAAACAAAACACAAACCACACAACAAATTATAGAAAAATACAATAGCGTATTTACTGGGCTAGGAGAACTTGAGAAAGAAATAAAGTTAGAAATTGACACGAACATTCGCCCCCGAAAACAAGCGCCTAGAAGAGTTCCAATAGCCTTGAGAAACGAACTCAAAGAAAAATTAGACGAAATGGAAGCTTTAGGTGTTATTGCTCCTGAACACGGCTCAACAGATTGGCTTAGCAACATAGTCCTGGTAAAGAAAAACAACAAATTAAGAATTTGTCTCGACCCAACGGAACTAAACAAAGCATTAGTAGACGTGAAATTTCCAACTAACACAATTGAAGAAATCATACCAGAGTTAAAGAACGCCAAAATATTTTCTATACTAGATGCAAAGCATGGATTCTGGCAAATCAAATTACACGACGAAACCTGCAAATTAACCACCTTTAGTACTCCATTTGGAAATTATAAATTCCTGAGACTACCCTTCGGGATCAAACCAGCAATGGAGATATTCCAGCAAAGACAAAACGAAATTCTACAAGGTCTAAAGGGAATTGAATGTATTGCAGACGATATACTAGTATTTGGTAGTGGAGAAAGCCATGAAGAAGCCTTAGAGGATCATAATAAAAATCTAGAAAGCCTTTTCAAACGACTACAAAAAAAAAATTTGAAGCTCAATAAAGAAAAGGCCAGATTCGGTCTTGAACAAATAAAGTTTTATGGACATATACTTACGAGCGAGGGTCTTAAGGCAGACACCGAGAAAATTTCGGCTATAACAAACATGCCGGAACCTAAACGCAAATCAGAATTAATGAGGTTTCTTGGAATGATAACATATCTGGGAAAATTCCTCGAAAACTTAGCACAAATCGCAGAGCCATTACGAAAACTAACTAGAAAAGAAGAAGATTATATCTGGAGACCAATACAAACTAAAGCCTTCGAAGATCTAAAAACATTATTAACACAAAGCCCAGTTTTGAGATATTACGACATACACAAACCTATCGTTATACAAACAGATGCGTCATCATTCGCAATGGGTTGTGTTCTAAAACAGGACGATCATCCAGTAGCATACGCCTCAAAAACACTCTCAAAAACGCAAAGAAACTATGCACAAATAGAGAAAGAAATGTTGGCCATAGTATTTGCCTGCAATCGTTTTGACCAATACCTATGTGGCAGAAACAATATAATAGTCGAAACTGATCATAGCCCGTTAATCAATATATTTTCAAAATCACTCATTTTAGCACCAAAACGATTGCAGAGTATGATATTATCATTACAAAGATATAACATAACATTAAAATATACCAAAGGCACAGAAATGTATATAGCAGACACATTATCTAGAGCACCAGAAGTAACATCGAGTATAGAAAAACAATACAGCATATACAAGATTGACAAAATACTAAGCGAATACGACAATATCAATAGCATTGAAAACATCAGAGTCTCCAGCAATACAATCGAGAAAATAAGAAAAGAAACAACAATTGACCAAACAATGTCTAAACTGAGAGAAGTAGTAAAAAACGGCTGGCCACAAAAAGCAAAAGCTTTGCCCGAAGCTGTACAACCATACTTTCCATATAGAGAAGACTTACATTATCAAAATGAACTAATGTTAAAAAGCAACCGTATAATAATTCCAGTCAACCTAAGAAATGAGATGTTATCCCGACTTCACTATTCCCATTTGGAAATCGAAAATACAATAAAACTTGCTAAAGAAACCATTTTCTGGCCCGGCATAAACAAACAGATAAAACAAAGAATACAAAGTTGCGACACTTGTACCAAATTCAGTCCCAATCAACAACACGAACCAATGATTACACACGAGATACCGACAAAAGTTTTCCAAAGAATCAGCATGGACGCATTTGAGATAAACCAGAATCAGATAAAAAAAAAGTTCCTATTAACAGTAGATCACTACTCAGATTTTTTTGAAATTGATGAACTTAAAGATATGAACACGAACACCACCATCCAAATTTGTAGAAAGAACTTTTCCAGATATGGTACTCCAGAAACCGTAATTACAGATAATGGTACAAACTTCTCATCACAAGAATTTATAGAGTTTTCAAAGAATTGGGAATTTACGCATCATACATCCAATCCAATACACCAACAGGGCAATGGAAAGGCCGAAGCAGCAGTAAAAATAGCAAAAACACTGATAAAAAAAAGTATAGATAGTGGCACAGATTTCTACAAAGCACTCCAGGTATGGAGAAACACTCCAAACAAACTCACATCCAGCCCAGCAGAAAGATTTTTCTGCAGAAAATTAAGATGCATAATACCCATCATTGACTTAGATCAACATGTAGTAAAAAATGTTCCTGAAGCAATCCACAGACAGAGAACATACAATAAACAACACTACGACCGCACCGCAAAATGTCTAAAGCCCCATGAAAGTGGAGATCTAGTATTTTTCAAATTACATCCGGAAGACAAGTTCTGGAGACCGGCACAAATAATAACAAAACTAAAAAATAGGTCATATCTACTTAGTTTCAATGGTCGCGAATATCATAGAAATGCCATACACATAAGATCGACAAAAAGCACCAATACAAACAATCTGATCAATCAAAATGCTATACCTCAAAACACAAGCATCGAAATTCCAAACGATCAGAATAGCGGTGAACCAGATATTTCAACACACATAATACCGACAACATCATCAGATGTGTGTGGTGAAGACGAAACAGAACCAGTTACATCAACTCCAATCCATAAGAAAATTAACCTACGTAAGAGAGATAAAATTCGTCCACCACTTTGGCAAACGGACTACGAAATCGGCAAAATAAAAAAAGAAAAAGAGGATGTTATAGATCGTGTACGCACAATCTAAAGTGGGTCAAACTTAGAGAAGCTGTCAAATACGACGAGACGAAGACATTCATTCAGCATACATAAGTGACAGCGAGAAGACGCATAGAAAACATCAGATCAAAATCTATCTAATTGTAACCACATTAAAATCTAAATAAAGAATATTTTTTGTAATTAATAAAGTGTATATTAATCTACAACAAAATAACACACTTAATATTTTATTTTTTTGACTTAAACTTTCACCATTAGTTGGATTTGACATCTTAAATAATTTTTATATCATTTTATTTAATTTTTTAATTTAATCTGACACCATGTTATATTTTAGAACTGTCTTCTTTTATTGTCTATTCATGACTGACTTACTGTCACTACTGCAAGGCAGTAGGCAGTAGTTTACAAGTATTAGCATGTATGTAATACAACAATATCTATCTATGGTCAGACTCCAAAATTGCACTTTCATGGATTAATGGAGATCCTCGTAGGTGGAAACCATATGTTTGTCATCGTGTTAACGAAATCCGAAAGATAACTTCACACTCAGATTGGAATCATTGTTCTGGTGATCACAATCCTGCAGATATGCTCACTCGAGGAGTGACAGGCAAATATTTGTTAGAATCTTTGCTGTGGCGCCATGGACCAAATTGGTTATCAGAAGAAACAAGCAATTGGCCTAAATCAGATAAAAATTTCGATAATTCTAATGTTTTTTTGTCTTTACAGGTCACGGTTGAAGAACGCAATAATTCTGAAATCAAACCTGTATTCAATATTGAGGATTTTTCTTCATATAAACGAGTATTACGTGTCACAGCGTATATAAAACGATTTGTAAATATACTACATGGTAAAACTTATAAAACGAAATTTCTGTCAATGAACGAATTACAAGAAGCAGAAATTTATTGGATAAAATACATACAGAGCACAGTATATCAGAACGAAATTAACACATTGAGAAACAACAAATCGATTTCTCAATCTTCATCAATATTAACGTTAAATCCTATAATCGACGAAGACGGAATTATCCGCGTTGGTAGTCGGCTTCAAGAAGCTGTACACGAGATTCAAAACTGTTTTCCAATAATATTACCTAAATCACCATATTTAACGACACTTATTGTATTGGATGAACATGAACGAGTCCTTCATGGCGGTATCAACACTGTTTTAACGAAAATTAGAGAGAAATTTTGGATAATACGTGCACGTCAACTAGTGAAAACTGTCGTCCATCGATGTAAAGTTTGTAAACGGTTGAAAGGAAAAGCAATTTCACAACCATTTGCACCGTTACCAAAGAGCAGATTAATAGCTTCAAGGCCATTTGAAACTACAGGTGTAGATTTTGCGGGACCTCTTTATGTAAAAGATTCTTCAGAAGAAAACGCAAATCGCAAAGTTTATATAATGCTTTTCACGTGTGGTGTAGTTCGAGCTATTCATCTCGAGCTAGTTTTGAATTTAAGTACGGAATCTTGTATATTGGCTATTAGAAGATTCATCGCACGAAGAGGGGCGCCGAAAACTATTATATCAGATAACGCAAAAACATTTAAACGAGCTGAACTCGAATTCAAAGAGTTTGGTGATATTGTAAATTCAGAAGAGCGTCAAGGATATGTAACAAATTCAAATATTTCCTGGCAATTTATTGTTGAACGTGCTCCATGGTGGGGAGGTTTCTATGAACGATTAGTCCAAAGCGTAAAGCGTATTTTACGAACTACTGTTGGGCGAATGACATTAACAATTGATCAGCTGCAAACATCACTAACGGAAGCTGAAGCTGTAATTAATGCTAGACCGTTAACTTATGTAAGTGACGATCCTCTCGACTTATCGCCTCTAACACCAGCTCATTTCCTATCTGGAATATATTCTGCAATCAACACAGAATCAAACTTTTCGGCAGATGTTAATTTACGCGCGAAATGGAGATCCAGATTACGTACTACAACTTTATTTCGGAAACGTTTTAAAACGGAATATTTACAACAACTGCGTTCACATCATAATAACGCACAACGATTTTCTTCAAACGTTAAAGAAGGCGATGTTGTACTCGTCTATGATCAAGCAACGCCGCGAGTTTTGTGGAAGCTCGCTATAATTGATACAACATTTCCTGGTCGTGACGGAAAAGTACGAGCTTGTCTTATGCGGAACTAAACTTCGGAGATCAGTTCAGCATTTGTATCCTTTGGAGATAGATGATACGTCATACTCGCCCTCCGGAGGATGTTAAAAATATATAACTGTATAACTGTATAACAGTAAATAATTATTAAGAATTATTAGAACACTAACACAATAACACAAAGATTTATAAAATCAATCAGTCATCATTTACTTGTCGGTCAGATCACAAGCACTTAATCGCACTTTTATAATATAAACATTAATATAGAATTAAACATTGTATTTCTAACGATTGTTTTTTAATGTACACCTCTTTCTAATCCTTTCTCGGAGTTTATTTTGACAGTGTAAGGCGAAGCCCTACTCAAAAAAAAAAATTGATTTTTTCATTGTTACCAAAAATAAAAAAAAAAGGAAAAAAAGGAATTCTGGCCATAAAATTTGTTCATAAGGATTCCGCAAAAAAAGAAAGGCCCAGAAGGATCATCGGACGGCTGAGGAAATATAAGAAAAGAACAAAAGAAAGAAAAACAACATTATTTATTTCAAATCATCACTCACCGAATTGTCAACTTGCTGATCAGCTGATGTTTCAGACCTGGATATAGGAGCACACACACACTCACCACACCAAGCTAAGTTTTTCTGTTCTTTTTTATTTTTGATTTTTGAAGTGAAATACTTCTATTGGGGCGTTTAGCAAAAATTATGTAACGATTTTGTATAATGAAACGTTACATTACAAAATATCTCATTATATGAACGTCCTAGACGATTACAATGTTCGGCATTATTGTGGAGGTTATAATGAGTAATATTTCCGTCACAGACCAAATAGTTCTACCTGCCACCATATTGGCGCTGTAGTCGATATAAATTTTCGAAATTTTTGTTGAACTTTTTATATAGAGGTCGTACACGATTGAAATGTTCGACAAAGTTGTGGAGGTTTTTATGAGGATTATTTCCGTCGAAGACACAATAGTTCTATCTCCCAGCACTTCGGCACTGTATTCAATAACAATTTTTGAACTTTGACGAAACGTTACATTACAAAATAACTTATTATATGGACGTCGTAGACGATTACAATGTTCGGCAATATTGTGTAAGTTGTAATGAGGAATATTTTCGTCGAAGACCAAATAGTTCTATCTGCCACCGTATTGGCGCTGTAGTCGATAAAATTTTTGAACTTTTTATACAGAGGTCGTAAATGATTGAAATGTTCAGCAAAGTTGTAGAAGTTTTTATGGCAATTAATTCCCTCGAAGACACAATAGTTCTATCTTCCACCACTTCGGCGCTGTATTCAATAACAATTTTTGAACTTTGACGAAACGTTACATTACAAAATAACTTATTATATAGACGTCCTAGACGATTACAATATTCGGCATTATTGTAGAGGTTATAATGAGTAATATTTCCGTCACAGACTGTTTGTTCAGGGAACAATAAAAAAGAAATGAAATGCGTGATTCACGTTTAGTCAATTTATTCAACGTAAATATTTTATCCTTTACAAATTCCAAAATAAAAAAAATTAAAAATAAAATTAAAAATCAAAAAAAAGAAAATGTTAATAAAAATCAAAATTTAAAAAAAATAGAAAACAATTTAAAAAAAAATTTAATTGAAATTTGGCAAATAAAATTAAAATTAAAAAAAATATGTTCTCAACAAATTGTCATCTGAAAAAAAATCCTTTTATTTAAATCGATGCACATAAAAATATTGCCTCGGCAATACCCCTTTCACCGTATAGTTTTTTTTTAAAGGGAAAAATCTAACCTTAACCACAATTACTGTGAAGGCTTAGATCGTATCTACTTTCAAAAAAAAACCGCTTGGTGTCGATGCTGCTGCAAGTTTTTACCACTAAAAGTGTAAACTTGAGAGTTCTGGAACAAGAGCTTTTTCCTCGTTCGGCATGCCCTTTTATACAAAAATTTCCAATATGGTGGATGGTGAACCGGGCCAAATGAAATATGGCCGATCACAGCTGATCCTCTATGTTCCACAAACTCCATTTGTGGAACTCGTTCAAATGTCACCATATTTAAATGGTAAATGCTTGTGTTTTTCTTCTTTTTTTTATGATTGATTGAATAGTTTTAATCAATTTTAAAATTAATTTAATCAATTGTAATAAATATATGTATAAATGTTCGGTGACGTGAATTTTTCGTATTCCTCATTAAAAATAAAAAACAAAACCATAATTGTTGATATCGGCTGTCATATGTGGTGTTTTCTTTTTGGTGGGTAAATAATTGATATGTTCATGTGTGTTGTATAATTTAGTTTCGTTTCTTTGTTACGTATTTAGTGTTTTGTATACGTTTTTAAAGAAAAGTTGTAAATTTTTCTTTAAAAGTTTATGTTTTCTAAAATTTGCATTTTGTTGTTTGTGTAATTTTTGACATGTTTTTTTTTGTGTTTTGAAAAAATCTTTAATGAGAAAAAATGTTATTTGGTTTTTTAGGACATGCGGAAGGTAGCCAAATATATTCCGGCCCCTTGAACGGTCACGTTCAATAAAATAATAATTGATGTAAGACTTATGTTCAGGCCTAATCGTTATATTTAATTTCATTTCCGTTTTTGATGATGGTGAAACTGGATTTGGCCATTTACGTAGAGCTTCATTTTTATCTCGTATCTGTCTGGCAAGTTTACACGTAGTTCCCGATGTTTTTTAAGTTTTAATTTGTCAAAATTAATTCTTTCCAAAATGCGTCTGGGAATAAAAATGGTTTCGCCTTCATTGGTAGTGAAGCGTTGAACGTCATTCTTAATCCGCATTTTGACGTCTGCTACGGATGTAGGCAGACGCAAGACATTCCAGTTGGTCACATGTGAACCGTTGACCTCTACTGTTTGGTTCGCAACTGGTTTGCATGACAACTGAGTTGATTGCTGATGTTGTTGTTGTTGTGGTGCTGTTTGTGTTATTGTCGATTTTTGTGGTTTCTTCCGTAGTAATCCAGTCAAAATGTCGTACCCGGGTTGCACGAAATCTTTGATATCCTCGGGTGTCATTGGTGCCAATCGAAAATCACCGAAGAAGTCGTAATTCGGAGCCTCCTTTCTTTCATTTTCTGATACTCGTGGTTCACTCGGTTGACCAGTGAGGATGTTGACGCCTGGTTGTTTGAAAAGACGGATATCCTCTTCGTCCATAGGTGACATGATGTAATCATCGATATCTAGGCTGTCTAGATCAATGATTTCTTCGTGCTGCATTTTTTCGTCTTATTAATCTACGAATAAAAAATAGAGTTAGCATGGAAAGGATACATAGAGGTTGGACATGACGCCACATGAGACACCACGGTTGTAACTGTACATAACGTTAGCTGGTTTGTTCACTTTCTACTGGCAACAAACATATCTTTCGTATGTGTCGTCGCAGATTGTTGTTCTGCGTCTTTACTTGCACTACTCGAATTATATTATCTGCTCCAGGAAATACTTCTGTAATCCTTCCTAAACCCCATAACGTCGGTGGAAGGTTGTCTTCTTTGACTAAAACGATGTCTCCGATTTTTAATGTAGGTTGAAGGTTCTGCCATTTTGGTCTCTGCTGCAACGAATGCAAATAGTCTGTAGACCATTTGCTCCAGAATTGTTGCGTCGTGTATTGAATGTGTTTCCACCTGTTATTGAATGTTGCTCTTGCTTCTTTTAATTCGGGTTCTGGAACCAAATTTAACGGTTGCACAATTAAAAAGTGTCCTGGAGTCAATACTTCCAAGTCGTTAACATTATTATTCATACGACATAGTGGGCGCGAGTTGACACAAGCCTCGATTTGTGTCAATAAAGTCATATGTTCTTCAAAGGTGAGTAGCGTTCTTCCAACTACTCGACGTAAATGGTACTTCACCGATTTAACGCCAGCTTCCCATAGTCCTCCGCAATGAGGTGAAGCTGATGGGTTAAAGTGCCATATGATACCTTTGTCAGTAAAATACTCAGCAGCTGGTGACATTGACTCTTTTATTGCTAGTCATATATCCCTCTGCAGTGTTGTATTACCCCCTTTGAAATTTGTGCCGCAATCTGAATAGATGTGTTGGCACAATCCCCTGCGTGCCACGAATCTTTTCAATGTCGCAATAAATGCTGCAGATGTTAAATCTGAAGTTAATTCCAGATGGATATCTTTAGTTGCCATACATACAAAAATGCAAAAATATCCTTTATATGTTCTTGCTGCCCAGTGTGGTGAAGTTTTTAGGCTAATTGGCCCAGCATAATCAATTCCCACATGTGTGAATGGTTTTGACATATTTACCCTAGAGGCAGGTAAGTTGCCCATTAGTTGGCAGCGTTTCTCTTTGCGAAAGGCAATGCTTTTTCTGCAGTTGTTTATCTTTCTTGCAATGGTTCTCTTAGCATTCAATATCCAATAGAGATGTCGACTCGTATTGATCATTAACCTTAATCCGCCATGCAATGTATCTTTATGTAGTTGATCTATAATAATGCGTGTAATGTGGTGGTCGCTTGGTAGAATAATGGGATGCTTTATATTATATGGGATGGCTGCGTTTTTCAGTCTACCACCAACCCTAATGACTTCATCCTTGTCCAAAAATGGATTTAATGAAGTAAGTTTACTTCCTTTTGGTAATAATTTGTTATTCTTTAATAATTCGTATGCTGCTTTTTGTACTAATTTATAAATAAGATTTTATGTAGTTTGAAGTTCTGATACTGATAATTGCCCTGTTTTCTCTTGTCTTTATTTGAGTAATTATGAATGAATTTGTTTATATATGCCAATGTTTTGATAAGTGTCATAAATGATGAATATTTTTCTAAAATATCCGTATTTAATTTAGCAAAAAATGTCAATGAAGTTTTTTTTTTTGCTTCTAATTCCAATTTCTCTGTTTTTATTTCGCATTCTGGCCATTCTCCGCAGTTGTTCACAAGCCAGTCCGGTCCCAGCCACCATAGTTTATGTTGCAATAGATTGTTCGCTAGTATTCCCCTTGATGCGATATCTGCAGGATTATCTTTAGTAGGAACATATTTGCAATTTTCAGGATTTCTAAGATCCTGTATTTGTGTTATACGATTGGCAACATATGTTTCCCACCTTATGGGATGACTTCGAATCCATTGTAAGGTGATCGTGGAGTCAGCCCATGCAAATATAGGAACATCCAATAACTGCATATCAACTATGGTAGAACTGAGCAGTCTTGCAAGTAAAACTGCCGCATTTAATTCTAATCTTGGAACTGTAGTTGGTATTATCGGAGCCACTTTGGTTTTTGACGTGTGTAAATTAGATATGACGTTGCCATTTGCATCTTCTAAACGCATATAGATTACTGCTGCGTAAGCTTTTACCGATGCATCATAGAATCCATGAATCTGAATGTTTTTTGACTGTTTGGATAATCCTATCCACCCGGGAATTTTGATCAACTGAACTGCATGTAAAGATTCTTTAAATTTCTGCCATTGTTTATTGATATTGTCATCAACTTTTGTATCCCAAGAATGCCCAGTGATCCATAAATTTGAATTAATATCTTTGCAAGTACGATCACTGGACCGAGCCAGCCTAAGGGATCATATAATGATGCGACTTCAGACAAAATTGTTCTTTTGATCGCAATACCAGCGTTAGCTTTTTGTGTTACAATAAACGTGGAATAATCTGAACTTGGATACCATTGAATTCCAAGCGTTTTAACTGCTTCGTGTTCGTTAAATGTTTGCGCTTCATTTGATCCGCGGAATTCGATTGGAGTATTTGAAAGTATTTCTTGATTATTGCTAACCCACTTTCGCAATTTAAAGCCGCCAGCATTCAACATATTGATGAGTTGTGTTTGAATTTCGGTTGCTTCTGCCACTGTATCGGCACCTGTTAAAACGTCATCAACATAAACATCCGTTTTTGTGATTTCTGATGCAATTAGAAATTGTACTTCATCCCGAGCTAGTTGTTGTAACGTTCTGATTGCCAAAAACGGTGCTGATGATGTGCCAAATGTTACCGTCTTTAATTGGAAGTCTTGTAATTGGTTTGTTGCTGGATCTTCCCATATGATTTTTTGGTAGATTCTGTGTTCTGGTTTGAGCAAAATCATCCGATACATTTTCTCAACATCAGCTGTCAATGCTATTTTGCGCTTTCTCCATTTCAACAGTGTTGAAAAAAGCTTTGGTTGAATCGTTGGTCCGATTAGCAATTGTTTGTTCAGCGATTTGCCATCAACGCTCTTGGCAGAAGCATCGAATACCACTCTTAATTTGGTAGTCGAAGACTCTTTAAGGATTGCATTTTGTGGAATATAATACTCGTTTCTGGTTTTACCCATTGTAATGTATTCATTTAAACAAGTTGCGTATTCCTTTTCTAATTTTGGGTTTTGTTTCAATTTCTGTCTTAAATATTGATATCTCTTCATTGCTAGTACTCGCGATGGTCCAAAAGTTGGTGTATGTCCATTTATGAATGGTAGTTCTACTTCGTACTGCCCATTTGGACATCTTTTGTGCGTATTTTTGAAATTTTGTGCACACTCTTCGTCTTGTGGTTTAAGACGAGGTGTGGTTGCTACCTCTTCAGTTTCCCAAAATTGTCTTAATGGTAGTTCTAAATTTTCTTGGTTTTGGGTGACAACTGCAAATGATTCAAACCGCTGCTGTGGAATTCCATTAGTGTTTCCTAATAAAATCCACCCAAACATAGTGTTAATTGCTATGGGTTCATTTCTTGTACCCCTTTTTACACCATCTTGTAAGATGTCAGCATATACTTTTGCTCCTAGCAGCATATCAATTGGTCCGGGTTTCCAATACGTTGAATCGGCCAATTGCAATCCTTTTATATGACTCCATTGATTTAAACGTACTGGAACTGTTGGCAGGCTGTTAGTTATAGCATTGATAACTAACATCTGCGTTTTAATTGATTTGCTGTTACCTTGACATGATCCTAATTCGACATTCACTTGTAGATAGGACCATGCAGCTTGTTCCTTATTCAAGCTTGTAATTTGAATTTTTGTAGGTTGTCCTCGTAAACCCTTACGTTTATACGCGGCTTCTGTGATGAATGATGTTTGTGATCCTGGATCCATCAGACATCGCCATGTTGTTAATCGCCCGTTGCGATCCTTTGCTATTATTAGCGCCGCATTTGTGTTGCCAAAAAAGTTTTCACTCCATCTTGTATATTGGATGAACTTGCTTTTGGTTCTGTCAGCAAAAGTGTATGGTGCAATCCTTTGCATTGTCTACACCTATAATTGCATGGATAACTCGTTGCCCTGTGCTTACTGGAAAAGCAATTGAAGCATCTTCCAGCCTTTTGTATGCAATCTCTTCTATTTGAGATTTGCCAATAAACTTCTGGCACCGTCCAACAAAATGTGCGCTGTCGCATGCAGGACATTTTGAAGGATTACTGGATGCCAGATGTACCTTTGTGGTTGGTATTGACGTTTTTGTCCTTACTGCATATGCCATGGATTCCAGGACTCTAAATCTCGTTTGTAAAAACCTTTGGAATTGATCAAAAGTTTGCAATGACTGCGTGTCACCCAACTCTTCTTCCCAAAGTTTTAACGTTACAAACGGAAGTTTTTGTACTATTAAGAATGTTAATATTGTGTCCGAATGTTCCACGTTGACTTGTAATGCCCTTAATTGGTGTATGCATTCTGTTGTTGTATCTAAAATGGATTTTATGCTTTTGCTATTTTCAGTTGTTTGTTTCGGTTGGTTTGTCAATATATTCAATTGTGTGTTGATCAATAATCTTTTGTTTTCGTATCGTTCTTGTAATTTCTCCCAAGCTGGAAGGTAATCCTGATCTGTGATGGTAATATGTTTTAATAATTGTTCTGCTTCGCCAGACAAACATCCTTTTAGGTAATGTAGTTTTTGTACACCTAGCAAATGTTTATTGCTGTGTACCATCGATACGAAAAGATCATGAAACGATCGCCATGACGCATAATCTCCGCTAAATTTGCGAAGATTTATGCGTGGTAATGGAATGCGATTTTCTGCTGAACCTATAAAAGTGTGTTCTGTGACACTCGTATTACGATCACCTGAGTCATTTTTTTCCGCTAATTGATCTGTGAAATCAGCTAAGTACACAATATATTTCGTTTCTAACTTCAAATATTTTTCTTTTGTCATGTAATCGTGTGTACAAGTTAATTTGGAGGTTACAATCAACTCTTTTAATTGTGAGTCGAGTTGATCGAATTCGGCCCAGGCTTTCTTCAATTCCTGAATTTTGTTATTTTCTACCGAAACCACAGATAAATTTTAGATTGCCAAATTCCTATTCTTTAAGTAATTTAACTAAACGCTTCACGCAAATCCGGCTCGAAGGACCAAAATGTTTGTTCAGGGAACAATAAAAAGGAAATGAAATGCGTGATTCACGTTTAGTCAATTTATTCAACGTAAATATTTTATCCTTTACAAATTCCAAAATTAAAAAAATTAAAAATAAAATTAAAAATTAAAAAAAAAGAAAATATTAATAAAAATCAAAACTTAAAAAAATAGAAAACAATTTAAAAAAAAATTTAATTGAAATTTGGCAAATAAAATTAAAATTAAAAATGAGCAAAGCAAACCATAGTAGTGAATTCACATTTTCTCTATATCGGCCGGACCACTATGGAACTTTCCCGATAATGTCATCAAATATTCATTTCAGTTCTCCTATTATAAATGTACATTCCAAGTTTCATGAAAATGTGACTAGTATTGGTCGAATTATTAGGGTTTTTTTATTTTGCATTCCCGTAACCCCCACAGAGAGGAGTCGCATTCTATCTTTTCAGTTGACCTATCCAAAATGTATACACTAAGTTTTAAGAAAATTCGCCCATTATTGTGTGAATTCTTGAAGTACTTCTATTTCAGGCCCCCACAACCCCCCACCGAGGGGAGGCATTTTATATTTTCAGTTTGCTCATCCTAAATGTACATTCCAAGTTTCATCAAAATCCGCCGGTTATTGACTGAATTATTAAGGTTTCTTTATATCACCCTCCGGCAACCCCCACCGGGGGAGACGCATTCTATCTTTTCACTTGCCCTATCCAGAATGTACACACCAAGTTTAAAGAAAATCAGCCGATTATTGAGTGAATCATTGAAGGTTTTCTTTTTCAGCCCTCCATAACCCCCCACCGCGGGGAGACATATTTTATTTTTTCAGTTCATCCATTCCAAACGTACGTTCGAAGTTTCATTAAAATCCGACTATTATTGGCCGAATTAAGGAGGCTTCTATATTTCATTATTATTAGGTTTTTTTTATTTCACCCTCCCGCAACCCCCACCGAGGGGAGACGCATTCTATCTTCTCACTTGCCCTATCCAGAATGTACACACCAAGTTTAAAGAAAATCTGCCTATTATTGAGTGAATTATTGAAGTTTTTCTTTTTTAGCCCCCCACAACTCCCCATCGCGGGAAGACATATTTTATTTTTTCGGCTGGTCCATCCCAAACGTACATTCGAAGTTTCATTAAAATCCGACTATTATTAACCGAATTAGGGAAGTTTCTATATTTCCGGCACAACATTTTTTAAAAAAAGTTTTGCGCATTAGTGTTGCCAGATGTAAATTCCGTTGTAAAGTTAATATGTTCTGGTTTCGAATATAGTACACAAACTGTGCAAATGTCATCAAAATTGGACCAGCAATTTCGGTTTTACAACAAGTGCAAAAATAGACTATATTTGGACAAAATGTATTTTTAGATAGTGTTGCCATAGTGAAATATGGCCCGGAAACTAATCGGATCTAAGTTAGGATCAAATACATGAACTGTGTAAATTTTATCCAAATTGCCCGAACAGTTTAGTCTGAACCGTGCGGAAAAAATTTTGTCGTTTTTGGACAAAAAAAGCGTTACCAAATAGTGTTGCCATATATTAATTTCGCCCAAAATCTAACACCATCTGGCATTTGATGCAACATCAAAATGGTGAAAGTTTCATGCAAATCGGACTATCCATTCAGATTTTATTAACAATTTAAAAAAACCGACGGACGGACGGACATGGGGCTAATTATTTTTGACGAAACGGATTTTGCACTTATTTTCATCTTCCTAGCCCTTCTAGATCAAAAGTTAGGTTTTCGCACGATTGTAGTACTTTCCTATAAACATTCGTTTATCGGGAAAGTAAAAAAAATATGTTATCAACAAATTGTCATCTGAAAAAAAAATCCTTTTATTTAAATCGATGCACATAAATATATTGCCTCGGCAATACCCCTTTCACCGTAGAGTTTTTTTTTTTAAAGGAAAAATCTAACCTTAACCACAATTACTGTGAAGGCTTAGATCGTATCTACTTTCAAAAAAAACCGCTTGGTATCGATGCTGCTGCAAGTTTTTACCATTAAAAGTGTAAACTTGAGAGTTCTGAAACAAGTGCTTTTTCCTCGTTCGGCATGCCCTTTTATACAAAAATTTCCAATATGGTGGATGGTGAACCGGGCCAAATGAAATATGGCCGATCACAGCTGATCCTCTATGTTCCACAAACTCCATTTGTGGAACTCGTTCAAATGTCACCATATTTAAATGGTAAATGCTTGTGTTTTTCTTCTTTTTTTTATGATTGATTGAATAGTTTTAATCAATTTTAAAATTAATTTAATCAATTGTAATAAATATATGTATAAATGTTCGGTGACGTGAATTTTTCGTATTCCCCATTAAAAATAAAAAACAAAACCATAATTGTTGATATCGGCTGCCATATGCGGTGTTATCTTTTTGGTGGGAAAATAATTGATATGTTCATGTGTGTTGTAAAATTTAGTTTCGTTTCTTTGTTACGTATTTAGTGTTTTGTATACGTTTTTAAAGAAAAGTTGTAAATTTTTCTTTAAAAGTTTATGTTTTTTAAAATTTGCATGTTGTTGTTTGTGTAATTTTTGACATGTTTTTTTTTGTGTTTTGAAAAAATCTTTAATGAGAAAAAATGTTATTTTGTTTTTTAGGAAGGTAGCCAAACACAGACCAAATAGTTCTATCTGCCACCATATTGGCGCTGTAGTTGATACAAATTTTTGAACTTTTTATACAGAGGTCGTACACGATTGAAATGTTCAGCAAAGTTGTAGAGGTTTTTATGGCAATTAATTCCGTCGAAGACACAATAGTTCTGTCTCCCACCACTTCGGCGCTGTATACCATAACAATTTGACGAAACATTACATTACAAAATATATTATTATATGGACGTCCTAGACGATTACAATGTTCGGCATTATTGTGTAAGTTATAATGCGGAATATTTTCGTCGAAAACCAAATAGTTCTATCTGCCACCGTATTGGCGCTGTGGTCGATACAAATTTTTTAACGTTTTATTTGGAAAAAATCATGGAACTCTAACTTTGTAACGCAGCGTCACATGTCACATCAGTGTAAGCTGACTAACAATCGCGTCGTTTCTGTGCATATGGCTGGCGCGGAAAGCGGTCAGCGCATTTTACATACATTAACGGGCATTGCTTCTTGCTACGGCTACAATGACGCAGGGTAAGAAACGTTTGCGAGTCGACAATTCTGCTCAATCACAATACGCTGACAATGCTTCCACGCGAACGCCTATGACTATTGCAGAACGGACGCGGGCACGTAGGGCTAGGCAACAACAAGCGGAACAAAAGCAACTCGCTGACAAGGCTTCGACGAGTACGGATATGACTGGTGCAGAACGAATGCAGGCATGTAGTACTAGGTAACTTGCTCAACAAGCGGAAAAAATGCAACTCGCTGACAAGGCTTCGACGAGTACAGAAATGACTGGTGCAGAACGGATGCGGGCATGTAGGGCTAGGCAACTTGCTGAACAAGTGGAACACAAGCAACTCACTGACAAGGCTTCGACGACTACGGATATGACTGGTGCAGAGCGAATGCGGGCATGTAGGGCTCGGCATCTTGCTCAACAAGTGGAACACAAGCAACTCACTGACAAGGCTTCGACGACTACGGATATGACTGGTGCAAAACGAATGCAGGCATGTAGTACTAGGTAACTTGCTCAACAAGCGGAATAAATGCAACTCGCTGGCAAGGCTTCGACGAGTACAGAAATGACTGGTGCAGAACGGATGCGGGCACGTAGCACTAGGCAACAACAAGTGGAACACAAGCAACTCACTGACAAGGCTTCGACGACTACGGATATGACTGGTGCAGAACGAATGCAGGCATGTAGTACTAGGTAATTTGCTCAACAAGCGGAATAAATGCAACTCGCTGACAAGGCTTCGACGAGTACAGAAATGACTGGTGCAGAACGGATGCGGGCATGTAGGGCTAGGCAACTTGCTGAACAAGTGGAACACAAGCAACTCACTGACAAGGCTTCGACGACTACGGATATGACTGGTGCAGAGCGAAAGCGGGCATGTAGGGCTCGGCATCTTGCTCAACAAGTGGAACACAAGCAACTCACTGACAAGGCTTCGACGACTACGGATATGACTGGTGCAGAATGAATGCAGGCATGTAGTACTAGCTAACTTGCTCAACAAGCGAAATAAATGCAACTCGCTGGCAAGGCTTCGACGAGTACAGAAATGACTGGTGCAGAACGGATGCGGGCATGTAGTACTAGGTAACTTGCTCAACAAGCGGAATAAATGCAACTCGCTGACAAGGCTTCGACGAGTACAGAAATGACTGGTGCAGAACGGATGCGGGCATGTAGGGCTAGGCAACTTGCTGAACAAGTGGAACACAAGCAACTCACTGACAAGGCTTCGACGACTACGGATATGACTGGTGCAGAGCGAATGCGGGCATGTAGGGGTCGGCATCTTGCTAAACAAGTAGAACACAAGCAACTCACTGACAAGGCTTCGACGACTACGGATATGACTGGTGCAGAACGAATGCAGGCATGTAGTACTAGGCAACTTGCTCAACAAGCGGAATAAATGCAACTCACTGGCAAGGCTTCGACGAGTACAGAAATGACTGGTGCAGAACGGATGCGGGCACGTAGCGCTAGGCAACAACAATTGGAACACAAGCAACTCACTGACAAGGCTTCGACGACTACGGATATGACTGGTGCAGAACGAATGCAGGCATGTAGTACTAGGTAACTTGCTCAACAAGCGGAATAAATGCAACTCCCTGGCAAGGCTTCGACGAGTACAGAAATGACTGATGCAGAACGGATGCGGGCACGTAGTACTAGGCAACTTGCTCAACAAGTGGAACAAAACCAACTTGCTGACAAAGCTTCAACGAGTACGTCTATAACTGGTGAAGAACGGATACAGGCATTTAGGGCCAGGCAACTTGCACCACAAGCGGAACAAAACCAACTCGCTGACAAGGCTTCGACGAGTACGTCTATGACTGGTGAAGAACGGATACGGGCATGTAGGGCTAGGCAACTTACTCAACGAGCGGAACAAATGCAACTCGCTGACAAGGCTTACACGCGTTCGCCTATGACTATTGCAGAACGGACGCGGGCATGTAGGGCTAGGCAACAACAAGCGGAACAAAAGCAAGTCACTGGCAAGGCTTCGACAAGTACGGCTATGACTGGTGCAGAACGGATACGGGCATGTAGGGCTAGGCAACTTGCTAAACAAACGGAACAAATGCAACTCGCTGACAAACCATAAAGAAAAGCTTCTATTTCACTTCTACAGTGTGGTCAAAAGCACACTTCCTTTTTTTTATAATTTTTTTTGTCACAAAATTTAAAATTTTCAAAGTGAAAGTGATACATAAAGAGAAAGAAAAGAAAGATACATATATTTGAATTCACTAATCGACACTTTTTCGCGAGTTTTAATTTTTATTTTGTGAAGTTTTTTTTAATTTTTAATTAAAACAAAGAAAAAAAGAAGGGGAAAAAATGTAAACAATAAAATAGGATATTATTATTATTCCACTATTTTTTTTATCGTGTGGTATATTCTTTTGTTACTGAACCAATCAGAATGATGTGGTAGATTAAGGACGCTGGGGAAGGGGTGAGACCTGTGCTCGCAAGATGAGGGAAGATTTTATTGTTTGTTTTTTTAGATTTTTTTTGAGATTTTGTTTATTTTTTTTTCTTAAATTTCTGGTAGCCTACGCTCGCAGAGAATGAGGCCCTCTTTCACGGAACGGCTCTTTAGAGGCACCGTTTTGAGGAGAGGTTCTTCTTTTTTTTTCTGTGTGTCAGCTGGTCAATCATACTTCGTTCTGGTAATATTTTTTTGCAGTTTCTTTTAATCCACGCTTATCAAGCATTCTGGCCGCTGGTGGGAGTTCTGGAACGAGGCTAACTGAGAAACCCGGCAATGCGTGGCCACCAGCAAACCAGAATGAGAACCAAATAACGAACTTAATTTTGTTACAAAATGGCGCCCGAGAAGGTACATGGTGGTACACCAACTGTCAGTCCAAATACTTGAAAATTTTTATTCAACTTTCATTAAAGTAGATATTTGTTATTTTGATTTTTTCTTTTTAATTTTCTTTATATTATTTTTTTTTTGCATTTCGTTTTGTTCTGATGGTTATTCAAGTTTAGAGAAAGGTGATATTAATAATGTGATCATCATAATGATTTGGGATTTTGCCTCTTTCAAAGTTTCTTTTTAGCTGATACCTCACATAAATGTTGAAAACTAAAGTTTATCCATTGTTGTAGTGTACAGTTAGAAGTGGAAGTGCAAAAGTTCAGGTCAAAAAAATAAAAAAAAAAAAGTGTAAATAATAATATTTTTTTTATTTTCTTTTGTTTTATTCGTTTTTTGATAATTAATACAAGGTGAAATTCCTACAACTATAAAATCTCATTGGAATTATCCCTCCTTCATCTTCTTCACAAGGTTTGAGCAAACCTTCCTTATTTTTCGCTAATTGTTTTGATTAATCCTGAAAAAAAAAAATTTATATAAAGTAGTTTTATTGAATTTATTTAGAGATTCGTTTAATTTTTGTTTGAATTTACCTCCTTTTCAGATGATATTCTGATAATACGGTTGTAGTTTTCCCATTAAGCCTACTGGGAGATACATCTGTTTATGAAATAGAAAAATATACATATATAACATTATTTTTTTTTGCAGCACTTTGATTTCCTTTTACTAAAAGGATAGTGTCGTTTTATTTGAACTGTATTTTTATTATTATATATTTTTTTTTTGATAAATATTTGGGTTATTGGTATTATTTCTTAAAGTTTTTTTTCGTTTTTGTTGAGCTTGGTTGTTTTTCCCACGTTCTACAAGTCGTGTAATAAAATTTTAATTACTTTTTGTTCTCGGTTCGCTAAGTCGGCTCCTATAAAGTAAGTTTCAAGTTTTTTTTGATCAGTTAAATAAAGTAAGTGCATAAAATGGTTTTAGAACCGACAGACGTGAGCAACTTACTGAACTAGAAATACAAGTGGAGTCCGATAATGTCATCGCCCTACTACAGGGAGCGCAACAAAGACTGGACAGGCTGCAGAGGCGTAGAATTGGTGGCGTTTTCCAAAAAAATGATGAAGTAGGAGCGGTTGGAGGCGTAATCCACACGGGTGCAATATGCAAACAACCTAAGAAAGATCCGCCCCCGGAGGAAACCCATAACCCAGTACAGCACAACCTACCACTCGCATGCGGTAGTAACGAAAGGCAACACATCTTGGAAGAATTCAATGATTTTGATCGCAGTATTCCAAGGAATGCTGAATGGATAAATTCAAACCAATATTTCAACCAGTCTTTTATCCGAACAGACGCAGGTAGACATAACATGTCGTTTTTGCAGGAACCACCACCCCGCCAATCGCAGCATGTACCACAATTACACCAATCACAATACAACCATTCTAAACCACCAAGATGGAACATCGTATACGAGGACAGCATTCCGAGTTTTGCCGCGATTGAATTTATGTACAGGCTGGAGACACTAGCTAATAATAATCAAACGAAAATAGCGAGGTGAATGCTATAGTCTATGGTACTCAGAAAATCAGTACGTCACGAAGAACAGATCCAGGGAACGATTTTCGAGTTTGTTGGAACTGCAAAGATTTGGGTCATAGTTATCACGACTGTAAGGAGTCTTCAAGGGGGATATTCTGCTAAAGATGCGGGCGCAGTGGAATCCTGAAACCAAATTGTGTCTTCTGTCAAGGCTATAAAAAACCGGCGGGAAACCGACCGCCGAATGCGACAGGAGTTGGGCTGCAGCATTCAGGGCAGAGGAGTCTCAACATCAAAAACACGACGGAAGCTGCCACCAACACGGAACCTGCAGCATACCGATAATCACTACAGAACCGAACATCAAGCAAACACTAGACATTGGTACTCAGACGAATCCACGCCGAAAAAAGGAAAGAACCAGGGAATATTGGAAAAGAAGAAAAGAAATAAGAAAGTCAGTAATTTCAGCAGTCAGTTTGGGCAAAAACGATAGACCTTTCATCAATTTGAAATTAGGGGGACAGGCATTTTGTGGTCTGCTTGACAGTGGGGCGACAATCAGTATCCTGGGTAAGAACTCCATGCAGTTCATTGCAGCTGCAAAACTAAAATTACAAAAAATGCAGGCACAAGTAAGGACTGCTGATGGGAGCCATAATCAAATTCGTGGGTATGTAGACTTGGTAACAACCTATGGCGGAAAAACTACGGAAGTCCGATTCTATGTGGTACCAACATTACAGGAGTATTTATATTTGGGCATAAATTTTTGGCAACTGTTCGACATAGTCCCAAAAATGGTGAACGCTTTAGAGGTGAACAATGACCAGCACAACTTGTCTCCTGACCAACAGATCTGTCTAGAACAAACAACAAAACTATTTCCGTCGTATAATGAAAAGGGATTGGGGCGAACTGATGTGGAAACCCATGTAATAGATGTTGGTGATGCTTCCCCAATAAAACAGCGTTACTATCCAATTTCTCCTGCCATTCAAAAGCTATTCTACACCGAACTGGATAGGATGATAGAAATGGATGTGATCGACGTTAGCCAAAGTGCATGGAGTTCGCCCGTAGTTTTGGTCCGAAAACCAGGAGGCAAAGTACGAATGTGTCTGGATTCCCGCAAAGTAAATATGGTCACCAAAAAGGATGCGTATCCGCTACCACACATTGAAGGATTGTTGAGCAGACTGCAAGATACCAAATACATCACGAGTCTCGAATTGAAGGACGCATTCTGGCAGATTCCTTTGGATGTTCCATCGCGCGAATTAACAGCTTTTACAGTAGCGGGTAGACCGCTTTATCAATTTAAAGTTATGCCGTTCGGTCCATGCAACGCAGCGCAACGGATGTGTCGTCTAATGGACAAAGTGATTCCGCACGAACTAAGAGAGAAGATTTTTATCTATTTGGACGACTTGTTGCTCGTTTCCTAGGAGCACATAGTCTTGTTGAAAAAGGTAGCAAGTTATCTTGATAAAGCAGGTCTCACGATAAACATCGAGAAAGGTAAGTTTATGTTAAGAGAAGTACGATATCTTGGACATATCGTTGGGCTGGAAGGGTTGTGACCCGATCCTGGAAAAGTTGACGCCATCAAAAACTTCCAGCGCCGTCAACAGCAGGCAGGTTTGGCGACTGCTGGGTATGATAGGGTGGTACAGGCGTTTTATCCCGAATTATGCAGCAATCAGCACACCAATAACCGATCTGCTGCGTAAGGGAATAAAGTTCTCCTGGACGACGGAAGCTCAAGAAGCCTTCGATAAACTGAAGCTTGCGTTGAGTACACAACCAGTCCTCACCAATCCGGGCTTAACCAAACGTTTTTATATTCGGTGCGACGCTAGTACGTCTGGGATAGGAAGCGTTCTATTCCAGAAGACAGACGACGGTGAAGAGCAGCCGATTTCCTTCATATCCCAGAAGTTAAATGCTGCACAGAAAAATTATATCGTCACCGAATTGGAATGTTTGGCAGTTGTACTCAACATAAAAAAATTCCGAGCTTACATCGAAGGTTTCTCGTTTACCGTCATCACTGACCACGAAAGTCTCAAATGGTTAATGAACCAAAAGGAACTCAGCGGCCGACTGGCCCGCTGGAGCTTAAAATTACAGCCTTTCGATTTTCAAATATAACACGAAAAAGGAAGCCAGAATGTGGTACCAGATGCCCTGTGAAGAGTATACATTGAGACAACAGAAGAATTGGAACACGAAATAATCAAAATGAAAGCAGATTCTATCGACTTGTTATCACCTGAATTCCAAGATCCAGACTACATCAAGCTGAAGGATTCGATTAACAAATGCCCCGAACAATATCCCAATTTGAAAGTCCACGCAGAACACATATATATTAGGTTAGATCCAAGTAAGAAGGACCAATTATCGGACTTATCATTGTGGAAGTTATGGATTCCTAAACCATTGGTAGATGGCCTCATCCGAAAAGAACATGACGATCCAACTGCTTCACATGGTGGAATTACGAAAACTCTTGACCGATTGAGACGGTTCTACTACTGGCCAAAAATGAGGCACCGCGTGTACCACTATGTTAAGCGGTGCGACATTTGCAAAATGACGAAGGCAGCCAACAAAACTCTTAGGCCACCGATGGGTTCTCAAGTAATATCCGAACGTCCATGGCAACGTCTATATATAGATTTTCTAGGTCCATACCCTAGATCCAAAACAGGTAATACGATGTTATTTATAATTATGGACAGTCTAACTAAATTCGTGTTATTGAAAGTATTTAATAAAGCAACTGCGGAAAAAACTTGCAGCTATTTAGAACATGAAGTATTTCACGTGTTTCGTGTACCCGAATATGTACACACTGACAATGGGGTACAGTTTAAATCCAGGGAATTCAACGCTCTACTGTCACAACAAGGTGTAAAACATGTATACACGGCAGTATATTCCCCGCAATCAAATGCATCGGAAAGAGTGAATCGATCAAAACTCGCAGCAATTAGAGCATACATAAAAAAGGATCATAGAAACTGGGACGTAAATCTGTCAGCTGACGCTTGCGCTCTTCGTAACTCATGGCATGAAACGGTTAAGAATTCACCGTCTTACTTGATGTTTGGTTATCATATGGTGACACACGGCAAGGCATACGAACTACTACGAAATCTGGACTGCAAAGGAGAAAATGACTTGGAAGTACCAAGAAGAGATTATGCAATGCCTGTAGTTCACGAAAAGGTTCAGCAATTATTAAAAGAGGCATATCAACGTAATGAACGCAGGTATAATCTAAGATCAAGACCAGTGTCTTTTGATCCAGGACAACAGGTTTTCGTGCGTAATTTCGTCCAAAGTGACGCAATAAAGAAGTTCTCCGCAAAGCTTGCTCCAAAGTTCATAAAAGCCCAGATAACTAAAAAGATAGGACAAGTCAGTTATCAACTTGACGGTTCTGACGGCAAACACATGGGTATATTTCACGCAAAAGATATACACACTTAACTGCTGATAGTACAAATTCTGAAAAGTTAGGAAATTCTGGTCAACTTTTGTTTGTAATATTTAAAAATACCTTTTTTTTAGTATCCCATTTCAATTTTTATCCCAATTTCAAAGTTTTGTTAAAATAAAGTTTTTGATATGGCCAGTAATTTTCCTCAGCTTCATTTTTTTTAGCAGGTTTAAAACCATGAACCTGCCCTGTAACGGCCACATCAAAATGTTAATGGCCTGATGAGTTCTTTCAAGAAGTTCTCTATAGGATTATTTACTTTTATCCTTTTTTATAGACCCAAAAAGGAAGAATAAATTTCATGTTCAAGTAAAAAGAAATAATACTAATGTGTACCTATAGATGTACTGTGATCTCCAAAAATGTTCATGTCAATTAATGTTTATCTGAAGAAAAGAAAACAATTAATGGTTGATTAATTTATTTCAGGAAAGTGATACGAGAAGTGAATTGATCCATGGAGTGAATCCTGTTTGTATCATCCTGACGAGCATGAAATGAAGAGAAATCAATGAAACGTCACAGAAAATAAATGTATGGAATTTTTATTAAAATTATTCTTACCTGAATTGTGTTTTTTACATTTTTTATGATATCAGAGCTAGAATGTGTAACGGAATTGGAATCACGAGAAGTGACGGTTACGTGAACTTACCTTACTCAAATCTTACCTGTCAGATCCGGTCGGAAGTCGGTTGTGGTGTGTGCTTCATGTTTTAGATGCATTGTGATACATCCTTTTGACCAGCAAACGTTGGCGAAATGGTCTACCTAAAAATAATATAATAATGTTGTAAAATTTTAAATTTTTTTGTTAAATTGGGTAGATATAACCTCAATTTTTGTCCGATGATTTTTCTTCGTTTTTTGCCCTGAAAAAGGCCTAATTAATTGAAGTACTCGGCTAGAACGAAGGGGAAGCTTGAGATTGGTGAATTGGTCGGGAAAAGGACGAATCAAATTTTTTTTAATTTTAATAAAATTTGAATTTTCGCGAATAAAAGGAAGAATGTAGTAGTTTTTTTTTAGCGGTGACAATCACCCAGTAAAGAAAAGGGGAATTTAATTTAAAATTTAAAAAAATAAGAATTATTAAAGAAAGAAAAAGCAGAATGGGCATTAAAATCATAAGCGAATATGTTGTAATGATAAATGGATTTTTTTTATTATCATATAACACATATCCTGTGAAGTCCAAGCAAATACTTAAACTTTGACTCAATACCGTTAATCTCAAGCCTATAAAAAGAGGAGCGCATCAATGCAAAAAGTCAGTTAGAATTTTAATTTCGCTAGTGAAACGCGAAGCCCTGCTCAAAAAAAATTGATATTTTCATTGTTACCAAAAATAAAAAAAAAAGGAAAAAAAGGAATTCTGGCCATAAAATTTGTTCATAAGGATTCCGCAAAAGAGAAAGGCCCAGAAGGATCATCGGACGGCTGAGGAAATATAAGAAAAGAACAAAAGAAAGAAAAACAACATTATTTATTTAAAATCATCACTCACCGAATTGTCAACTTGCTGATCAGCTGATGTTTTGGGCCTGGATATAGGAGCACACACACACACACACCACGCCAAGCTAAGTTTTTTCTATTTTTTTTTTTTTGATGTTTTTTTTATAATTTTTTTGTCGCAAAATTAAAATTTTCAAAGTGATAGTGGAACATAAAGAAAAAGAAAAGAAAGATACATATATTTGAATTCACTAATCGACGCTATTTCGCGAGTTTTAATTTTTATTTTGTGAAGTTTTTTTTTAATTTTTAATTAAAACAAAGAAAAAAAAAGGGGAAAAAAATGTAAACAGAGAGGGGAAATAAAGACCAAAACGAACGTTTTTTTGAGTAAACGTCAGTTGAATATTTTATTCCGTATTACCAGATTAAAATTCTCGAAAGTTTGCCGCGACGGCATATTTGAGGTCGGCGCGCGGCGTAAATAGTTTTTAACTTTTTTTGGTTTCTTTTGTTTTCGTTTCATTGGTTTTCATTTTAGTTTTCTATTTTTATTTTTGAATTTTATTTTATATTCGTTTATTTCGATTTTGGAATTATTATTTTGAAATTTTTTTTTATTCTTTTTTTTGAACTTTATTTTATATTTTACCTCACCTTTTCGTCAAAAATAAATAACAATTCAGGATATTAAAGTTCTTTTGTTTTTTTTATTATTTCCACTATTTATTTATCGTGTGGTATATCCTTTTGTTACTGAACCAATCAGAATAATGTGGTAGATAAGGGACCCTGGGGAGGGGGTGAGACCTGTGGTCGCAAGATGAGGGAAGATTTTATTGCTTTTTTTTTTTAATTTTTTTGGAGATTTCGTTTATTTTTTTTCTTAAATTTCTGGTAGCCTACGCTCGCAGAGAATGCGGCCCTCTTTCACGGAACGGCTCTTTAGAGGCACCGTTTTGAGGAGAGGTTCTTTTTCTTTTTTTTTTGTGTGTGTGAGCTGGTCAATCATATTTCATTTTGGTAATATTTGAGCGGTCTTTTTTGTAGTTTTTTTTTTAATCCACGCTTATCAAGCATTCTGGTCGCCGGAGGGAATTCTGGAACGAGGCTAACTGAGAAACCCGGCAATGCGTGGCACCAGCAAGCCAGAATGAGAATCTAATAACGAACTTAATTTTGTTACACTACATCGATGTTTAGAAAACAAACCCCTATCGTAGTTACCTGATCAGCGGTTATTTCTTTTATTTGGATTCTCTTCTCAGTATTAATTTCCACGCCTTTTTTGAGTGAGTCCACTTTAATGAGGCTTACAGAAGCTCCTGTGTCGATTAAAAAGTTATTGTTACTCAGTCTAGTTTCCGTGATATTCAAAATAATCTCAGTTAGGAAAGTTTTCTGATCATTTCCCAAATTGAAGTAGATTTGACTTGACTTGGTGGGACTTTTATCTTGTTGATTTGAAGTCGCACAGTTTAACATAGAGACTTTGTCGAAATTTGAGTTTACAGATTTAATCGATACTGAGGAGTTTTCGTGTTTACGGTTAGGGTAAATGCACCGTTGTTTGCACACCAAAACAAAAAACACACAGAAAGTAGCAAAAGTTTTAAACACTGTAAGTGGACAATTAATTGTACACCAAACAGAACAAAACTAACACAAAAAATATAAATGAAAAAAAACGTCACTGTACAATAAACAACACAATACTTTATTAAGAATTTTCACAGTTTTAAAATTATTTAAAAAAGTAGTGGACAAAATAAATTTAACGAAAAATATTAATTCTTTATAATAAAAATACAATATTTACTAAAATTTATTTCAAAGGTTGTTGTTAAAATTGATTGAACGAAAAAAACTGGTTAAACTGCCGAACCACGCTGTTCATTTTTGACAGCATTTCCATGGAAAACATTTTTATGATAAAAAGAAAATTTTGATCTGGTCAGGAGAATTCATTATCCATGGGAAAAAGCAAAATTTTTCAAAATTATACATTTTGCGTATCAGCATATTAATTTTGCTTATAAAAATTATTCTCACAATAGTAATGTGATTATCAGATTTCTGAATAAAATTTGTTACCGGAAAGCACATCTACGGTTTCAAGAAAATTTTCATTTTAAAAATCGTGGGATATATTTTTTATAAGCAAAATCAATTTTGCGTTGAACATTCTCGTACGCCTTGAAATAGTTGATTTCAAAAAGCAAGAACAATAAAGTTGACTGATGATCGACATGATTTTCATAGCGGTATTTTCTCCGTGCTAACGAATAACATGTCCTCGTACTTAGGAGTTATTTTTTAAAAAAGAGAGGGCTCCAACTCGCCCTCGATTACTGAAAAATTAAGGAAGCGGATAATAGGGAATAGAAAGTTGTTCAATTATTTATAGACGGAAGTAGCATCGGAAGTTGGGCTCGCTATAAATAAATTAGGGTCAGTCCTGGTGGCAGTCGATTCATCTGATGTGGTTGTAGCATTGTTGGCCATGTCATTCACTGAGATTAACTTTACTTCGTCGCGTTTTTGTTGATGTTTATGTTGCAGTAGTCTTGTGATGGAAGTACGCAGGGACGCCAGGAGCCACCAATTACTTCCATTAGTGGTTCTTATTAACTTGATGTTGATGACAGTGTTTATAATAAATTTGATGGTATGGATAAGCATAATTACCCCCATAATTCCTGCTGACATAGTTCCGAATTCAATGAACATCGACCAAATTTTGGTTTTCATAGATTTTGCTAACGTATTGATATGTTCGGATGAAAATAGTTGCATCATGTTGACTTGTTGTGAATCAACATTCCGTCCCATAAGTGTTTGAGTTAACACGTCCGTGACTGCATGCCGTTCTGATGTAAACATGATTTGACGGCGCAAATCCTCCATGGATTCCATTGAGTAAATTCCTGACTTGATTAAATCCGTAGAATCGTCATATTTCCATTCCAAGTTATCCGATGGTTTTAACGAATGTGGTGTTTTTATACGATGGATGTGCGGGTTCAAACCATATCACTCGCCATGTAGAAAATAACCAGGGCTCATCAAAGATGAGCATGGAATTTCTGTTCCAAATTCTTGTAGTAAATGAGTGGTTGAAGTCATGTAATACGTTTGGCTATTGTAGTCAACGGGTAGTTCTATAAAGCATCGTTCTGTTCTCATAACTAACGCTTCAACAGGTTGGCATTTTATTAAGTAGGTTATTTCTCCTCGTGGTACTGCTGTGTAACCAAGTTCATTGAGTCTTAACAGAGCAAACTCTGACGGATGATAGTGGGCAATGATAAGTTGAGTTTTCAAAACTTCGCGCTCAATTTCACGTCTTTTCCTTACGATATGTATATATAAATTTTCAATCTGCTCTCTTATATGCCTTCCTACATAAATAAACTTAGAATTGACATAAGTGAACAAGTCTAGATTTTTAGTGTTGATTGGTCTTTTTTTAAACCAATAATCGTGCGTGGCCTTTTTTACAATCACTAATCGAGGATGCTCCGTCTGGTAACCAAAAAATCGACAAACAGAAATTTGTTTTATTATTTCAAGAGTAAAGATGATTTCTCCTGAATGGACAGCATAGATTGTGTTTTCCATTGTTTCCTGATTAAGGTTGAGCCTTTGTCTTTTTGTCGCGATACCTTCATAGAGGACATCATAATGAGTGGTCTCACACGAGGTATCAGGGATCATGTCCCAAAAACTCATACCGAATTCTGGGTCTGTACATTTTCCTTTAAGGTACGGCACGAAATGGCATTTCTAAGCATAACATTGTTATCTTCCAATCGTACTCTACTTTCTTAGTCGGTAATGGTGAGTTCTAAAACATGTTGTACTACTACGTCCTCCCTGAATTTGACCCATAGGTAAATGGTATTCCTTGGCAACTGCCTGATTGATCAAGTGAGCCAGCCAAAATCTCAGCATATCTTGAGGATGAATTTGCAGCTATATTTGATATTATTCGACCGTTTTCTAATATATAGATGCCTAAATTTTGTATTTTCATACAATTCTCTCTAGATATATCCGCAATATATGTGCTGAATCCTCCTGGTACCAACGAGACGTGGCTAAACATTCCACATCGAAATAATGTTTGCAAGATGTTTATTTTGCATTGATAAATATGGATTGGAGCCACTACACTCAACTGTAATAGCTGTATAAGCTCATCTTCATGATTTGCTTATGCCCGTTCTACATCACATTGATCTACGTTTAATAATGAAATCGTACTCAAATTCATCTTTTCGTGGCCGCAATCGTATACTATTATCGCTTTTGTTAATGAAGTTAAAACCCATATAGCGTGGAGGCAATACCAGACCAGTTTATTCATTATATAAAGTCTGTTAAAGAAAAGTCCTGATTAAAAATGTGCTGAGAAATTTTAAGATTTGTAAATTAGAGAAAATACGTTCGGATGCCTTAGATGCCTCCTTAAAGGGCAACTGACATACTTTTGTAATTGGGTGTTTCAATTCGGACGTGTTAGCTTTTAACAACACAACACGAGTATGATCATCCTTACCCGCCTGAACAGCAGTAACTCGTGCCATTTGCCATGCTGAAGGTGGCATGTTGTCTTCCTTCAGAAGAACTAGCTCATCTTCCTTTATGACTCTTTTTGCGGTTTTCCATTTGGGTCTATTTTGAAAACGCGTCAGATATTCAGATAACCACCTTTTCCAGAAATCTTGTTTCAACTTTTGTAATCGCCCCTATCGAGATAAGCAGTTGGTTTTAATATTTTCCACGTTATTCTCTGGTAGAGCTAATAATGCATCTCCAATGAGGAAATGACCTGGTGTGAGCGGGCTAAAATCTTCTGGATTGTCTGTATCTGGGCAGAGTGGTCTTGAATTGAGAATTGCTTCAATTTGAGTTAATAGTGTAGCCAATTCTTCAAAAGTTAAAACTGTTTGACCAATTATTCTTCTCATATGATATTTCACCGACTTTACACCAGCTTCCCACAACCCTCCAAAAGAGGAGCTCCTGGTGGAATAAAATGCCATTTTAGATTGTATACAGAATAGCTTTCAGCTGCCTTTTCGGTACTCATTTTAATAGGTTGATTCAAATCTTTGTTTAGTATTTTTGATGCTCCCACAAAATTAGTTCCATTGTCAGTATATATATTTTTACTAAGGCCTCTCCTGGCAAAAAATCTTCGAAGAGCCGCTAAAAATGCTTCAGAAGTAAGATCGCTGACCAGTTCTACGTGACTTGCCTTTGTTGAGAAACAAACAAAAATGGTTATGTATGCTTTGCAAGTCCTAGAGTTCCGGGTTTTATTTAATCTGATGATAATTGGACCAGCGAAATCTATTCCAGTATTCGTAAAAGGACGACTAAAAACGACACGATTCTTTGGTAAATTTCCCATAATTTGATGAATTGACAATTGACAATTAATCATGATAGTAAAACTGCTCCGCATAATTCTAGGCGTGGTAATGATACAGTTTTTACGGGTGCGACCCTTGTCTTAGATGTAATGAGTTGAGTGGTAACAGTACCATCGCTATTTCTGAGACGGGCGTAGATTAACGCAGCATATGCCCTCTCTGAGCTATCGCAAAACCCATGTACTTCAAAGACCGACTCAGTGTCACAAACCAATCCATCTTGGTATTATTATCTTTTCGAGCAATGGTAAATTTCCTATGTAAGTTTCCTATTCCTGTTTTAAATCATTAGGAAGTTGGTCGTCCCAGCCTAATCCTGCAATCCACAACCTTTGCATAAATATTTTCGTCATAATAAGAATAGGACTGATCCAACCTACGGGATCATAAAGCCGTGCAATATTAGATAACACCTTTCGTTTTGTATTGATGTCATTGGTATCTAGATTTAGTTTGTATTGAAAAATGTCTGAAGCGGGTTTCCAGAAAATGTCGAGTGCCTTTATTGTGGCATTTTCATCAAAATTAAGTACGGACTCTTGAGATATGTCTTCCGATGAAATAGTTTTTAAAATTAATTCGTTATTAGAAGAAAATTTTCTGAGGTGGAATCCACCTTTTCTTAACAAAGTTCTCAGATCATCTTTCAATTGATTTAGGTTTTCGATAGTATCACAGCCGGTCGAAACATCATCGACGTAAAAGTCTTCAATTAAACATTTTGCTGCTAATGGATATTTCGAACCTTCATCCTGTGCTAACTGATGCAAAGTTCTGATTGCGAGATATGGTGCACAGGAAATACCAAATGTCACAGTCAACAAACGAAAGTGTTTAACTTCTTGGTTCCTTGTCATAGAATTCGTTGCAGATCTGCGTCTCCAGGATGGACCCAGATCTGCCTGTATATTTTCTCAATATCTGCGGTTATAACATATTTATATAGACGCCATCTTATTATTAAGGAGGTAATATCGTTCTGTAAAATTGGTCCAGTCAACAATATGTCGTTTAAAGATTTTCCACTAGTGGTTTTGCATGAAGCATCGAAAACGACTCGAAGTTTTGTTGGTTTTATAACCGCATGATGAAAAAGATAATTGCTTTCAAATTTGGCACAAGTTTCTCCCTTTATGGTTAGCATCTTGTAGGATTCATTCGAACAATTTTCTTCCATATGTCCTGATAAGAGATAGTCATTTAATACTTCGTTGTATTGTTCAGAATAAGTTCTTTTTTCTAATGACCTTTCTAATGATCTGAATCTGCGAAGTGCAATGTTTCTAGATGCTCCTAGAATATTGTCCTCTGTGCTAATAAACGGTGGTCTCACACAGTATGTCCCATCTTCTTTTCTGGTATGACTTGTTTTGAAATTGTGCTCACATAATTCATCTTCAGGTTTAAGTCGTATTGGTCTTTTAAATTCCTCTAAATCCCAAAACATTTTCAATTGATTGTCGAGAACGTGTTGACGAAAGATGACACTTCTCCTTTTTCCAAATTTAAGTTTTCTTTAATTGGGCCTGACAAGATCCATCCGAATATCGTATTTTGAGTCAGGTTGACCCTTTTGTACACCATCTAGCAAGATAAGTGGATATAAATCTGCTCCCAAAATAGCATCAATACTATTCGGTTTGAAAAATTGAGGATCGGCCAAGTTCAAATTTTGTATATGTTCCCAATTTCTATGTAGTATGCCTTTAGGTGGCAATAAATCGGTTAGTGTATGTAAAACAATAGCGTTTACATTAATGCACGCATTTTCTTCTGATGACTGAATTTCTAAACAAACTATTTTTGAAGATTTAGCGGTCTCACATTTCCCTAAACCAATTATGCAAACAGCTGAGGGTAGTGTCCGAACACTGCGGGCAGCTACCTCTGTAATAAAACTAGCCAGTGATCCAGGATCAATAAGAGCACGTAAAGAGCGTAAGCCTTGTGAGGTTTACGCTTATAATAGCAGTAGCCAAAAGCACATGTTGATTTTCCGTTATAAAATGGTTTAGCACCTTATGTGTCGAGGTATGATGAAGAATTGGAAGTAGTTGAATCAAGATTCGTGTCCGAGTTATTTGATTGCATATTATTTTCCTTTTCTCTATATATGTGAAGTAGCGTATGATGCTTTCTTTTGCATTTCAAGCATTTATTTAACCTTAAACACTTGTCAATCTTATGATTGTTTCCTAAAAAATTCGTACAACTACCCTTTGATTTCACGAACTCGATCCTTTTTTGTGTATTCATATGTTGAAACTTAGGACATATACGTATTACATGATCCCCATTACACAATATGCAACTTTGTTTGGCGCTATGAAAAGTTTGCAATCGTGATTGTGATTTAGGGTGAGTCTCAGCCCTTTTTAATTGGATGTTGTTATTTTTCGGTTTATTGTTTGAAATTGCCTCCAAAGTTCTGAGTCTAAGTTCTAAGAACCTTTGAAGTCATTCCACGAAGGAAATTTACTGTAATCAGATATGGACTCTTCCCAACATTTATGCGTTTGGAACGATATTTTCTGAATCGATAAATGTATCAATAACGGATCCCAATTCACCGTGTTAACGTTCAAATTTTCCATAGAAGCCAAGCATTCAGAAGTAACATCCAATAATTGTTTTAACGACGAAGCTGATTCATTTTCAACTTTCTGTTGAGAGGTTAATATTTTTAGTTGCGTAGTAATTAAAACCCTCGTATTTTCAAAACGAAATGACAAAGCTGTCCAAGCCGATTGATAATTAGCGTTTGTGATGCTAAACTGCTTGATAACTTGAAGTGCTTCGCCTGTTAAATGTGTTTTTAGATAGTGAGTAGTATACCTAAGCGGGTTCTGGGACATTGACGTGAGGGGTTCCGGGGGGAAGTACCTGGCCAGGGGAGGACTTGGTGTGTGCATTTGCTAGAGGTGGGTGTGTGTGTGTGCTAGAGATGGGTGGGTATATGCGCTAGAGGTGTGTATGTCTAGTGGTGGGTGTGTGTATGTGCTAAGTGGGTATGTGCTACTAAGGTGGGTCTAGACTTCTAGACCTAAGTTGGGTTTAGACTTATTTGGTATGTATTTTATGTCAGGGGGTCGCAGCCGAATTAGTATCGGTTTGCTTGTTGATTGATATCCAACGACAGTTCTCAAATTTTTTTTCAAAATTTAAAAAGCTGTTGAAAAAATATGGTATCACCTGGCATTATAGTCGATATGCTAGGTTTTCGAGATGTAAACAAACGATTTATAGTGAAAGAATTAGCAGTTTTGCATACCAAAAATGAGTATCAAAATTTTCTTATTAGATCGCCGTTTAAAATAACTAATCTACCAACAAAGTTGCAATCAGAAGCGAGATGGGTATATAATAATTATCATAGGTTATGTTGGGAAGACGGATCTATTTCAAGGAATTGTGTAAAACAATTTCTATTAATGAATTTAAAAAATAAATCGATATTTGTAAAAGGTGATGAAAAAATGAAATGGCTTAATAATGTGTTGGAACATAGTGCAAGTGTACATAATTTAGATAATAACAATTGTCCAAATTTAAAAATATTAAAGAGACAATATAAAAATATTGAACATTGTTTAATGCACAGAGGTAATCAATGCTCTTGTGCTTTGCAAAACGTTCTTTTACTAAGAGAACACATTGATTTACATGCAGAGTGTTATACAAATATTTAAAAAACATATAACAAGTTTTGATCAATTGATAAAAAATGGAGCAACAGCAAGAACAACAACAACAACAGCAGCAAGAACAACAACAACAGTTACAAAATGGGAACATGATTTATTACTTTCCCGATAAACGAATGTTTATAGGAAAGTACTATAATCGTGCGAAAACCTAACTTTTGATCTAGAAGGGCTAGGAAGATGGAAATAAGTGCAAAATCCGTTTCGTCAAAAATAATTAGCCCCATGTCCGTCCGTCCGTCCGTCCGTCCGTCCGCTTTTTTAAATCGTTAATAAAATCTGAATGGATGGTCCGATTTCCATGAAACTTTCACCATTTTGATGTTGCCATCAAATGCCAGATGGTGTTAGATTTTGGGCGAAATTAATACATGGCAACACTATTTGGTAACGCTTTTTTTGTCTAAAAATGACAAAATTTTGTCCGCACGGTTCAGATTAAACTGTTAGGCCAATTTCGATAAAATTTACACAGTTCATGTATTTGATCCTAACTTAGATCTGATTAGTGTTTGGGCCATATTCGTCAATGCAACACTGTCTAAAAATACATTTTGTCCAAATATAGTCTATTTTTGCACTTGTTGTAAAACCGAAACTGCTCGTCGAATTTTGATGACATTTGCACAGTTTGTGTACTCTATTCGAAATCAGAACATATTACCTTTTCAACGGAATTTACATCTGGCAACACTAATGCGCAAAACTTTTTAAAAAAATGTTGTGGCGGAAATATAGAAACTTCCCTAATTCGGTTAATAATAGTCGGATTTTAATGAAACGTACGTTTGGGATGAACCAAGTAAAAAATAAAGTATGTCTCCCCGCGGTGGGGGGTTGTGGGGGGCTAAAAAAAAACTTCAATAATTCACTCAATAATGGGCAGATTTTCTTTTAACGTGGTGTGTACATTCTGGATAGGGCAAGTGAGAAGATGGAATGCGTTTCCCCTCTGTGGGGGTTGCGGGAGGGTGAAATAAAAAAACCCTTATAATAATGAAATATAGAAACTTCCTTAATTCGGCCAATAATAGTTGGATTTTAATGAAACTTTGAACGTACGTTTGGAGTGGATCAGCTGAAAAAATATAATATGTCTCCCCGCGGTGGGGGGTTGTGGAGGGCTGAAAAGAAAAACTTCAATAATTCACTCAATAATAGGTAGATTTTCTTTAATCTTGGTGTGTACATTCTGGATAGGGCAAGTGAAAAGATAGAATGCGTCTCCCCTCGCGGGAGTTGCGAGAGGGTGATATAAAGAAACCTTAATAATTCGGCCAATACTCGGCACATTTTCATGAAACTTGGAATGTACATTTAGAAAAGGAGAACTGAAATCAATATTTGATGACATTATCGGGAAAGTTCCATAGTGGTCCCGCCGATATAGAGAAAATGTAAATTCACTACTATGGTTTGCTTTGCTGCTTTATTATTATTATTAAGTTAAATTTCCCTATAAAAGAGGATTTTTGAATTAATATTCATTACAGTCTAAGTGAAGCAGTGACGAGTTTAATAAGTGAAAAGAGCAAAAAAGAGTGAATTAAAATGAGCAGACAACAATAACAACAACAACCTCTACAACATCAACCTGTACAACAAAAACCTCTATAACAACAACAACAACAACAACCGTTACAACAACAACAGCCGGAAATGTCAGTTGAGGAGGAATTTAATTCGCGCGAATTTAAAGAATTACTTTATGTAAAAGATATGAAATTGAATTATGCATATCTAATCACTAATGCACAACGTATATTTACAAAATATGGAGAACGAATTTTTTTAACAGTAGAAAATGATGAAGATGAAGAAGAAAACATATTTCTACCAATGAGATACAACACTTTATCAGATAATGCGATTGATAAAATATGTGAAATGAAATATACACTACAAAATACAGGTCCATGTGGAAATTCATTTAATGTAAAACTTGATAAATTTAGACCACAAAATAAATTTTTTTATTAATAAAAACCGAAAAAAAATGTATGTATTATAATTTTTTATTGAAATAAGAAACTAAAATCTTTATTGAAGAATTCTTTTCCATCATCAGTTTGTAAATTTTTAGGAATGCGACCTTCTTTGAAAATAGAGTTGATTGCTTCCATTACTCGTTTTCCAGTTTTGTTTTTAATGGGAATTGCCCAAGCATATTTTGAGAAAGTAGAAGACTGTGAGTAGAAAGCGATAACCATTATTTTCAGATGCATAAGTACCCATTTCAACTAAATCAGATTGCCATAAATCATCTAATTCTTTAATAATAACATGACGTCTTTTAAAATTCCTTCGAGCAGATTTATGAAGTTCTTCAACTAATTGTCTTTTGATGTTCTTTGTTTTTGCAGTCATATGCTGTTTGTTAATGTTTGATCTTCTATTCATTATAGATGTGATTGAATGAAATAAAATATTAAGTTGTAGATACTTTTATAGACTATTAATTTTTACTTATTTGTGAAGGTTGTATAATGTTATATTTTAATTTTTTTTTCTTTATCAACATCATTTGTTTTTTTCATATCCGGTAAAGCAGCATTCTCAGTTACAATTGTTATGTAATATTTTTTTTCACATTTGACAAAGCATTGTCAGCTAAATTTTTGAATTCATCATCTATTTTGTTCAAAACTATTTTCATTTCTCCATCAACATAAGTTTTCGTATTTGATAATGCATGTTCAGCTAAACTTTTGAATTCATTATCTATTTTGTTTTGCACATCCAACACTATTTGATTTTGATTTATTATTATTTGATCAACTACATAATTTTTTCTTGTAGCATCCCCCTCATCTACAGGTGCACCTAAATTCTTAATTAGCTTTAATTTTAAATCATAATGTCCGTCTTCTGTTAAAAAAAACCTTCACCCTGTGGGCCACGTTCACCAGGTGGTCCTCGTTCACCATGCAGACCAATTCTACCAACTATACCTTTTTTAGAAAATCGACCGAACTTATCAATGGACATTCTATGAATATTATAAAATTGTATTAAAATGTTTTATTTATGTATAATATTAGCTTCTTTCAATTCTGCAATTATTGATATAATTTCGTTATTATGATTGTTATGTCCTGCATTCTGTGATGCTATTAATAAACGTAATCGATTTACAAATTCATTTGGATCATCCCTATAAATATATTCTTTAGGGTTTTTAGCTAATAACATAGATAATCCCTTTCCTTTTGTATTCATAAGTTTACTTATAATTTCCACATATTTATAACTTTTGTATCCATTATTTTGTTTGTTTTTATTCTATTCTCGTCTGTGTGCACTGGTATCAGTTAAAATGCTTTTATAATTTTGTAAATCATGATTTGTATATGATTTTGGCTGTGTAACAAAAAGTAATTCATATAATCCTTTTGTACCTTTATAATTTTTATTGTTAAATAACTATATTGTTTCCATCAAATTTAATAAAAGAGTTACCAATTTTAAAATCTTGCTTATCCTTATCATAATAAACACCATATGTTTTATCAATTGTTCTTAAATTTCTAAA
This sequence comes from Xylophagus ater, assembly GCA_963422695.1. NCBI lineage: Eukaryota > Metazoa > Arthropoda > Insecta > Diptera > Xylophagidae > Xylophagus > Xylophagus ater. Next base: position 255,312 of record OY730486.1, read on the forward strand.
ATATTTATTTAAATATTCAGACATTAACTGATTTTGCATATAATAATTTTTAAATCCTTAGGTGTTAGTGGTGTTGATTCTGATGATGTCGAAAATATTAATTTTTTAGGTTTAGATGTAGAACTATATAATTTATGCTTTGGTGTTGTCAATTCTTCTTCTTCTTCTTCTTTAAAATCTATTTGTGTATTTTTATCTTTTATTCACTTTTTATTTCTTGCTTACTAATTTTTTTATTGATTCTTTTTACATTCCCGATAAACGAATGTTTATAGGAAAGTACTATAATCGTGCGAAAACCTAACTTTTGATCTAGAAGGGCTAGGAAGATGAAAATAAGTGCAAAATCCGTTTCGTCAAAAATACTTAGCCCCATGTCCGTCCGTCCGTCCATCCGTCCGCTTTTTTAAATCGTTAATAAAATCTGAATGGATGGTCCGATTTCCATGAAACTTTCACCATTTTGGTGTTGCATCAAATGCCAGATGGTATTAGATATTGGGCGAAATTAATATATGGCAACACTATTTGGTAACGCTTTTTTTGTCTAAAAACGACAAAATTTTGTCCGCACGGTTCAGACTAAGCTGTGAGGCCAATTTCGATTTACACAGTTCATGTGCTTGATCCTAACTTAGATCTGATTAGTTTTTGGGCCATATTCGACTATGGCAACACTGTCTAAAACTACATTTTGTCCAAATATAGTCTATTTTTGCACTTGTTGTAAAACCGAAACTGCTCGTCCAATTTTGATGACATTTGCACAGTTTGTGTACTATATTCGAAGTCAGAATATATTAACTTTTCAACGGAATTTACATCTGGCAACACTAATGCGCAAAACTTTTTTAAAAAATGTTGTGGCGGAAATATAGAAACTTCCCTAATTCGGTTAATAATAGTCGGATTTTAATGAAACTTCGAATATACAGTTGGGATGGACCAGCCGAAAAAATAAAATCTGTCTCTCGCGGTGGGGAGTTGTGGTGGGCTAAAAAAGAAAAACTTCAATAATTCACTCAATAATAGGCAGATTTTCTTTAAACTTGGTGTGTACATTCTGGATAGGGCAAGTGAGAAGATAGAATGCGTCTCCCCTCGGTGGGGGTTGCAAGAGGGTGAAATAAAAAAACCCTAATAATAATGAAATATAGAAGCTTCCTTAATTCGGCCAATAATAGTCGGATTTTAATGAAACTTCGAACGTATGTTTGGAATGGATGAACTGAAAAAATAAAATATGTCTCCCCGCGGTGGGGGTTATGAAGGGCTGAAAAAGAAAACCTTCAATAATTCACTCAATAATAGGTAGATTTTCATTAAACTTGGTGTGTACATTCTGGATAGGGCAAGTGAAAAGATAGAATGCGTCTCCCCCCGATGGGGATTGCGGGAGGGTGATATAAAGAAACCTTAATAATTCGTTCAATAACCGGCGGATGTTAATGAAACTTGGAATGTACATTTAGGATGAGCAAACTGAAAATATAAAATGCCTCCCCTCGATGGGGGGTTGTGGGGGCCTGAAATAGAAGAACTTCAAGAATTCACTCAATAATGGGCGAATTTTCAAATGTTATTTCTTCACCTTTTTTAACAAGTTCTTTTAATGGATCTGTAATTGGTTTGAATACATTTTGTAATTGATTTTCTGTTTCAATTCGACCAGATTTTAAGATTTTATAGTTTTTTTGAATATTATTGCGTGTTTTTATTATATCTTTTATCAGCTGTTTATTCATGATGTATCAAATAGTTTTAAACAGATCTGTAGATTTACTTTAACAGACCTGTATGAATTTTATAACAGATCTGTATCGTTTCTCAACAGTGATCTATAACTTTTGAACTGCTTTCTAACAATTCAAACGCTTTTTATAATGTTATGAAAGTATCGAAACCTTTTCGATAACGTCCTAAATGTAATGGACTATCTTTATCAATAACTAAAAATTGATATTTATCTTTCCAACATTCTATGCATGCGTTGCGAAAATCATTAAATGATATATCAGTATTGACATGATCATCATAAATATGTTTTAAGTTTAGATTTTCTTGCTTAAATATTACCAAAAGGTTAGCGTTGTTACGAATTAAATGTTTTGCTATACGTGTATATGTCTGACATAAATAGAAACTATCAATATTATTATGACGTCCCATACAAAAGTATGACCTGACATTATTTTGCTTATCACATGCAATATCATCGAAAATAAAGATAGAATTGGACTTAGCCTCCTCTGGTGAAATAACATCACTATTATTTGAAAATGTATAATATCCTAATGGAATTATTGGGGATATTACACGCTTCAAATATTCATACTTTGGTTGTTGTAAAGATTTTGAATATGTGTAAATATTTTCAAATTTAGGACCATTAGGTTGTTCCAATAAACTTATCATAACATTAGTCTTACCACAATTTGATGGACCAATAATAATACCGCGAATATTATTAGGTAATAATGATCCACGTTTTCTTTGCTTATTAACAGCAATTATGTCTGCATTCCTGATTGGAAGTGATTCTTGTTCCTTAATTCATCGCATAATGAGATATAAAAATTAAAAATGATTTTTTTTATTATAAATACTTGCGTTTATATAGTTTTTCACACATTTTATTAGAAACAGTTGCATGTATAAAATGCTTGATTATAATAATAAACTTGTCAAGGGAAAGGTTTGGTTAATAAGTTACGTATGGAATGGCTTTCGGCTATTGGTTTACGCAGGAAAGGACATACAGTGGCGCGAAAAAGTGAGTGCACACCTCGAAAATTATTTTTGGCTAAGAGTAAAACAAAAACTATGAATTAAAAAATCCTTTTGATAACGTAATGTCAATTTATTATTTTTCGAAAACAAAACATGACAATTTCGGGTCAATATCTTTACAAACAAAAAACTTTGCGGAACAAAAACATAAAAAAGTCACTTAAATTCGCCGAAAAAGTGAGTGAACATTATTGAGTGAATTCTTGAAGTTCTTCTATTTCAGGCCCCCATAACCCCCCACCGAGGGGAGGCATTTTATATTTTCAGTTTGCTCATCCTAAATGTACATTTCAAGTTTCATTAAAATCCGCCGGTTATTAACCGAATTATTAAGGTTTCTTTATATTACCCTCCCGCGGCCCCCTTCGGGGGGAGACGCATTCTATCTTTTCACTTGCCGTATCCAGAACGTACACACCAAGTTTAAAGAAAATCTGCCGATTTTTGAGTGAATTATTGAAGTTTTTCTTTTTTAGCCCCCCACAACTCCCCACCGCGGGGAGACATATTTTATTTTTTCGGCTGGTCCATCCCAAACGTACGTTTGAAGTTTCATTAAAATCCGACTATTATTAACCGAATTAGGGAAGTTTCTATATTTCCGCCACAACATTTTTTAAAAAAAGTTTTGCGCATTAGTGTTGCCAGATGTAAATTCCCTTGAAAAGTTAATATGTTCTGATTTCGCATATAGTACACAAACTGTGCAAATCTCATCAAAATTGGACGAGCAGTTTCGGTTTTACAACAAGTGCAAAAATAGACTATATTTGGACAAAAGTATTTTTAGACAGTGTTGCCATAGTCAAATATGGCCCAAAAACTATATAATATAAAATATAACTATAAGTGCTTTCAAAATAGTAATTCAGTGATTTGTGGACATTTATGTTTAGATTTCTTGTACAACCGTTTTTTGGGCAAAAAATGAATAAATATTGATTTTACACACAAATTCTTTCATTTATTTATCTATCATCATGGCATTAACATCATCTCTTACTGGAAATACATCTGTACTTACAGCAACATATTTCCAGCCAATAGATTTACATACTGAATATGTATGCGGGTTAGTTGATTTTCATACATACAATTCTATACCCAATATTGATAATAGAAATAACTTATTTCATATTGGAAAAGAGAAAAAGAAATAATAATTAAAATTCCTGAAGGATCATATGAAATTGATGATATAAGTAGATATTTAAAGGAAGAACTGAAAAAAAAAATATTGAAATTTCTTTGGTAGCAAACAATAATACTTTGAAAAGAGAAATCTTAGCTTCTGAAGAAATAAGATTTAATAAACCTAATTCCGTTGGAAAACTTTTAGGATTTAGTAAACGTGTGTTAGCTGCCAATATTAAGCATGAATCAGACTCAGCTGTGAATATAATCAAAGTGAATTCAATACATGTTGAATGCGATATAATTGCCGGTTCATATATTAACAATATACCAGTTCATACATTACATGAATTTTCAGTTGATGTAGGGCCAGGCTATAAAATAATTGAAGTTCCACCAAATCTTATCTATTTGCCGGTGAATGTTAAACAAATAAGTTCTATTACAATTAAACTTATTGATCAGGACAAAGATTTAATTAATTTTAGAGGAGAAACAATTACTATAAGACTACATTTGAAACCTATAGCATGTTGATATTTATCGATAAAATACAAACAAGAAAACAATAATTTTACCAGTGCTAATACTTCTTTATTAGTATCAATACCAACACCATCATCATCTTCATCATCATCAACACTAAAAAAACTAAAAGCTTTAACATCTACAAATAAAAAATATTTAGAAGCATTAGGTTTTCGATTAAAAAAATCAAAATGAGTGATATATTGAATATTACACAGGGTGTAAATTATGATAATAAAATATCAAAATATGATTATCATACATATTCACATTTTTTAAATTCATTTGAGAATAATGATGAAATAAGAATTTGTGTACAACATCAGGATTTGTATATTCTACCGAGTGAAAGTTTTATTTATATTGAAGCAACTTTAACGAAAGCAGGAATGGAATTTTGTATTTCGATCCAACTGAATTTTCGATTCGATTTAATATTCGATCTGAATTCTTTTTGGCATCCTGTAAAATTATCGTATCGTAAATTAGTGTTGCCTTTGAGAATTCCACGCAAATGGTATAAATTTTCAAATTGGCCAATGAAATGTAATGAAATTTTGACAGCTGGTAGTTTTTTTTTTGAAAACAATAATTTAAAATGTTTGTGTTTTAGATTTGTTTTGAGTTTTGAATTATTTTTAAATTAATATTTAATAATTAATATTAAAATTGTTGGTCTCAGTGAAACAAAATATCTTTAAGTGTCTTCGGTCCTAAATTTGGCGTCGTTTTTTTTATTTTGTTATACTTATAATTTTCACTTCGCTCTTAGGGTCATCTTATTTGGTTGTAATTTCATGAAAATCTTGATAATTTTTTTAAATTCAATACTTTCAAGTTAACTTTTGCAAGCTTGGGATTTTTTTGCATGAACTCAATTTGCATGAACTCAAGTGAAAAAAAAAATTTTTAAAAAAATATTTTATTTTTTTTTTTTTTGTGAAAACTACAATAATTTAGTAAAAATTTAAGGAAATAATTGTCAAATTTCTTGTACTTGGGTTTTTTTCATTAAAGAAATTAAAAATATGACAATAAACATAAAAAAAACATGTTTTCGACAACTCAACACTGATCGAATGAATTTTATACGATCACAGTATAAAATATTTTCGATCCAATTTTAGCCGATACCAAATTGGTTGGTCGAAGTCGTATATACGATCCAATTGGGTCAAATCGAAATACAAAATTCCATTCCAGATTTAACAACTGTAGCAAATACAACTAACTTAGTTAACAATGCTATAGCTTTTATGTTTAATGAAATTCGTTATGAGTTAAATGGTGTGGAAATTGATCGAAATAGAAATGTAGGTTTGACGCCAACTTTAAAAAACTATATATCTTTGAATCCAGATGAAAGTAAAGCATTATATTATGCATGCTGGTCACCTAAAGATCGCTTAATTTTTGTATTCCACTAAAATTACTACTAGGATTCGCTGAAGATTACAAGAAAATTGTTATAAATGCTAAGCATGACTTAGTTTTAACTCGTAGTAGAACTGATTATAATTCTATAATTTCTACAACAGATGATGAATCAACGCTTAGAATTTTTAAATTGCAATGGAGGCTTCCTCATATAACTGTTTCTGATACAGAAAAACTTAAATTACTACAAATACAAAATAATGCACAACCAATTCAAGTTTGTTTCCGTAGTTGGGAAATGCATGAATATCCTGTATTACCAGAATCAACACAACATATTTGGACTATAAAAACATCAACTCAACTAGAAAAGGCACGCTATGTTATTGTTGCATTCCAAACAGATAGCCAAAATAAAAAAGATGCAAATGCAAGTGAATTTGATCATTGTAATATTACTGACCTGAAAGTGCATTTGAATTCAGAAATATTCCCATATGATGACTTAAATATTAAATTTAGTACCGATCGATTTGCTTTGCTTTATGATATGTATAGCAAGTTTCAAAAATCATTATATAATCGAGAAAGTCAACCTTTATTATCCAGAGAAGATTTTAAAACTCTTGCACCAATTGTAGTAATAGATTGTTCACATCAAAATGAATCAATAAAATCTGGACCAGTCGATGTAAAACTTCAACTCAAAACTGATAACAATATGCCAAATACAACAGCAGCATATTGCTTACTAATACATGATCGTATAATTGAATATAATCCATTTACTGCTGAAGTTAAGAAAATAATTTAAGAAATAAAAAATTGTTTAATGTAATTAGAAAAACAAAAATTAAATCATTTTTTTTTTATAGTAAAATATCATATATACAATAAATGTTGGTTTTTTAATTTGAATTTGATATTTCATTTACTTTTTTTTGTAAATCCACAAAACGATTTAGCATTTTTTCTTGAACATTTTGTAGAGCAGTTTGCAAATCTGTTAACTTTATTCTAATTTGATTATATTTCTCCATTCTTTCTTCTTCACATTTTTTTCGTAATTCTTTTTTTCCTTGTTCAAGCCCCGTTGTATTTATTGTATTTAAAATATATTCTTTTTCGTCAGTTGGTAATGACTCTATACTTCTCTTTTCTCGTTCCCAATCCTCAATATCTCCAAATGGACATTTAGCTGTAAAATGATTACCTGATCTATTTCTACGTACACCTTCTTCAGAAATTCCTACGAGTGTTATTTCACCACCATATACATCTATTTGAACATGATCCCATGGTTCAAAGTTAAATTCGTTAAAATGTGAAATATTACGTCCCCTTCTTAAACTGAATACATTCTCTGCAGTCATATATATTTCTAATAAATTTGTATCAACAGTTACGTTTAGAATTCTGAAACTAATCCATGCACCTTGAGAAATGCAATAATGATCATCTTCTTTTATTATGTCAACCCAAAACATGGTAACTATGCAAAATACTCGATACAACTACATTCTTTTATTAATGTTATTCAATATATATATATATATATATATATATATATAAATCTAAGTACTTATATATTCTTTTTTAAATAGTTGATATTGAACAGTCAAAGAAACAACATCGTTATTATTATCTTCATAATGATAAAACTTTTATATATCATTTTATTATTAGCTGTGTGTGCAGTACATCTTAATAGTGATCCAATACCTATAAATTTAAATTCTGATGATGGAAATACGGGAAATCTTAAATTTGATTTGCAGTTACCAAACAAAGATATTATTCAAATTGGATTATCTTTTAAATTATTAAACATTACTCAAAATATTACTAAGAATGAAGAAGAAGGAAATATAACATCAACAACAACAACAACAGCAATAACGTCAGCTGATTATCCAAAAACAAAACCCAAACTAGTGTCAGTTAAAGAAGCTATAGAAGAATTTAGGCAAGATTTAATAAAAAAAGAAAGTGAAATAGCTGGAATTATTGAAAGCCAAAATATTTTTTATAGACATTTTAAATTGGACTTTGATGAAGATAAAACTTTAACTATTCGATGTGAATATGATAGCAATTATAAAAAATGAGCAAAGCAAACCATAGTAGTGAATTCACATTTTCTCTATATCGGCCGGACCACTATGGAACTTTCCCGATAATGTCATCAAATATTCATTTCAGTTCTTCTATTATAAATGTACATTCCAAGTTTCATGAAAATGTGACTAGTATTGGCCGAATTATTAGGGTTTGTTTATTTTGCATTCCCGTAACCCCCACAGAGGGGAGTCGCATTCTATCTTTTCAGTTGGCCTATCCAAAATGTATACACTAAGTTTAAAGAAAATTCGCCCATTATTGAGTGAATTCTTGAAGTTCTTCTATTTCAGGCCCCCACAACCCCCCACCGAGGGGAGGCATTTTATATCTTCAGTTTGCTCATCCTAAATGTACATTCCAAGTTTCATTAAAATCCGCCGGTTATTGACCGAATTATTAAGGTATCTTTATATCACCCTCCCGCAACCCCCACCGGGGGGAAACGCATTCTATCTTTTCACTTGCCCTATCCAGAATGTACACACCAAGTATAAAGAAAATCTGCCGATTATTGAGTGAATCATTGAAGGTTTTCTTTTTCAGCCCTCCATAACCCCCCACCGCGGGGAGACATATTTTATTTTTTCAGTTCATCCATTCCAAACGTACGTTCGAAGTTTCATTAAAATCCGACTATTATTGGCCGAATTAAGGAAGCTTCTATATTTCATTATTATTAGGGTTTTTTTATTTCACCCTCCCGCAACCCCTACCGAGGGGAGACGCATTCTATCTTCTCACTTGCCCTATCCAGAATGTACACACCAAGTTTAAAGAAAATCTGCCTATTATTGAGTGAATTATTGAAGTTTTTATGTTTAGCCTTCCACAATCCCTCACCGCGGGGAGACATATTTTATTTTTTCGGCTGGTCCATCCCAAACGTACATTCGAAGTTTCATTAAAATCCGACTATTATTAACCGAATTAGGGAAGTTTCTATATTTCCGCCACAACATTTTTTAAAAAAAGTTTTGCGCATTAGTGTTGCCAGATGTAAATTCCGTTGTAAAGTTAATATGTTCTGGTTTCGAATATGGTACACAAACTGTGCAAATGTCATCAAAATTGGACCAGCAATTTCGGTTTTACAACAAGTGCAAAAATAGACTATATTTGGACAAAATGTATTTTTAGACAGTATTGCCATAGTCGAATATGGCCCAAAAACTAATCAGATCTAAGTTAGGATCAAATACATGAACTGTGTAAATTTTATCGAAATTGCCCGAACAGTTTAGTCTGAACCGTGCGGAAAAAATTTTGTCGTTTTTAGACAAAAAAAGCGTTACCAAATAGTGTTGCCATATATTAATTTCGCCCAAAATCTAACACCATCTGGCATTTGATGCAACATCAAAATGGTGAAAGTTTCATGGAAATCGGACCATCCATTCAGATTTTATTAACGATTTAAAAAAGCGGACGGATGGACGGACGGACGGACATGGGGCTAATTATTTTTGACGAAACGGATTTTGCACTTATTTTCATCTTCCTAGCCCTTCTAGATCAAAAGTTAGGTTTTCGCACGATTATAGTACTTTCCTATAAACATTCGTTTATCGGGAAAGTAAAAACGTACACTAAGCATAGCATGTTTTGAATATCATGAATTTGAAACGGAACGAATTTTAGGTAATGGTGATGTTGAAATTATCAAAAAACATGATCCAAATTACTACTTACTTTTATCATCATATGGGCTTAAAGCTATTTTAGTTTGATTTATTGTATAAACTTTATGTTTATCACTTTTTATACATTTTTAATTGGTTATAATAATTTCATTATTTTCCAAGCAATTAATATAATCATTAAAAGTTATTTTGCGATTTACTACATAATTTTTTACGCCTTTAATTTTTTTAATATCTATCAATTTTAATGCTATACATTTTTGATCGTAATCCTACAAAATCAGTCATTATTCTACCATTCATTTCATCTTTCATTAAACCAATGTTACGCTCTAAAGGGGAGTCGAGTAAGAAAAACCATTTATGTTTTTACAAAATTTTATTTAGATTTATATTTTTCTTTATAACCAATTTTTACTTCAGAACTTCTTGAGCAGCCTCACTCAAGGATAATTATGGCTTGGTCCAAGTTCTTTACTAATAATATGGTGTGTGTTTTTAAAATATTTCATAGGTACTGACTGACTACTTCAGTTTGTTTCGCTTTTTTATAGTAATTTCTTGGCGGTTAAATTAGGGCATTGTTCCCACCAAGAATATTCTATAAAATAACGAAAAGATTATTTCACAACCGTTCTTACATAAGAACTTGATTTATTATATGTATTTCCTGATGCACTTTGAAATATGAAAATGCATCGGTCAAAATCAAGTATTTAATTTATTGCATTTTTTTAAAACACGGAAAATGCTTTGCTAATATAAACAAACAATTCGTTCTTCAATACATTTCGAAATATGGGAAATGTATTGAATTTCGAATTTGTTTGTTTTTTTTTTTTTTTCGTGATGACACATTATACCGCACATGTGTTATCGATAATTATTGGGATAGGTCGTAATAATGAGTTGCATTTTGTTGAATAGATGTAATGTTCAAGTCATTATAACACCAATCATCTTCTTATTAACACGTGGTAAACCAAATTGATTGTTTTCGCTGTAGTCACTTGTATCAAAATATTTTATATTATTTTTCATTATTTCAGATATGTTTTCATGCTTGATCTCGTAAATTAATGAATCTGTATCTGTATATAACAATTTACACTTTGCATTTAATTGATTATGCATGAAAGTGAAAGTCGTATAGACAAATTTTTGATATATCTAATAGCGCCATCCCTATGTATAACGGTTTATTGAATACTACTTCAGTTTTATTTAATTCAACAGCAACAAGATTTTCATCAAATATTGATAAATTTTTAAAATTTGGTTTAGCTATTAAAACTTTTGCACCATACCGACCAAACCATTTTGTAACTAATTTAATGCTACTATAATTTCGAACATTTTCCATAGTTTATCCATACACAGCATTGTTTATCAGTTTATAAATTTTTTTCAAAATCATTTTTGCATTTTTACGCATATTAGTGTTAAAATCAATATATGGTTTCAACCATGCTGATTGATTAAATTTAAGACCTCTATGTATTTTTTTAAAAATAAGTCCCTGTGATAAACATTGGTTAAGATTACGATAATGTATTACATATTTATTTAGTGAATGTAATGTTGCTTACAATTTTTTTTTTTTAGATCTTGGTGGAGTACAATGTAAAGGACAGAATGGTAAATCTCTATGTATATCATGTGATTTTTTTTTTGGATATTCTAGATCCACTTCTAATATATAACCTACAGGTGAATCATCTTGAATTTCATAAATATTTATATTAGTATTTGCCCATTTAAATCCACCAGTTGGTAAATGCTGTGACATAGCCCATCCATACAAATTATTCACATCATAATATATTAAAAATTTTGTTTCCAGATTAGGATTGTAATCTGTCCTGCATTGATTATTTGCTTTACTATAGCGATTAGAACATTGACTTACGCCTCCACGAATTCCACGCTCTATAAATAATAACATATCAACATTTGTTACCAACTCCAACTTTACACTAGTATATTTAAGCATAGCATCCCAAGTATAACCAGGTGTTGTACAATAATGGGCAAGATCTAAACCATATGTTCTGATACATCCATTTCGAAAATTTTCAAAAACGTCTGCTAAAAGAAGAATATCCGTTTTCAAATATAAATCTGAATATTCTCCTAATGTATTAATATGAAAGAGTTGCCATATTTTTTGCGCATGTTCATAATCACTATCTGATATATGTACTTTGTACTCATTATTTTTTAGGTCGCAGAACATTTAAGCAATAGTTCTGGTTTACTTTCTTTCTAGAATGTTTTCATTGATTTCATAATTCATGCCAATAACATGTATTACAAAATCAATGTAATTTTCAGCCGATAATGAGTTTCGAAATGAGATTATGGGGATTTGAGTTGATACCGGATTCGGTATTCATTACTACTGTCTCCACTCGCATGCTTCGGATTTCCAATTTTTCCGTCTTTTCCAGCTTCTCAATCTGGTCCGTCAACTCTCCCTTGAACTCATAATACAACTCTTCCATGATAGCAAAATGATCTTCTTTGAAGTATGCTACCTCTAAATCAGCAATGGTTTTTATTTGTTGTATTTTCTCTTGGTTATCTAGCACGTTATGCCATACCTCAGACCAACCACTTGCACGACCTAAATAAAAACCGTGCGTTCTCTTCACCACAGCAGTTTTCCTTGTATTGGAGAAAAATTTTTGCATTTGCTCCAATAACGATTTTTGTGATCTTAATAAAATATCCATATTTTTTTAAAAGAACTACTTTCTACGATAGGAAAATAAAAAAAAGGACTTACCCGGTTATGTATCCGGCTCGAAGGACCAAATGTTTTCGGATAGGGTAAATGCACCGTTGTTTGCACACCAAAACAAAAAACACACAGAAAGTAGCAAAAGTTTTCAACACTGTAAGTGCACAATTAATTGTACACCAAACAGAACAAAACTAACACAAAAAAAAGGAAGTGTGCTTCTGACCACACTGTAGAAGTGAAATAGAAGCTTTTCTTTATGGTTTGTCAGCGAGTTGCGTTTGTTCCGTTTGTTGAGCAAGTTGCCTAGCCCTAAATGCCCGCGTCCGCTTTGTACCAGTTATAGCCGTACCTGTCGAAGACCTACTCGTCGAAGCCTTGTCAAGGAGTTGCTTTTTTTCGCTTGTTGATCAAATTGCCTAGCTCTACATGTCCTCGTCCATTCTGCACCAGTCATAGCCGTACCCGTCGGAGCCTTGTCAGCGAGTTGGTTTTATTCCGCTTGTTGTGCAAGTTGCCTAGTTCTACATGCCCGCGTCGGTTCTGCACCAGTCATAGCCGTACTTGTCGAAGCCTTGTCAATGAGTTGCTTTTGTTTCGCTTGTTGAGCAAATTGCCTAGCTCTACATGCCCGCGTCCGTTCTGCACCAGTCATAGCCGTAAGCGAGTTGGCTTTGTTCCGCTTGTTGTGCAAGTTGCCTAGCTCTATATAACCCTGTCCCCTCTGAACCAGTCATATCCGTACTCGTCGAAGCCTTGTCAGCGAGTTGCATTTCTTCCGCTTGTTTAGCAAGTTGCCTATCCCTACATGCCCGCATCCGTTCTGCACCAGCGATATCCGTAGTCGTCGAAGCCTTGTTAGTCAGTTGCTTGTGTTCCGCTTGTTTAGCAAGTTGCCTATCCCTACATGCCCGCATCCGTTCTGCACCAGTCATAGTCGTACTCGTCGAAGCCTTGTCAGCGAGTTGCTTTTATTCCGCTTGTTGTTGCCTAGCCCTACGTGCCCGCGTTCGTTCTGCAATAGTCATAGGCGTTCTCGTGGAAGCATTGTCAGCGTGTTGTGATTGAGCAGAATTGTCGACTCGCAAACGTTTCTTACCGGAGTCATTGTAGCCGTAGTAAGAAGCAATGCCCGTTAATGTATGTAAGATGCGCTGACCGCTTTCCCCTATGCAATATTCGTATGCGCCAGCCTTATGCACAGAAACGACGCAATTGTTAGTCAGCTTATACTGATGTGACACGCTGCTTTACAGAGTTATCGTTCCATGATTTTTTCCATATAAAAAGTTAAAAAATGTGTATGGACTATAGCGCCAATACGGTGGCAGATAGGACTATATGGTCTATATGGTCGACGGAAATATTACTCATTATAATTTCCACAACATTGCCGAACATTGTAATCATCTAGGACGTCCATATAATAAGATATTTTGTAATGTGACGTTTCATCTAAGTTCAAAAATTGTTATTAAATACAGCGACGAAATGGTGGGAGATAGAACCATTGGGTCTTCGACGGAAATAGTCGCCATAAAAACCTCTACAACTTTGCCGAACATTTGAGTCATATACGACCTCTATATAAAAAGTTCGAAAAAAATTTCATAAATTTATATCGACTACAGCGCCAATATGGTGGCAGATAGAACTATTTGATCTGAGAAGGAAATATTAGTCATTATAACCTTCACAATAATGCCGAAGGTTGTAATCGTTTAGGACGTCCATATAATAAGATATTTTGTAATGTAACGTTTCGTCAAATTGTTATTGAATACAGCGCCGAAGTGGTTAGATATAGGACTATTGTGTCTTCGACGGAAATAATCCCCATAAAAACCTCTACAACTTTGCTGAACATTTCAATCGTGTACGACCTCTACATAAAAAGTTTTAAAAAATTTCAAAAATTTGTATCGACTACAGCGCTAATACGGTGATAGATAGAACTATTTGGTCTGTAACGAAAATAATTCTAATCACAACTCCACAATATTGTTGAACATTGTAATCATCTAGGACGTCCATATAATGAGATATTTTGTAATGTAACGTTTCGTCACACAAAATCGTCACATAATTTTTGCAAAACGTCCCTATAGAAGTATTTCACTTCAAAAACATAAATGAAAAAAACGTCACTGTACAATAAACAACACAATACTTTATTAAGAATTTCCACAGTTTTAAAATTATTTAAAAAAGTTGTGGACAAAATTAATTTAACGAAAAATATTAATTCTTTATAATAAAAATACAATATTTATTAAAATTTATTTAAAAGGTTGTTGTTAAAATGTTTGAACGAAAAAAACTGGTTAAACTGCCGAACCACGCTGTTCATTTTTGACAGCATTTCCATGGAAAACATTTTTATGATAAAAAGAAAATTTTGATCTGGTCAGGAGAATTCATTATCCATGGGAAAAAGTAAAATTTTTCAAAATTGTACATTTGCGTATCAGCATATTAATTTTGCTTATAAAAATTATTCTCACAATAGTAATGTGATTATCAGATTTCTGAATAAAATTTGTTACCGGAAAACAAAATCTACGGTTTCAAGAAAATTTTCATTTTGAAAATCGTGGGATATATTTTTTATAAGCAAAATCAATTTTGCGTAGAACATTTCGTTTTCGATGTTTTCTTTGCTAATTGGAACGGATATAGTAGGATAATTTTCTAAAGCATTATTCGATACAGTGCAATTGCTAATTTTGTTGGAATCAGTGGATATAGTAGAACGGTTCTTTAAAGGTTTATTCGATACAGTGATAATATTGTTTATTTCAATTGGTTTATTTAAAGCAATGTAATTTGTGACTTGAGATTTTGAAATAGAAGAATTATGGTGGCTGATTTGGCACACTAGTTTAGATCCTGAACCCTGGACGTTGTGCCGTCCGAGTCGAGTTCTAATGGGTTTCCCCAATTTGATGAAGCTGGATTTGGATCGAAACCGCTTGATCTTCTGGCATTATTGAAATCCCGCTTTCTACAGTGCTGTATATCATGTCCTAAATTTTTGCAGTAACGGCAAATAATTGGAGTGTCCTGACTTGCAATTTGATGAATGTTAGTTTGTAGATGTGGGAACTGGGTAGTTTTTGTACTGTTATCGTTGGTTCTAGAAGCGTTTCTTTTACAATCGCTTAAATTATGTGTATTAATTTTATAATATGAACAAAATCTTCGCTTTGACGGATTAGTTACTTTCCTTCTTTTCCTCCTTCCAGAGCAAAATCTATTGCCGCTCGTAAAGTATTATGTTTCGTGACTTTTGCTATTAATTTCAGGGGATATCGCAATCCCTTTTTGAAGTTATTCATTGCTGTTTGCTGATTAAGGTTTCTAATTGCGCGGCTACCATCTTGTGTTTCATTTTTGGTACTGGTTATATCGAGTTCGTCTAAAAGTTTTTCTACGCGCTATAAATATTCGGTTACTGTTTCTCGAGCGCCCTGTTCTAGACTGAATACTTGCGATTGGATTAGCTGTACAGAGCGTTCTTGAGAAAATTGCTTTTCCAGTGCAATTTTTACTTCGTCCCATGTTTCGTAATCATTATACCGCAAAATTACATCATATGCTCTGCCGCTTAATTTTGACTTAATAAGATCTAAAAATTCAAGTTAATGGCTTTCGCTAACAGCTCTTACGTATTGTATGTTTGCAGTTTGTAGAAATCGTATTCAGGCATTAGTTTAGTCGCATATCCCAGATTGAATCCGGACGTCGTTTTAGGAAGGTTTTCTTCGTTAGTATCGGTGGACTTATTTTCACTACCTTTTAATTCTTCCTCACTGTTTTTGTTAACTGTATTTTCTATTTCCTTTTGGACTTTTTTACCACTACGCAAACTGAGATTAAAGGATATGGTTTTATCTGTCATTAAATATAATTAGGTTTCAATACATTAAAATGTTAACAGAAGTTTGATAAATGACACTTTCGTTTATAATACGTGGAATCAATTTGGTAATAATATAATGCCGCGTAATAATTTAATTCGTAATTTATACAAAACAAAACTTAACTTATATTTGAAATAATTAAAACTAATCTTTTTGAAAGCGAATTGGAACGGACTTACATTAAATTCGTCATTTTAGAAGTTCTAGTTGAAATGATGATATTTACGTAGGGATTTAAAGATTTGGGCACGCTCCTCCCACTACACGATGGCCAGGAATGATACCTCTGACTCGTAGTAATTGATTTTAGAACGGGCGAATGAACAAAATTTTTTTTAATATCTGACTTTCTTTTCCTTTTATTTACTATAATTATCACTATCACTTGATTAAATTATTTTTTTTTTTAAATTATAGATTTAATGCCTCTGAGGTCAGACTCGACCACAGATTTAAGAGCGATGAGAAAAGTCTTGATCAGCTTGTGGTTATTTATTATTATTAGACACTGCGCATATATTATATTGTATTATATAAAATTGTATTTATACTAATTAATATTATTAATATTAACGAATATTATATTAATTATACAATAAATATATTATAATATTGTGTAAATACAATTCTTTACAATATTTAATAAATTTAATTATATTATATATATAATATTTAATATAATTAATTTCGCATCCCTCCGCTGTCACCAATGTTATGTTTTGAGTCACTGCGTAAAAAAACAAAATAAACAGAAAGCAAATAAAATACTTTGTTAAAAATGAAAAGTTTATTTCATACAAAATATTTAAGAGACGTCTATTATTCTTGACCGCGTGTCGAGGACTGGTTTTTGAAGTCGCGGAACAATAGGCTTTTTCGCTAAAATGTTCAAAAAGTTCTTGTAAAATTCTTTCCCGCATTCAAACTAAAAATTGTGCAAGTTAGCAATTACATACTAGACAAATGATTGTTATACGAGTAATTACTGTAACTCGAGTAAAATTTAAACGTAACAAAATTGCAGTATCTAATACAAACTAGACTGTGGGAAAGGAATGCGCTTCATAACAAGATTTAAGGAGGGGTAGGGCATTATATTTCCCTACAAATGCAAATAAAATTAATAGGAAAACAATTGCAATGTTTCATGATTTTTCTAAAAAAAAAGTCATGAAAAATTACGAAGAAATCACAAACAAATGATCACTGTTAATTTCGAGATATGTCAAGAATAAGTATCTTAGTAATGATGGAAAGTAAGTTGAGGTATGAGGCGAAAACATCGCTGAAACGAGTTATTAAACTCAAACTTCGAAAGTGATTGCATTATAAAAGATTTGAAACGTGATTATTTGTGGTTGGTTTACAAAGGGGTTATAAAAGTGATTTGATTAAAAACGTAAATAATAGTGTTTTCCCTTGTGAATAAACTGTGATAAAATAATTTTGACAAATATTTTTAAGACAGAAATAATTGTAAATGAAGTTTATACACTAAAATCACATAAATAAAAAGTGTTAGCATTCTATAACATTCGAAACAGAGGGCTAGCACGCAACATAATTTCAAGGTTGAAATTCTTTAGGAAATAAAATGAAATCCGATGCATAGCGAAAATTTCCGGATAAGCGAAAAAACAAATTGAAATTCTTGTTGGATTTAAAACTAAGAATAAACATTTTTTAAAAAAAGGGAAAATTATAAAATTTTTAAATTTTTAGGTTTTTTAGAAAATATAAAATTATTTATATATATTATATATAAATTTATTATTTATAAATTTTTTTTATATAACTGATTTTAAGATACAATATATAAAACATATTTAAATAAATTGTTCATCGATTTTTGAACAAACACATCTATTTGTTCGTTTAAGTATCAACGAAAATTTTTTTTTTGTCAATACAGTGTGTATGTTGTGGTGCACTCTGTACCAACCCTTTTTATAAAAAAAAGTGATTCCGACCAAAAAGAGTTTCTTGATCTCAAAACGCGCGATTTCGTAAATAAGTAAACGCGTACATTTTAGTTAATTTATAACATATTTCGAAATATCTAACGATTTTGAAATATGTTCTTAAAATTATTAAAATTGCTTCGACGATATTTTTACATGTCGAAATAAAGTAAAAATTGTGTTCACGCAAATTTTGGTATTGCAAAATATTAAAATCGGTATTTTTTTCCTGTCAAAATGAATGAAATCGGACACGCCCAAGTTTTTATGAATCACTTATTTTTCTTCAAAGAATAATTAATTACAAAAACAATTAAATAAAATCACAAGGCAAGAATGAAAACTTTGTATACATTTAAAAAATTTGCCTTTCTGAAAATTTACTAATATCGGTCAAATTCGATTTAAGCACTTTGACAAACTTTTTTTCCAATAAATAAATCGATTTTCTTTTTTGTAAAAGTCAGTAATTGTTAAAGAGTTCACGTGGAATTAAGTCGTATTTGGTCGGTGTTACTTAACTAAAAAATGAAAAGTATTTTGGTTTGCCGTTTAAAAATATAAAAGATGTTGTTTTTAAAAAAAAAAAGGTCGGGAATAAAAAAGTGTAAGAGTTAAAAATAGGATACAACTGAATTTGGTAAACAATTGAGAGGTTTAATATTAAAAAACAGTTGTAATGATTTGATAATATTAGTAGTAGAGGAAAAGGCAAATGAACAGAGTAGTAGAGACAGTGTAGAATGGTCTAGTTGGTTAAGACCTCGACCTCGCCTCATGAGGCTGATGAGACCCTGGTTCAAATCCAGGTCTCGGTTCTTGACTTTTTCTCTACTTTTTCTCTACTTTTCTTTGCCTTACAACTCAGATGTGGGGTACTATTCACAAAAGGCTCCTAAAGTTGAATATGTGCAATTGTATTTGGATTTATTTGGGTGGTGTAACCAATTTGTGTATGGTTAACGATATGTGTATTTGTGTATTTGCCATATTTGTGATTTGGATTCTTACGGTCGGAATTTGTTTATCTGAGAGTCAGCCAAGGGCGGCTGACATTCCTATAAATTCACATCATTTTGCGAGAATTCTGATCTCCGGAGACGAAAATTCATTGTTACCCAAAAGTTGCCGTGAGTCATCCTGCTAAGGATCAGTTCGGCCTTTCCGCTACACAACATGACATTAAAATTGTGAAACGCGATACGACAAGTAAAATCTCATCTGACATTAATATACTGAAAAGGTCGAATAAAACATTACGTCAACGACAAATGGGATATTACGAAGCTAGACAAATAATAATCGGTGCTGTATCAAAAACGAATAAAGTCAGTAAATTCAGAGGTAAATGTAAACTGAAAAAGTTATTGGGTAAAACGGTGGAATTCCGCATTTGTGATGCTAAAACATAACGTTCGACCATATCCTAAAGTGAAAATCGACGGCGAATCACTTTTTGGCCTTTTGGACAGTGGCGCAAGCGTATCTCGTCTAGGCGCTGGCGCTTTAGATTTCCGCGAACGTCATGAAATTTTGTTTGCTGGTCGTCCCACCTCAGTCAGAACAGCTGATGGTAAATCTCAACCTGTACGCGGACATATAGCGATTCCAATTACTTATATTAATATTACAAAAACTCTTTCTCTGTACGTATTACCAGGTCTTTCACAAAATCTATATTTAGGTGTAGATTTTTGGAAAGAATTCGATAATGCTCTGACTATATTTTCTCAAAAAGAAAACCTATATTGTTTGTCAACTGACGATCCCAACACATACGCGCTAAATTCGGAACAATGCGCGAGTTACATCAGCAATAAGTAACTAATACATTAACACCTCCGTTTCTCAAATAAGATAATAAAAATAAGGAAAATAAGAATTCGAATATTTAAATAAGATAAGGAAAATAAGGAAAATAAGAATCTTAATATTTTTAAGGAATAAAATAAATAAGATAAGAATTTGAATATTTTTAAGGCACAAAAGAAATAAGATGAGGAAAATAAGAACGAGAAAAAAGACGAGAAGAATTTTTTTCTAGAAGAAATATAATATAATATAAATATAAAGAAATGGCAAACGCACAAGAACTCGAAGTATTGCGACAAGTTATGGAGCAAATGCAAATGAACCATCAACAACAAATTCACGAATTACAACAACAACTCATAGACCAACGACAACAGCAACAACAACCATTATTTTCTCTAACACCAGAACAAACCATCAGACACTTCGACCATTTGAAAGCATTCAACGGAACGAACGAATATAAGTTACAGGAATTTATAAAATCAGTGGAAAACGCAACCGAATTATGCAACGGAAATCAACAATTAATACGCTACACCATACAAATTGTCCTGAATGAAAAAATACAAGGAGAAGCAAAAAGATGTATTCAACGACTAGAAAATAACATTACTTGGAATGCAGTGAAAACTGAACTCCGGCTTCATTTTCGACCAAGAGAAAACTATGCTGAAATCATCAATAAATTCAGAAGTTTAAAGGGTAGTAATTCAGGAGAATTATTTGAAAACGTAAGACATTGCAATTACTCATTGAATGAATTATATGATTTCGATGAAGAAAAACCTGTTATCTATACCCCGGAAAATAATGATAAGTATTTAGTAGGCATTGTATTAGAAAAGGTAGATAATTTAATTCGAGGATATGTTCCCACTAATGCTACACTAATCGAATTATATAATAAAATTGGCTAAATTGAAATTACTTGATGATGAACGAGCAATTTCTAGAACGCATAAAAAACAAAATTTTATAGATAAGCGTGACAATAACAGAAATAACAATTTCCGACAAAATAATAATAATGGACAAACAAAGTAATCCAACTCAATTTAGACAATCTAATAATTATAACCAAAATATTAATTCACGACAAAACAGCAATAATCCTGTACAAAATAATTCAACTCAAAGCAGACAAAATAGCAATTATAGACAAAATAACAATTTCAGACAAAATGATATTTATGGACAAAGTAATTCAACGCAAGTTAGACAAAATAACAATTATAGACAAAATAATAATTATGGACAAAATAATTCAACGCAACTTAGACAAAATGACCATTATGAACAAAATATTAACTTTAGACGAGATAATGTTGACCTAACCAAAGATCAAAATCACGAAGCTATGGAAATTGTCAATATCCAAGAACAAGACGTAAATTTTACAATAGAGCCTCAGGAACTAAATTACCCATAATTGAAATAACAATTAAAGGAAAAAAATCAAATGTCTAATCGACACCGGATCTGACACAAGTATTATTAATCCAAACACAATCAAACATATATCCGAAGAAATACTAAATAAACCAATATATTTAACTACATTAAATGGAGTAAACAAGGTAACGAATAAATTAGTTACCCCTTTTCCAAAAGAATTTGGTGCCAAAGGTACAATCTCATGAAAAATTTTAAAATTTACCGGGTCGAAAATATGACGCGATTATCGGACAAAATGTACTTATTCCCTTCTAATCCAAAATCGATTTAGAAAATAAATACATTGAGGTATTAAATAAAAATAAAATTCGTTGCATTTGACTACCCTTTAGCATTCAATGAAATTCATAGCTTAGACCCTCTCGAAAAGAACATTCTTGAAAAATTAACATTAAATGTGTTAATGTTAATTTTTCAACAAAGAAAAAGAACATAACTTAAAAGAGCTACTAAAGCAATTCAAAGATTTATTCTTCATCGAAGGTGAAAATTTGACCTTCACTCATGAAATACAACATGAAATCTATACAAATCTAGAAAATCCAATTTTCTGCAAAACCTATAGATATCCCCAAATTCATGAAATAGAAATAGAGAAACAAATTAACGACATGTTAGACCAAGGCATCATTACAGGAAGTATATCTCCATATAATTCCCCTTTATGGATAGTACCCAAAAAAATTGACAACTCTGGAAAAAAAAGTGGCGGATAGTAATTGATTATAGAAAACTAAATGAAATTACAATCAACGATAAATTCCCAATTCCCAATATCGAAAGTATATTAGATAAATTAGGAAAGTCTCAATATTTCACAAAATTGGATCTTGCAAAGGGATTTCATCAAATATTAGCTAGCGAAAGGACAGAAAGAAAACAGCCTTTTCTATGCCGTTTGGATATTTTGAATCCGTCAGAATGCCATTTGGACTTAAAAACGCACCAGCAACTTTTTAGAGACTAATGAATTCGGTTTTTAAAGATTACATTAACAAATGCTGTGCCGTTTATCTTGATGAGATACTTATCTTTAGCACCTCTCTAGAAGAACACGTAAACAACATTAACGATATTTTTAAAAAATTAAAGCAGGTATTACACAGTGGCCGATATCGTCGTGCATTCAGTTATCGTCGACTAAATTATTTTCTCTCAAGCGTGCATGCAGAATTTGTGCAGGAGTGAACAGAGCTGAAATATATGTTTACTCTACAATAAATAATATCTGCACGAAAAATTCGGCTATGCGCTCGACGATAGGCTACACTACATGACCGACATTATCATCGAGTATCCTAGTTTATCGGCAGTCTACGATGAAGAAAAGGGTTGAGACTGTTGTTTGTTGTGTCGTCTTCTTGTAAAATACGTGTAAAATGATTTCATTTTATGTTATTTTGGACTTTGAATCTATTTATCAATATTTTAAAGCGATAACAAGCTTAATCAATATTTAAAAACTAAAATCAGGGAAAAATTTAAATTGCATTGAAATTCAAATATCCCGCCGAGAAACTCCACGAAAATAATACCATCTTCAGGCCAAAAAGCTAATTGAATATCTCGAATTTTTGACAACCGGCATAGCCTCAAATAATTTGATTAATAATTTTACCAAATTATGAGTTCCAAGAAGAAAATAAAAGTTAGTCTGTAAGTATTAATAAAAAAATTGTCCATTTTATGTGTTAGGTGATTAATAATAGTGTTTTTTACTAGTAAGTGGACCGACGAACAGGATACATTTTTAATTGAGCGAGTTGAACAAAACTCTTTTATTTATGATCCGAGTTCTGCCGGCTACAAGTCTCGTTTTGCCCGGCAGAGATTTTATGAAAATACTGCAATCGCGCTGAATAACCAGTTTCCAAATCTAGCAATTGATTCCAGTAAGTAGCTTTTTTTTATTTTCGTATAAGGTTATGTTTTGTTAAGGCGACGGTTTTTTCAGGTGACGCTAGAAACAGATGGTTAGGGCTTTTGCAATATTATAGAACCACCAACAACAAAATTCAGAAAGTAAAGAAAAGTGGAGCAGGTGTCGAAGGGCTCGATGAAGTGAAGGAGTCTCTAGAGTGGGAGCCGGGATGGAAGCATTTTCAAAAAATGAGTTCGTCAGATCTACTCTGGTCGATGCAGTTTCTGTCAATAATAGGGATATGTCAAGTTTGGAGGTAATTAATAAACCTTTTTCGTTTTAAATATAAGAACATATAAAATCTCTGTTGACAATAATTATGGTTTCTAATCGTTTGTTTCAGGTGCTGAATGAATCATCAAATTCGTCCCTTACTTTAGGCTTGGAAACAGAATTTGTTTCAAATACTTGTACCCAAGATACCACACCGTCACTTGATTTTGCTGCCAGCGTAGCGTCAATTTCAACCTTGTCCAACCAAGAAAATAGTGCCTTAACAATTAACACCCCCGCTATCTCACTATCGTCTGAGCCTACTCCCACAAGCAGCATATATAGGAATAGCAAATTCTTAAGAGCTCGGAAAACACCGGAGGATGAATTTTATAATACATGCTCTGCGTATACCAAAACATTGCAGGAGGCTCTAAACAATAAGAGAACTGCTGAAAGAGAGCCAAAATGTATGCCGTTTTTGCTAGACATAGGTCATGAAATGGACAAATTGGGCGAGAGTGCGCAAATAAAATTGAAAAAAAGGATTTATGATGCTGTTTTTGAAATGCGATTGGAGCACATTGATTTACCATAAATATGTAATTGAAAATTGAATGAATAATTTTCTTCTGTTATTGTTATAGTTTTTTTTTTTTTGATATATACATATGTATGTGAAATGTACATGAATAAAATTCATATTTTCTGGAAAAAATATATATTTATTTTTCGTTAGAACCCAAGTACATCTTTAAGGTTTTTAAAATATTGTGAAAGTATGTTTCTATTTAGTTTTGCACTATTGGATTGGCGTCCTTGATTGAGTTGTATGGGTGTATAATTAGTGGATATGATATCTTTAAGTTGATCCTCCGTCAGATAATCTATATTTGAACTTTTCGTATTTTCGCTTCGCAGGAAATTATGGAGGCATAAGCACGCCAGGACAATTGGTATTGCTCTTTTAGGAGTTCTTTGTATGGGAGTAAAAAGAACACGCCATTTATTAGCTAAGATGCCGAACGCATTTTCTACAACTCGCCTGCTTCTAGAAAGCATATAATTAAATCTTTCTTCATCTACGGAAAGATTTTTGTTAGAGTATGGCTTCATATTATACAAAGTTAAGGGAAAAGCGTCATCGGAAACGAAAGTGTATGGCATGGTTACGCTACTATTGGGAAGATGTGTTGGTTCAGGAATTTTCAGTCTTTTATTTTCGATATCTTCCTTTATAGATGACCGCTGCCAAATTCCTCCATCACTCATACGTCCATTTATTCCCACATCCGCATATATAAAACGGTAATTGGCATCCGCAATAGCCATAAGCACAATACTATGTCCTCCCTTATAATTGAAATAATTAGATCCATTTCTTTTTGAAGCCATTATTGTGCAATGTTTACCTGGATTGAACAGCTATGTACATTTTCAAAAGTATTTATTAATATAATTTATAACATACCATCAATTGCCCCCAAACATAACGGAAACCCCCATACATTGTAAAAATCTTTCGAAATGGTTTTACAATGTTCCTCAGTTTGTGGAAAAGGAAGATTTTCTGTTTTTAGCGCATTATATAAAGCACGAATTGTCTGATTCAATATAATCGATATTGTGCATTGAGGTATACGAAAAGGAAATTGTTGAGATGTCTGTGTTTCACCTATAAAGATCATTGTCAATTATTTAGAACTCCATGTAAAAACACTTTGAGCAAGTATAGTAGTAATGCACCTGTTGCTAAATAGCGAAGGGTCAAAGTCAACCTCTCGTCCGGTAGAATTGATTTTCGCATTATGGTATCCTCTTTGATAATATGCAACTCTACTTTTCTTAAAATAGCCTCAAACTGCCCAGGAGTCATTCGCAAAAAATTTCTATACAAATTTTCATTTTCACAGCGAAGTTCTGGCAACAATTTGTGAAATATTCCGTCCGAGTTTCGCTTCTGTAGCCATTTATGCACCCAGTATATTCTCTTTGTTTTCTTTTTCTTTTTGGTTTTCACAATATTTACTAAATTTAATAAATTTTGGAATGCCAGTGAATTGAACAAAATGTCGTGGTCCATTTTTCGGCTGTTACTGGCTGTCATAAGTTCTTGAATGTATATATTTGTTTCACCTACTTGATCTCTTTCTTTTTCGGTAAGTTTCGCGATGTTTTAGTCGACAATAAGGTCGACGGAAGACGATATCGGCCACTGTGTAATACCTGCTTAAGAAAGGCAGGTCTGAAAATTCAGATTGATAAATGCAACTTCTTTTCAAAAGAAAATGAATATTTTGGACATATTCTTAAGCAGGTATTACACAGTGGCCGATATCGTCGTGCATTCAGTTATCGTCGACTAAATTATTTTCTCTCAAGCGTGCATGCTGAATTTGTGCAGGAGTGAACAGAGCTGAAATATATGTTTACTCTACAATAAATAATATCTGCACGAAAAATTCGGCTATGCGCTCGACGATAGGCTACACTACATGACCGACATTATCATCGAGTATCCTAGTTTATCGGCAGTCTACGATGAAGAAAAGGGTTGAGACTGTTGTTTGTTGTCTCGTCTTCTTGTAAAATACGTATAAAATGATTTCATTTTATGTTATTTTAGACTTTGAATCTATTTATCAATATTTTAAAGCGATAACAAGCTTAATCAATATTTAAAAACTAAAATCAGGGAAAAATTTAAATTGCATTGAAATTCAAATATCCCGCCGAGAAACTCCACGAAAATAATACCATCTTCAGGCCAAAAAGCTAATTGAATATCTCGAATTTTTGACAACCGGCATAGCCTCAAATAATTTGTTTAATAATTTTACCAAACTATGAGTTCCAAGAAGAAAATAAAAGTTAGTCTGTAAGTATTAATAAAAAAATTGTCCATTTTATGTGTTAGGTGATTAATAAAAGTGTTTTTTACTAGTAAGTGGACCGACGAACAGGATACATTTTTAATTGAGCGAGTTGAACAAAACTCTTTTATTTATGATCCGAGTTCTGCCGGCTACAAGTCTCGTTTTGCCCGGCAGAGATTTTATGAAAATACTGCAATCGAGCTGAATAACCAGTTTCCAAATCTAGCAATTGATTCCAGTAAGTAGCTTTTTTTTATTTTCGTATAAGGTTATGTTTTGTTAAGGCGACGGTTTTTTCAGGTGACGTTAGAAACAGATGGTTAGGGCTTTTGCAATATTATAGAACCACCAACAACAAAATTCAGAAAGTAAAGAAAAGTGGAGCAGGTGTCGAAGGGCTCGATGAAGTGAAGGAGTCTCTAGAGTGGGAGCCGGGATGGAAGCATTTCCAATAAATGAGTTTCGTCAGATCTACTCTGGTCGATGCAGTTTCTGTCAATAATAGGGATATGTCAAGTTTGGAGGTAACTAATAAACCTTTTTCGTTTTAAATATAAGAACATATAAAATCTCTGTTGACAATAATTATGGTTTCTAATCGTTTGTTTCAGGTGCTGAATGAATCATCAAATTCGTCCCTTACTTTAGGCTTGGAAAAAGAATTTTTTTCAAATACTTGTACCCAAGATACCACACCGTCACTTGATTTTGCTGCCAGCGTAGCGTCAATTTCAACCTTGTCCAACCAAGAAAATAGTGCCTTAACAATTAACACCCCCGCTATCTCACTATCGTCTGAGCCTACTCCCACAAGCAGTAAATTCTCAAGAGCTCGGAAAACACCGGATGATGAATTTTATAATACATGCTCTGCGTATACCAAAACATTGCAGGAGGTTCTAAACAATAAGAGAACTGCTGAAAGAGAGCCAAAATGTATGCCGTTTTTGCTAGACATAGGTCATGAAATGGACAAATTGGGCGAGAGTGCGCAAATAAAATTGAAAAAAAGGATTTATGATGCTGTTTTTGAAATGCGATTGGAGCACATTGATTTACCATAAATATGTAATTGAAAATTGAATGAATAATTTTCTTCTGTTATTGTTATAGTTTTTTTTTTTTTTTGATATATACATATGTATGTGAAATGTACATGAATAAAATTCATATTTTCTGAAAAAAATATATATTTATTTTTTCGTTAGAACCCAAGTATATCTTTAAGGTTTTTAAAATATTGTGAAAGTATGTTTCTATTTAGTTTTGCACTATTGGATTGGCTTCCTTGATTGAGTTGTATGGGTGTATAATTAGTGGATATGATATCTTTAAGTTGATCCTCCGTCAGATAATCTATATTTGAACTTTTCATATTTTCGCTTCGCAGGAAATTATGGAGGCATAAGCACGCCAGGACAATTGGTATTGCTCTTTTAGGAGTTCTTTGTATGGGAGTAAAAAGAACACGCCATTTATTCGCTAAGATGCCGAACGCATTTTCTACAACTCGCCTGCTTCTAGAAAGCATATAATTAAATCTTTCTTCATCTACGGAAAGATTTTTGTTAGAGTATGGCTTCATATTATACAAAGTTAAGGGAAAAGCGTCATCGGAAACAAAAGTGCATGGCATGGTTACGCTACTATTGGGAAGATGTGTTGGTTCAGGAATTTTCAGTCTTTTATTTTCGATATCTTCCTTTATAGATGACCGCTGCCAAATTCCTCCATCACTCATACGTTCATTTATTCCCACATCCGCATATATAAAACGGTAATTGGCATCCGCAATAGCCATAAGCACAATACTATGTCCTCCCTTATAATTGAAATAATTAGATCCATTTTTTTTTGAAGCCATTATTGTGCAATATTTACCTGGATTGAACAGCTATGTACATTTTCAAAAGTATTTATTAATATAATTTATAACATACCATCAATTGCCCCCAAACATAACGGAAACCCCCATACATTGTAAAAATCTTTCGAAATGGTTTTCCAATGTTCCTCAGTTTGTGGAAAAGAAAGATTTTCTGTTTTTAGCGCATTATATAAAGCACGAATTGTCTGATTCAATATAATCGATATTGTGCATTGAGGTATACGAAAAGGAAATTGTTGAGATGTCTGTGTTTCACCTATAAAGATCATTGTCAATTATTTAGAACTCCATGTAAAAACACTTTGAGGAAGTATAGTAGTAATGCACCTGTTGCTAAATAGCGAAGGGTCAAAGTCAACCTCTTGTCCGGTGGAATTGATTTTCGCATTATGGTATCCTCTTTGATAATATGCAACTCTACTTTTCTTAAAATAGCCTCAAACTGCCCAGGAGTCATTCGCAAAAAATTTCTATACAAATTTTCATTTTCCATTAGCCATTTATGCACCCAGCATATTCTCTTTGTTTTCTTTTTCTTTTTGGTTTTCACAATATTTACTAAATTTAATAAATGTTGGAATGCCAGTGAATTCAACAAAATGTCGTGGTCCATTTTTCGGCTGTTACTGGCTGTCATAAGTTCTTGAGTGTATATATTTGTTTCACCTACTTGATCTCTTTCTTTTTCGGTAAGTTTCGCGATGTTTTAGTCGACAATAAGATCGACGGAAGACGATATCGGCCACTGTGTAATACCTGCTTTACCCCTAACGGAGTTAAACCAAACCTTAAGAAAATTAAAGTAGTTCAAGACCTTAAGCTACCAATAACACACAAACAAATCAAATCATTTCTAGGAATAACAGGATACTACAGAAAGTTTATTAAAAACTACGCGAAAATAGCTTATTAAATTACTAAATACTTAAAGAATTATTAGCAATTGTTTGGGGAATAAAATATTTCAGGCTATATTTATATGGCAAAAACTTCGATTTACAAACAGACCACCAGCCCATTAAATGGCTACAAATTAAACATTCCGGTAAAGACATAAACCCCCGCTTACAAAGATGGTTACTCTCACTGAATATAACATGAATATAGATTACATTAAAGGAAAAGATAATAAAATAGCCGACTTCTTGAGTGAATCAATACAGAGACTAATGAAATTCATTCCATTGAAAGCACTAAATCTAAAAATATAACTAATGTTAATCCTTGTTTTCATAAACCACTAGTAGAAATTAACGCTAATGACACAGTTGAAATGCAGACAATTCATTCACAAGAAGAAAATTTAAACGACCACATTCCCATACATGAAACCATTGTCAATCGCTTTAAACATCAAATAATACTCTGTGAAAATAAGACTAAAGACCATGAAATCATATTTAAAAACCATAGAATCTATATAGACTAAAATGATCTAAATAATGAAAATTTAGGTAATACACTAAAGAAATACATTAACGGTAAATTGGAGTAACTTTTAATCTTAAATCAACCAAATTCATTAAATGCGTTTACCTTGCTGAAGATATAGAAAATGACGAAAAATTAAAAAACAAATAGTCTTATTCCATAAGAATGAATCAGGGCACACGGGAATAGTTGCAACATATGAGGACATAAAAACTAAAATATACCACCCTAAATTGCGGGAACGTATACATGCAATAATAAATAACTGCGATATTTGCAATCAATCGAAATATGACAGAAAACCTGTCAAAAAAAAAAATTCAAAAAAACAGAAACAGCTCAGAACATTAACGAGATAATACATGTAGATACTTATGTAAACAGCAAAAATTCTTTTATAAACTTCATCGATAAACTAAGAAAACATGTAGTACTATAAGTTTCCATTTAGGAAACAGAAATTATAAAACGCTAATTGGAAAATTTAAATTATTTGCATCGATAAAAGGAAACCCCAAAAAGTTTGTATTTGATAACGAATTTAAAACTAACGTTAAAGAATTCCTTGATGGAGAAAAAATAGAACACCACTCAACCAAACCTAATAGCCATACCGGAAATTCAGACATCCAAAGATTCCACAATACCATAACTGAATGTATAAGAACTTTAAATTTTGAAAACGAAATAGATATTGATAATGATGGTCATTCCATTAGGACAACAGACATTAATAATAGATAACAACCGACTCATATAACCACAATTTAATAACAAAAATGAATCAACAACTAAAAACTTATGATAATTTTCAGAAATCTATATTACAAAGAAAAAAAAACGCTCTAGAAAAATTATAGGAAACAAGTACATACTCTCAAAAATAACCTCTCTAAATAACATTACGAACAATACGAACTTTACAAAAAAATTGTAGCAGAGCAAATTATGAAGTTAAACATTATCAAAAGCAGAGCGGAATATATCCAAGAAAACTTCGCAAGACTAAGTTTATTGAATCCAAATATTTTAAATATTTTAAATGAAGAAATTAATATATTATATTAATGTCACCCCTGCACAATAGCAGTCCCATACTTTTTTTTTTTATCCAGTAAACCATATTGCGGATAGTTACCATGGCAACACACCCTGAGAATCATCTAGTTACCAATGATGCGGTATCACGAGGAGTATAAATAAGGGACCATCCGAAGGAGATAGGCAGTCGGTGAAGAGAAGTCGTACGCGTCGGGTGACTGAAAATTTAAATCTTTTTTATTTCTTTTTCGAAGTTTATTGTTTATTTTCATCAAGTTTAATAAATTAAAATTGTTATTAAAAACGTGTGTTATTTTGTTTTTCCTTTCCGCCTCGTTACTGATACACGGCATCCTGTGTCAACTTCAGAAGTGGGATCGGAACAAATAAACCGGGGAAAAGAAATGTCTGTTCGTATAGAAGAATTACATTTACCACAATTGAGGTCGTGTTGCCTGAAATATGGCCTGCCAACGAAAGGTAAAAGAGAACAATTAGTGTCGCGATTGCAAGATGATCTAGATAGATCGGTTTTAAACGATGATACGTTATCTAAAGGGGACAGTGAGATTGATGAAATGAAAAATGAAATCAATGAACTAAAAACGATGATGGCAAATCTAATAACTGCCATAACACCGATTCGTGAAAATCCGCCGTTACCAACTAATTCGTCGCCTATACGTGCGAATGCGAGAACGGAAGACATGTCGTTCCGTAATGTGCGTGATATTATCGATATTCTACCCGAATTCAATCCGATAAACGAAAGTTCTCTGAACGCGCAACAATTTGTTTCTAAAGTAAACCGATTGTGTGAAATTTATAAGTGGAACACGAATATGGCGGTTTTTGCAGTCCAGGCAAAACTAAAGGGTCCAGCTAAGAACTGGTGCGACAGTCAACCATAAGTAGGTGCCTCATGGGATGAATTTGCCCAAAAATTGATGGAAGATTTTCCGTGCTTCGAAACCGAAGCCGAGATGCACATGAAGTTAATGACGACAACGATAAAAATTAACGAAAACGCTGAAGATTATCTTTATCGAATGTGGACAATTGCCAGACGCAATAATATTAGCGACAGAACGACAATTCAATACATTCGCAACGGTATGAAATATCCGGCATTGCAGAATGCTATTGCAGGTATGAATTTTCCGACTATCAACGAACTTTTAGCAGCAATCAAAAGATATTTCTTAAATACTGTTCAAGTCCGTAAGCCAAAGTCACAGCAGCAATCGCAAACGTAAATACAACCAACAACGAGTCAACGAGACAACACGACCAAATAATTCAAAGAACGAGGTGAAATGTTTTAATTGTTACAAAACAGGCCACATTTCAATCAAATGTCCTGAGTCCCAACGCCGTGTTCGTTGCCGTAAATGCTCACGTACTAGACATAACGAGGAAGAATGTACCGAGAATAAATTGGCTAGCGTTCGGAAGATTACAACCGTTACTGAACAAAGATAATAATAATAAATTTACCGCTTTAATCAATTAGTCAACGCTCGTTAATGAACTATACGACAATGCTCCTTGTTAAAACGTTTCCATAAAGGGATTTGCGGGTGGATATTCTGTCTGTAAAATGAAGACAAGCGTACTTATTTCTTTTGACGATCAGGAAAAATGTGCCGAGTTCCTTATAGTAAACGACCTATTGATCGGACAAGATATTCTTTGTCAAGATTATACCAGAATCATTATTGAATCAGGCGTTTGTCGTATAGAATATACGAAGAAAGTTGTTAAAACTGGACACCCGTTAACACGATCCGAAAGTCAAGAACTAATTCAACTATGAACAATCTTTGAAGATTGTTTTGCGAGCAAGCTTCCCGAAATTGGATGTTGTACCAAAACTCCAATGCACATTAGCCTTACGTCAAAAAAACCGATCAACACGAAACCGTATCGTGTTCCATTCGCCAAAAGAGTCATCGTTAGCAAAATTGTACAAGAGTTATTGGAAAACGAGATAATCCGGAAAAGCGAATCTGCATATTCAGCACCAATCGTTCTAGTAAAGAAGGCGAATGGAGAAGATCGATTATGTGTAGACTACCGTTAATTAAATTCCATTACCGTCAAGAAACCTTTCCTGATGCCTGTAGTAGAAGAACTAATCTCGTCATTGGGAGGAAGCCAGTATTTCACCACGTTTGACTTTACCACAGGGTATCACCAAATCATTATGGATGAAGAGCCCAAGTAATTAACTGCATTTGTGACGAACGACGGTCATTATGAATACAACCATATGCCATTTGGTTTAGTAAACGCGCCAGCTGTGTTCCAAGATATCGTAAACGAAATGATTAAATGTATGCCGCCGGGTGAGGCCTACGCTTATATCGATCACATCGCCATCCCAAGTGTAAAGAAAGACTTGAACGGTTCCTAAAATGTGTACGAAGTTTTGGCCTTACACTTAAACTATCAAAGTGTTCATTTCTCTCAGAAGAAATCAATTTCCTTGGTCATCGAATTGGTAAGGAAGGAATTAAATCGGGTGTATTAAAAACGAAGGCAATTGAAGATTTCCGATTCCAACTGATGACTCACGGGATTTTTCCGAAAATTTATTTGAAACTATTCGCTCAACTCGAAACCGTTAACGCTGTTGAAGACACGAGAAGCTCCTGCATTCGCATGGAATCCAGAACAACAACACGCTTTTGAAACATTGAATGCGATTTTATCCGAAGAACCTGTTCCTGTCAAACGACAACACGAGATACATACAGATGCATCTTCCATTGGGTTGGCAGGGATACTGATGCAAGTGGAAAACAACATGTGTAGACCAGTAGTAGCGTATTACAGCCGTCATTGTACCGAAGCTGAACGTAAGTACCACAGTTACGAGTTGGAAGTGCTGGTAATTGTCGAGTCGCTGGAACGATTTAGAATATACGTTTGGAGTTATAACAGACTGCTCCGCCATCACCGCCACCAAACTAACGAAACCGTTGTTGCCCCGAGTTGCTCGTTGGTGGTTAAAACTACAAGAATATGATTTCGAAGTGATACACCGACCTGGAATCAAAATGACCCATGTCGATTGTTTGATCCGAATCCCGTGCGAGGCTACCAAAACAGTGGAAGTAGCTGCTGAGAACATCATACGTATCGAAATTAACCAGGAGGATTGGATAATGTCAATGCAACAGCAAGACCCAGAGTTACAGGAGATATCAAGAGTACTTTTCGTGAGAGAAACGAGCCATCGAAAGTATAATAATATAATATAATATAATAATAATGAAAGAATTTCAATTCAACAAAAACCGACTATACCGTAAAAAGGACAACAGGCTTTTTTTTGTTGTTCCCAAAGCAATTCGTTGGCGAATACTGAAAACGTGTCGGGATGATGTTGGACATTTCGGCCTAGATAAAACTAGTGAACGAATCTCTCGACATTTCTCGTTTGCAAGAATAAGGAAATACGTTAAATCTTATATTGCATCCAGCATCGAATGCTGCTATAACAAACCAGTACATGGAAAACAAGAAGGTCAACTTTATGCTGCCGATATCACACCTATTCCTTTCCGTGATCTTCATATTGATCATTTAGGGCCATTCCCTATATCTCGCAACAGGAACATGTATGTCTTGGGTATCACCGATCCGTTTACAAAGTATGTAATTGTGAAAGCTGTTAAAACAACAAAGACGCAATCTGTTATTTCCGTATTAACTGAACTCACCACGTATTTTGGACTCCCAAGAAGGATCATAAGCGAGCGAGGGACGGCTTTTACATCCAAGATTTTCGAAGAATTTCTGTTAGATAACAGTATCAACCACGTAAAGGTCGCTGTACGGACTCCACGTGCTATCGGATAAATTGAAGGGATTAACCGATCAATTACTGATTTCCTACGAACATGAACTGAAGATCAAAAGAACTGGAACTTACAGTTACCTGCTCTCCAATGGTCACTGAATACACAAAAGAATAATACAACGAAATTCAGCCCATAGGAACTCATCTTTGATTTCAATCTCCGAGATATAATACATATCCGATTGACTCAAGCTGTTCAAGACGAAGTGCCTGATGAAACTGTAGCGGACATGGCAAAACGCAGAGACCAAGCTGTCGAAAATATGCAAAAGGAACGAGACAAATGGAGAAAAATGTTCAACCAAAGCCATAAGCAACCCTATCTCTACGAGCCAGGCGATCTCGTAGTAATTGAAAATATGCCTCCAGCCACTGGAGAATCTCGGGAGCTCGAGCCTAGATTTAAGGGCCCATACGAGGTAAAAAAAATCATTGGCAACGATCGTTATCTAATCGAAGACTTAGGAGACATGAAGAAAAGAAAACAAAGCTTTTTTTCCATATTTGAAGCCGGAAAGATCAAACCATGGTGCCAGCTGATGCCCGAAATCGACCATGACGATTTCGATGAAGACGCTGACAACGAACCCGATGACGAATCGCCGGGACAGCTATAAATCAGGAAGGGCCGAGTTGTCACCCCTGCACAATAGCGAGACCATACTTTTCTTTTTTTTTCATCCAGTAAACCATATTGCGGATAGTTACCATGGCAACACACCCCGAGAATCATCTAGTTACCAATGATGCGGTATCACGAGGAGTATAAATAAGAGACCATCCGAAGGAGATAGGCAGTCGGTGAAGAGAAGTCGTACGCGCCGGGTGGTTGAAAATTCAAATCTTTTTTATTTCTTATTCTAAGTTTATTGTTTATTTTCATCAAGTTTAATAAATTAAAATTGTTATTGAAAACGTGTGTTATTTTCTTTTTCCTTTCCGCCTTATTACTGATCTACGGCATCCTGTGTCATTAATATAAGATTAGGAGCAGCTAACTTTCTATATAAGAAATGAATTTTGTATTAAAAATACCTATAAATTATATAACAAAAAAACAAGTAACATAACTAACGAGGTCCAATCAAAGATGGGAGGAGTTACATCAGCAATAAGTAACTAATACATTAACACCTCCAAGAACTCTAGAGCTTTTGATAAGGCCAGAATTTATCGAGACTTATAGTTTTTCAAAGAAAATAATAAAAATAAGGAAAATAAGAATTGGATTATTTAAATAAGATAAGGAAAATAAGGAAAATGAGAATCTTCATATTTTTAAGGAATAAAATAAATAAGATAAGAATAATAAGTATCTGAATATGTGTACTAGATAAGAAATAGGAAAGTGAACACCCTTACGAATAAAGACGCTTACCCACTTCCACATATAGAAGGCCTTCTAAGCAGACTTGAGAAGATGTTTTTCATATCAAGTATTGATTTGAAAGACGCCTTGTGGCAAATACCGTTGAAAAAGTGGAGTAGGGAAAAAACTGCCTAGTAGACCATTATACCAGTTTACAGTGATGCGATTCGGGCTCTGTAATGCTCCTCAAAAAATGTGTCGGCTGATGGACCAAGCACTTCCAGTCGAGTTAAGAGAAAACTGTCTATTTAGACGATCTTTTGGTACTTTCTGAGGATTTAATTCTCACGAAAATCTTTTGGCGCCCATTGCACGTTGCACGTCCTCTGCTGGACTTACAATTAATTTGGAGAAAAGCAAAATTTGCATGAGAGGAGTTACATCGTTGATAACGGATGTTTAAAAACCGACCCAAGAAATTTTGACTTTCCTGCTCGTACCACTCCAAAACAAGCTCTTCGATTTTTGGACATGACGGGTTGACATAGGCGATTTATTTCCAATTATGCATCCTTGTCGTCTCCAATTACTGACTGCCTAAAGAGAAGTGCCAAGTTTAATTGGACTGCGGAAGCACACGTTGCGTGTCTCATATTGCTACGTGTACTTCAAGACAAGCTTTAGCACTGGCAATATCTTTCAGGAAGATAGATCGTGGAAGCTTTGGGTTCCGTCTAGCCTCACGGACGAACTAGTTCGTCTGGCGCATGATCCTAAACAAGCTACGCACAGCGGTATTACAAAAACCTTATATCGTTTGCAGGAAAGATACTTCTGGGCCGGTATGGCTAGCAAAGTACTTAAATATGTCGCTAGTTGCATCGTTTGTAAAGAGTCTAAGGCTCCAAATAGCGCGTTGATGCCCCCCATGGGCAAACAAATCCAGGTTGACAGACCAGTCCAGTACTTATATATTGACCTATCAGGACCCTATCCTCGGTCTAAGCATGGCGACACCACTCTCCTAGTTGTTTTGGACAAAATTTTCGAAATTGGTTCTGTTCATAGGGATTGGGATCGAAACTTGGGAAGTATCGGCTGTGGTTTTAGGAGATTTATTGCCGGACTAGAAGTCTACCGAAGAAATTTCACAATAGCGACTTCGCAAAAAACGTCAATTCTAAGCTAAATCGTAAATTTCTGAAGTGTTGGATTGTTCGTGCGATTGGCGATTCCCTCTATGACATCGAGCATTTGCAGGGAAGACCCATAGGGGTTTTCAAAGCTAAAGACTTCGGGCAACAGTTAGGTAGGAAGGTATATTAATTGTCGCTGTCTAGATCGAATCCTTTTTTTTCTCTTAAAAATTGTTTTCTGGTGCCAGGCTATCTTAGTCGGTAGAGCACGAGACTCTTTTCTCACGTATCATTCCAACCACCCACAGTTACATCCGGGTTGAAAAATCAATCCCCGACGTATCTGTGTTGTAACGGTGGGTAGAACTTACACTTACACTTTGTGTCTTAACAACCGCAAATATTGCGTTTTCTACTATGTGCACTCTAATTTGCAAAATTAAACCTTGATTCATCAAATAATTCTCGAAAATTAGTTCAGTGCAGAGAAGTGGGTTTATTACGTCCACCACTTTTCATGTCATCAGCGGGTATCTAAAAAAAAGAAGGTAAAATTGATTTTATAAAAACTTGGAGATTTAGGTGACCTAAAAGTTCAAGCAAGGGTTACCAGATAAAGGAAGCAGGGGAATCATTACAAAACCCACAACAGAAAACGGACGGATTGATCTATGGCGTCAAAATTGCGCGTGACGCCGGTGCTGTCATCGGAGGGGGTGAACCGATGATATTGTTCACCACTGGGATAATTTATCCCACCCATGGAGTCCAACAAACAGGACTCCCCATGACCATGTTTTGCCCAAAAATTAACATGGTCATTTACTCTCATATTGGTGAATTCACTTCATATTAAAATTTTCAGGGATACAAACCAAAAAACAAGGGAAAAAAACCCAACCGTTTCATTCTTTATACATAATTTTGGTTTTTATTGAAGAAAAATATGTCGCATAAAAAAAAACAAAAAGGTATTTCATGTAATTGCCATTTGTATTTAACAAAAAAAAGGATCGAAAAAAAAAATTATGTAATAAGAAAATCAAAAATAAAGAAAATTGTAAAAAAACCAAACTTAAACTTGTTAAATGAAAAGAAATTAAAATGAAACATAATTTAAAGAAATAAAACTTACGGCTGTTTCGTTGAGGCCTCCACGCAGCACCCTGTCCTAAAACACTTAAGAAACAAAAAAACTAAAAAAACTGAAAAAAACCAAAAAACTGAAAATTTAAAAAAAACTGAATTTATGTTGAGTTGGTCGCAAGCGCTCCTCTTTATGTATGTTGTTGGTTTGTTCCCTTGTTGCTATAGTCGGTAGAGCACGAGACTCTTTTCTCGGGTGTGGTCGAGTCCCACGTTGGGCTCTACAAGTTCTCACGTACCATTCAAACCACCCACAGTTACATCCGGGTTGAAAGATCAATCCCCGACGTATCTGTGTTGTAACGGTGGGTAGAACCTACACTTACACTTTGTGTTGTTCCATTTCGACAGGGTCCCACCTTGCCGTGGTGAAATGGCTTAAGTATGCTTTGTGAACCCCTGGGCGAAGTCAGCGAGAGCATAGCTCTCAGCAGGTTCTACCATGCTGACAAGGTCACGGGCGAGGGCTGAAAACTAAGAGGATCCCGTGGATCCATGTGCGGTATGGTGCTACCACACTGACCCGTATATGGTGAAGCCCCAAGGCAAACTGTAAAATACCGTGGCGAAGTCTGCGTGGCTATAGGGGAGTATAGGCCAAAACGGTAACCCAAGCCCAAGGTTAAGCATACCGCGCTGAAGGGCTGAGTGGCTGATGGGAAATCAGTTGTGGGCGGAGCCCTTACAAATCTGCCGCCCTGTAGGTGTAAGAAGGCTTACTGCAATATTGGGTTCTCTGTTGCAGCGAACTTTTTTTTTCACCCATACTCGTGGGACTTTTATGGAAAAGCTTACAAAAGAAAATTTAAAGTCAAAATCTTCGGTGAAACCAGATGAAACCGAACCTGTGTCGAGTGACTACACCACACTAGCGGTTGGAATTGTTACTCTGCATATAGGTGAAGTAACAGATGGTGAAGGCAGCGCAATCAGCGCGCGAACCGAGGAGAAGCACTCTCGAATGGAAGTGGACCGTACCCAAGGGGAAAACGTGCAAACTTAGAACTTGAGGCGAACGCGGATACTCCTTGCCGAAATAGGGTGCTCTCAGCGAGGGGCAGTATATCGGGGTCGAAGGAGGATATACTGCTGGCTTCTCAGGAGGATCTAGCATCACCTGGGATAGAGGGTGGCGCCTCTAAGTCTAAAAAACGCATAAGACCGGGCAAGGTGCGCGTAGGAAACTACGCCTCCGAGAAGCTCGCTCAGGGGATGCAACCGCTGAGCCTGCGACTAAACGCTGTCGCTCCCAAAGCGATGGCACTCCAGACCCAATGCCCGGCACCAGTGCCAAAAAAGTTAAGGATAAGCATCCTGAGCCGAAGAGGTGTGCAAACTCATCTTCTGGTCGGGATGCTGATCTCAAGACGGAGGAGGGAGCCTCAATCTGTGGTGAACCGACAGGGGAACCTAGACCGGGGCTTTCGATTCAGTCGAAGATAGCTTTAGTTGGCAAAAAACCAGTAAACCTCCAACAGGGGCAGAGCGAGAGAGTGAAAGGGGCAGATAAACCACCAAAGAGTGGTGAATCCGCACCTGGAAGCCTTACCTCTAGGCTTCAGGCGGTAAGGAAATCTGGAAATCTTTCCAATGTGGGTGATAAACCCAGTGGAAAGGCAAATCGGCCCCACCCAAAGCGAAAAGCGAAAAGAACTAGGTCAGACAAACCGCCAAAGACTGCTGAATCTGTATCTGGTTCTCTGACCTCAGCGCTTCGGACCGGGGGAAAGGAAGGAAGGTTTTCCAAACTGGGTGACAAACCCAAAGGAAAGGTTTCCTTCTTGCGAAGCAACACAGACAAACCGGGTAAGAACGGTGTAAAGTCTGAAAACTGATCCTCTCGCAAAGGGCAGGAAATTGGAAAGAAAAGGGTTTCTGTGACTTTTAAGGAACAGGCCTTAAAGGCTCCACGACTAGCCGTTGCCCATAAGGACGATCCTTATAGGCCCCTGACGGCTCCACAACAAGAGTCCTTAACCAAATTCCTAAGTGAAGCAGTGATCAAAAGGGTCCAGGAGGGTGGCAAACCCATGATGGACGGAGTAATTACGACAAACGGTAGTTTTGTCGTGAAATGTGCAGATGCGCAGACAAACTCCTGGCTAAGGCAATTTAGCGCCTCGCCCGAGTTTGTGCCTTGGGAGGGAGCAGAGTTAGTGGTGGCAAACCCGTCGGAACTCTGCCCCCTTACAAAGGCTAGG
This sequence comes from Xylophagus ater, assembly GCA_963422695.1. Classification (NCBI taxonomy): domain Eukaryota; kingdom Metazoa; phylum Arthropoda; class Insecta; order Diptera; family Xylophagidae; genus Xylophagus; species Xylophagus ater. The sequence goes on from OY730486.1 coordinate 295,829, forward strand.
ATTTGGGTTCCGGATACTAATCTGGAACCTGAAAAGGTACTAGACCTTCTAAAGGGTCAAAATGAGGACCTTCAAACCGAAAGGTGGACAGTCTACCGAACCGAAAAAGGTTCTTGGTGTCGATGGCGAATCTATTGAGGCTCTAAAGAGGGTAGAGTACAAGCCACATCTGCTGCTTGGCAGGGTTACCTTTAAAGTGAGCTCTGCGGGCACCCATGGTGGTGACACTGAATCCGAGATTTCCAATGGCTAATCCGGGCTTAAGAGTAACGCAGATTAATTTGCAGCATTGCAAAGCGGCTTCACATCTATTGTGTAGACGCATACAAAAGCTGCAAACAGACATATGCCTAGTCCAAGAACCAGGGAGGAAGGTATGCATGATCTTTGTATCCGCATACCTACCATACGACCCTTCTGTAATGCCTCCAACGGATGCATTAAGGAATGTGGTTGAATATTCCAGGAAACATAAGCTACCCTTAATTGTTGCTGTGGATGCAAATTCACACAACGAAGTATGGGGTAGTACAAACACGAACCCTCGAGGTGAAGCTCTACTGGAATATGCTATAACTTCAGAACTGGACATTCTGAATAATTTCAATGAACCAACTTTTGTAAACAGAACGGAGGTGATAGACATTACTCTAGCATCAGCCACGTCAAGTGGACTTGGGAACGATTGGAAAGTTCTGAGGGAAGAAACTGCCTCTGATCACAGATACATAACCTTTAACATGGTGATGGACTCTGTGGAGAAGAGAAGGTTTAGAGATCCCAAGAAAACAGATTGGGAGCACTATGAGACGACCCTGTTAAAACTCCTGCCAATCCCGACGAGGAAAGTAAAGAACAGCAGGGGAATCGAAGTAGCTGCAACAGAGCTTCAGGAAGCAATGACTGAAGCATCCTCCCTGTCTTGCCTGGAAAAGGAATGGATAGGAGTGAAACCAGTCAAATGGTGGAACTCTAATCTTTCACAGCTCCGGCGTAAGACAAGACGGCTCTTCAACAGAGCTATGAACACTAGTTCTGAAAATGAGTGGGCCGCTCACCAAATGGTGCAAAGGGAGTTCAAAAAGGCTATTCGTAAGGCAAAAAGTCTCGAATGGTGTAAGTATTGCGATAATCTACAGGATGTCCCTGCTACAGCAAGGCTACAAAGAGCCGTTGCAGGTGATAGGAACGCCAAGCTGGATGTCCTAAAGAAAGGCGACGGAACTTACACTACCTCGAAAAGAGAGACTCTTGATGTACTTGTACAAGCGCACTTTCCTGGATACCTGTCTCAGGAAGAAGGGGAAGCGGCTGAATGCAACAACATTAGACCCTCACGAGAGGAATGGACCATAGCAGCCAAGGTGGTTACAAGGGAAAAAATAAGGTGGGCTACAGAAACTTTTGATCCCTATAAATCACCGGGTCCGGATGGTATTTACCCTATACTTATTCAAAAAGGTATTGGGGTCACTATTGACCACCTGTATGCTGTTTTCAAAGCCTGTATTGCCACTGGCTATACATCTAAGGCTTGGAGAGCAGCTAAGGCGGTATTTACCCCTAAACCGGGAAAATCGTCCTACTACCTACCTAAGAGTTTTAGGACGATTAGTCTCACCTCATTTCTTTTGAAGACCCTAGAAAAAATGGTAGATGTGTATTTAAAGGGAACCTCTCTGGTGAACTTTCCACTGCATGACGGTCAACACGCCTACCAAAGGGGGAAATCCAATGAGACGGCCTTGCTAGAGCTGGTGGGGAAGGCGCAAGATGCGCTGGACCATAAGCTTTTTGCTTTGACTGTCTTCCTGGATATCGAGGGGGCCTTTGACAACCTCACTTTTCAATCGATTGAGGCTGCACTTACAGCTAGGAATATTCACCAAGCAATAGCAAGGTTGATTATGAATATGCTGAATTGCAGACTGACATCTGCCGAACTGTGAACTGAGAAAGTGACAGTGAAAGCAGTAAAAGGTTTTGCGCAGGGAGTGGTCTTATCCACGACTCTTTGGGATCTGTTGGTAGATTCCCTACTGCGCAATTTAAATTACAATAGACATTCGGCTTTACGTTTCGCGGACGATGTTTGTATCATCATCCGAGGAATTGATTTAGCCACGGTTGCTGATCTCATGCAGACAGCACTAAAAATTGTAGAAGTGTGGTGTCAGGAACCAAACCTCTCGGTCAACCCAAGCAAAACTGAGATGGTGCTGTTCACTACCAAACGCAACATTCCCGCAGTCAAGTGGCCATGTTTTTATGACACCAAGATGGAATGTGTTCCGGAAGTGAAGTATTTGGGGGTCATACTTGATTCCAAGCTTACCTTCCGACAGCATGTTTACTCAAGAATTCAGAAAGCCACAACCGTGCTCCCAAAAGCTCTACGGCATGTGGCAATGGGAGAACCTGGGGACTGAGTCCCAAGATGGTGATCTGGATCTTTACTGGCATTGTAAGACCATACTTAACGTATGGGGCACTTGTGTGGTGGCAAAGGGTCAAAGTTCAAAGCGTCAAGCTACAACTATCCAAGCTGCATAGGCTTGTTGAATTGTGTGCTACAGGCGCCATTAGGACCACTCCTACGGCAGCACTCGAGATTCTGCTAAATCTACCTCCCTTAGACTTGTTCATTGAACAGGAGGCGGCGAGAGCGATTGGGAGAATTGGATTAGTGCTGGGGCGTAGAGTGGTATTTGGCCATGGTGCTAGGTGTACCAAGAGCAGCAGAGTTATCGATTCAGTCAGTAATGTTAGAGGTTCTTTCGTGGACACGATGTGCTCCAGACTCATTTTTGAGAGGGAGTACTTGTGTCTCATCTCAGACAGGGCTGACTGGAAAGAGGTTCTGCGACCCACACCAGATGGGGTGCAAATCTACACAGATGGATCCCTAGTGGATGGAATGGTTGGTGCTGGCATCTACGATGTGGATCAAGGGGCCAAAATAGCCATACCACTTGGGAGCAATACGACAGTTTTTCAGGCTGAAGTGTTTGCTATTTTAACTGCTGTCTACTACTGTATTGCAAGAGGTTTAAATCTTAAATCCATCTGCATCTACTCAGACAGTCAGGCGACTATCAGAGCACTCAACTCATGTACCGTTTCATCACGGTTAGTGGAAGAATGCGTCTGTGCGCTGAACAAGTTGGGTACGAAAAACACGGTAACGGTTTCCTGGGTATCTGGGTGTCCCAGGAAATGAACTGGCTGACTCACTCGCGAGAGAGGGGTCAGATAAGCCGTTTTACGGTCCTCAACCTTCGGTTGGGTGGACCTACTCGGCCCTCAAACAGGACCTCAGTAGACAACTAAACCACCGCCACCAACTCAGGTGGCAAAGGCTAAATCAGTGCAGGCAAGCAAAAATGATACTGATTGGGCTGGACTGCCGAAGGACGAGAATGTTGATGGGACTCAAGCGTAGAACCCTCAGAACCATTGTGGGTATTGTGACAGGACATTGCTCCTTGAACGAACACATGTGGAAAATAGGGGTGGCCGGGATTCCGTTATGTGGAGCCTGTCTGGAAGAAAATGAGTCAGCTGAACACTTCTTGTGTGAATGCCCGGCCTTTGCTAGCACCAGACTTGCTACACTGGGTGCGTGCGGCCTCAGTAAGGAGGCGCTAGTAAACTTGGACCTAACTACGGTGCTAACCTCCATTAGAAGAACAAACCGGTTCGGCGAAGAGACCTAGCCTCTCAAACAACCTTTTTAGGAGGAGGCACAATGGGCCAGTCAGGCCTACGTGCTAAGGTCCGCACTGTGTGGACCCCTCCAATGCATTACAATACAATACAATTGTGTCTTAACGACCGCAAATATTGCGTTTTCTACCATGTGCACTCTAATTTTCGAAATTAAACCTTGATTCATCAAATAATTCTCGAAAATTAGTTCAGTGCACAGTATACATATTGCTAAATAGAAGTATGAGAAGAGAAAACAGAGAAAAAATTAAAAGCCACAAAATCATGTAGCATGATTTGGTAAAAAGGGAGAAAGAAATTTGTGAGTGTGACCGAAACAGAGTCAACGCTCTTCTTTTACCCTAAAATAGAATACAGTTTCTCTTTATCATGATGGGGAAAAAAACTTGGAACGGGAGGAGAAGGAATACAAAAATTGTCGTTCAGAAAGAGTCCAGAATAGGTGCTCAAGGAAAGTATTGTAGATTTAAAAATTTTTTAGAAGAAGAAAAAAAAGAGCTTTTAAATTATTTTAAAAATTTGTTTGTGATTGAAGAAAAAGAGTTTGGTTTAGAGGTAAAGAAAGCAAGTAGAAAAAAATGAGCAAAGCAAACCATAGTAGTGAATTTACATTTTCTCTATATCGGCCGGACCACTATGGAACTTTCCCCATAATGTCATCAAGTATTCATTCAGTTCTCCTATTCTAAATGTACATTCCAAGTTTCATGAAAATGTGACTGGTATTGGCCGAATTATTAGGGTTTTTTTATATCACCCTCTCGCAACCCCTACCGAGGGGAGACGCATTCTATCTTTTCAAATGCCCAGATTGTACACACCAAGTTAAAAGAAAATCTGCCTATTATTGAGTGAATTATTGAAGTTTTTCTTTTTTAGCCCTCCACAACCCCCCACTGCGGGGAGACATATTTTATTTTTTCAATTGGTCCATGCCAAACGTACGTTCGAAGTGTCATTAAAATCCGACAATTATTAACCGAATTAGGGAAGTTACTATATTTCCACCACAACATTTTTTAAAAAAAGTTTTGCGCATTAGTGTTGCCAGATGCAAATTCCGTTGAAAAGTTGATATATTCTGATTTCGATCTTAGTACACAAACTGTGCAAACCTCATCAAAATTGGACGAGCAATTTCGGTTTTACAACAAGTTCAAAAATAGACTATATTTGGACAAAATGTATTTTTAGACAGTGTTGCCATAGTCGAATATGGCCCAAAGACTAACCAGATCTAAGTCAGGGTCAAATACATGAAGTGTGTAAATTTTATCGAAATTGGCCCAACAGTTTAGTCTGAACGGTGCGGACAAAATTTTGTCGTTTTTAGACAAAAAAAGCGTTACCAAATAGAGTTGCCATATATTAATTTCGCCCAGAATCGAACACCATCTGGCATTTGATGCAGCAACCAAATAGTGAAAGTTTCATGGAAATCGGGCAATCCATTCAGATGTTATTAACGATTTAAGAAAGCGGACGGACGGACGGACGGACATGGGGCTAATTATTTTTGACGAAACGGAGTTAGCACTTATTTTCATCTACCTAGCCCTTCCAGATCAAAAGTTAGGTGTTCGCACGATTATAGTACTTTCCTATAAACATTCGTTTATCGGGAAAGTAAAAAGGAAATAAGGGCTAGAGTTGATTCAACAAGTCGATTGAACAAGTCGGAAAAATGATATGATCTTTCAAAGAAAACAAAACACCTTGACGTGGTGTGGGGGCTTGTGTTGCGAGGATCATCCAGGCAGGCCCATCCTGCAGGGTGGCCCGAGCAGCGTACCAAGAACTACCCCCCCTAAGCCAAAGGTGTTATGCGACTCGTGCCCAGTGGACTGGTTGGTAGTCGGGGGGTATACCTACTACCGTGAACGGAGCCTCTCTGATACCTGGCGACCTCAGAGAGTATTCAGCCTTACCATGGTATGCAGGGCTCTGGCACGGTGGACCTATTTTCCCGTTCTTTTCGTGGGACCAAACATGAAAAAGAATCAAAATAAAAATATAAAAAACATGCGGGATGTTACCGCTACCCAGGCTGCGAATCTAATGGAGACCATCCTCCGTGAGGATGATTCAAAGCCTGGAAATAGTACAAAGGAGCCAGTGGCTAAGAGTGCTCCTACGGTTACGAGCACTCCTAAAGCCAGCACCTCTAAACCTGGAGAACCAAAACCTCTGGTGCAAGAGGGGACAAAGAATGCTGGCACAAAATCAAAAACCCGCAATTTACCAATACTCCCACCGCCTGCCCAACCAGGTGGTCGAGACGACCCACTGAGAAAGGCCCTTAGTGGGGCGGGAGTTATGTGGTATATCCGCTTCCTCGCTCAGGGACTTTCACCTGAAGATGCGAGGGAGCAGGCGTTATCCAAAAAAGAAAAAGAGGAGAATCCTCCTCAACCACGATTTCGGATAGCAGGTTCGCCAAAAGGGCGAAACAGAATACGCCACCGGATAAAGCCCCTGAAGGGCAGGGTAGCAGTGGAGCTAGGGCAATTCCAAGCTCCAGCTATGCCGGTGTAACGAAAGCCGTGAGGGTAGCAGTCCTCCCAGCTAATTACCCTCATGAAGGTCTCAGCACCAAGGACCTTACGGCACTTGAAGAGGCCATCATTGAGGAGGTCTTACAAGGGTGGCATACCAAACTTCGGTTTGAAGGAGTACACTTCAAACCTGGTATGCTTCTCATGGACTGTGAGAACAGTGAGACAGCTGCATGGCTTAGGGAGAAGACACCTAAGCTTGCAAGCTGGGCAGGGATCAGCCTCAGCACTAGGGTAGGAGAACAAAAAATAAGGGGCAAAGAGGGAAGCACTAGGGTGGCCCAAGTGAATGTCCATCATGCTAGGGCTGCATCTGCAGTCATAGCACGGACATTCACGAGACAACAACTTGGACTAGTGCTTATCCAAGAACCCTGGGTCTATAGGGGACAGATCAAAGGACTGTCAACCAGTAACGCAGAGGTAATTTATGATGTAAAGCAGGAGAAACCAAGAGCCTGCATTCTCATAAAGAAAAATATTAATTATTGTTTACTCACAGAATATATGACCAGAGACCTGGTCCCAATTAAGGTCTCGGTGGACCTAGGCCATAACAAACAGCGAGATTTCATCGTTGCATCTGCCTACTTCGAGGGGGAAGGAAATCATCCGCCACCAGCAGAGGTTCAGAGACTGGTAAGATACTGCCGAAATAAGCAAACACCCATAGTCATAGGATGCGATGCGAATGCGCACAACCGTGCATGGGGAAGCAGAGATACCAACAAAAGAGGTGAGTGTCTATTAGAATTCCTAATAAAAGAAAACTTAGAATTATTTAATGTGGGGAGCACACCCACCTTTATCAATAAGATCCGAGAAGAAGTCCTGGACATTACTTTCGGAAGTCCAGAGGTTAAAAAGTTTGTGAAAAAATGGAGAGTCTCTGGTGAACCCTCATTATCAGATCACAGGATAATCATGTTTGATCTGGAGGGGCTGAGTGAAAAGAAAATCTCTATAAGAAACCCAAGGAAACCCGATTGGGTGCAATATAACCTTTATTTAAAGTGCAATTTAGAACAAAGGAGAGTGAACAAGGTGGCGAAAAATCATCTCGAACTCGAACTTGCAGTAGAAGAACTAAATGGAGCGCCTATAAACGAAGAAGAGCTGCCCTCTAAAAGAGAAGCAAACAAGCGTTGATGCTCTATGGTGGAATAGGCATCTATCAGAATTAAGAAGCAGCGTAAGGAAGCTATTCAATACGGCTAAAAGAAGTGGCCAGTGGGAGGTTTATAAAAGGGCACTCACCGATTATAACCTTAAAATCAGAGAAGCAAAACGGAATAGCTTTAGAGCATTCTGTGAAAGCATCTCGACCACTCCGGCCGCGGCGAGACTGCATAAAGCGTTAGCCAAAGATGGCACGAATATGCAGTGTACGCTGGTAAAAGCAGACGGCAGTTATACGCAAAGTGAAGAAGAGAGGTTACTTCTCCTTCTAGAAACTCACTTTCCGAACTGCCATCTAATCACAGAAGATGACAACAGTGAGAACGTCACGAGACCAAGCCCGACTGATTGGAAGCAGGCCACAGCCATCTGCTCTGAGCAGAGAATTAGCTGGGCAATTGACAGCTTCCAACTACACAAATAAGCCGGGGTTGACCATATAGTTCCGGCCTTACTGCAAAAAGGGAAGAAGGTAATATTACCACACTTAATAAGAATATTTAGGAGCAGCCTGGCACTGGGATATACACCGAAGGTATGGAGAAGGGCCAAGGTGGTATTTATCCCTAGGGCGGGCAAAACCGACCACACCCAACGTAAAGCCTTAAGACCTATTAGCCTAACATCATTCCTGTTAAAAACAATGGAGAAGCTAGTAGAGAATAACATAAGAAACAAGGTCTTAAAGAGAAAACCTCTACACCGGGATCAGCATGCGTATAGAGTGGGCAGATCAACAGAAACCGCTCTATACGAACTAAAAAACAGCATTGAAGAAGCACTGGACTATAAAGAAATAGCTCTATGTGCCTTCTTAGACATTGCAGGTGCATTTGATAACACCTCACATGAATCGGTCAGGGAAGCACTAGTAAGGAGAGACGTAGATCGCACAACCTCAAAATGGATGTGCGAGATGTTGAGAACCAGGAGTGCGGAGACCTTGATGGGACATAACACCATAACGGTCAGAACAACAAGGGGATGCCCGCAGGGAGGGGTACTGTCACCTCTTATGTGGAGCCTAGTTGTAGACGAACTCCTAGAAAAACTAAATAGTAATGGCATAAAATGTCAAGGCTATGCGGACGATATTGTCCTCATAGTAAGAGATAAACTTGAGGAAACCCTCTGTGACATACTACAAGGGGGCCTAAGAATCACCCATGAGTGGTGCTTGTCTGTGGGACTGAGACTCAACCCAAGTAAGACCACAGTGGTACCATTCACCAATAGGAGAGAGCACATGCACACATGCATCCTATTTGTCTAAATGGGGCTATAATAGATATAAAGCGGGAAGTAAAATACCTGGGACTTACAATTGATAGTGAGCTCCTATGGAATAAACATGCAGAAAACGTGGTAAACAAAGTTCTGAGGGCTATAATGGTATGCAGGAACATATCAGGATAAAACTGGGGGTGCAAACCAGACACACTGAGATGGATGTATACCATGATGATAAGACCTATCATCACATACGGAGCAATTGCTTGGGCTGGTAGAACACAGCTAACCACCGTAAAAAAGAAGTTGGCGAAAGTGCAAAGATTGGCACGCGTATGCATCACAGGTGCCATGAGAACCTGCCCTACCGCAGCGTTGGAGGTGCTTTTGATAGGAACTATCGCAATCAAAATATAGCGATAATGGTTGATAGTCAAGCGGCCGTCAGAGCATTAAGCTCATGTTCAATAAGATCCAGGATGGTAGAAGAATGCGTGACCAAACTAAATAAGTTAGGCACAGCAAACAAAGTTACCCTGTACTGGATGCCGGGTCATATGGGTATCGAGGGTAATGAAGAAGCCGAGAAACTGGCCAAACAAGGGGCGGGAACACCCTTCATAGGGCCAGAACCCTTCTGTGGAATCGGACCACACATAACCCGAGAAATTTTATCAAAAGAAGAGGTGGCAGAAAGAACCAAACACTGGGAACAACAACCAGGGCAAAGACAGGCCAAAGATCTCCTAGGGGACTACAACTCAAAGAGATTTAAAGCCTTAATCAGCACAAACAAAAAAAAAAAGGAAGAATATGAGAGTTCTGACAGAAATACTAACAGGTCACTGCAGACTCAAAGGACACCTAAAAAAGCTAGGACTTGCACTAGACAGCAGCTGCAGATTCTGCGAGGGTGAGGAAGAAACTTCAATGCACATCCTCTCTGAATGCGAAGCACTATTCCGCAGAAGAAGGAAATACTTGGGGGCATACTACCTCCCCCAAATGAGATACAATCCCTTGATCCACACCGGATTATAAAATTCCTAAGAGAAATAGGTCTGGAGGAGATGCTTTAAAATGGGAGCTAACCAAACGACTGCACCAAAGATAAGAGGGTACAATAGATCTTAAGGCCGCAGTACAAGAACACCTTTAATCTAATCTAATCTAATAACCATTTATAGGGGCGGTTATGGTCAATGGGGACCAGCTTTCTGCTGTTGGTCCAATAGGGTGGGACGTGCCCCAAATAAGTCCGGTTTACAATAACACCTTAGCCAATCGGCCCCGACATGCCTCGCGAAGGCTTTCGCGAACGGTTGGTCAAGTTTCGGTGACCAGAAACTAACGAATCCTCCAATTATTCGGTTGTTTTCGCCACAACCGTATGTTCCTTGCTTGACAGCGTATGCTATCACTTTAAAGTCTTAACGACATTAAAAACTTTTGAACGCATATAATACTTATATGTTAACGCGATGACAGATGGTAGTGAGAAACGACCCACTCCCTCCGGCGAGCTGGTCAGTGCAAATCAGCTAGGCGTGCAGCCTTTAGTTGCTCACATACCCTGTGCCATCTCTTATCTTTTCCTCGTAAGGGAGAAGATATGCTTTCCAGGTCATCAGGAAATTTGCTTTTTGACTTTTGGGTCACACTGTAAATATATGTAAACCCCACAGGTACACACTGTGCTAAAGGCCAAAAGGGGATTTGCCGTCGATTTCCATTTTAGGACATGGTCAAACGTCATTTTTTAGCTTCGCCAATGCGGATTGCACCGTTTTACGCAAAAACTTCTTTAATTTACATTTATCTCTGAATCTACTGATTTTACTGATTTTAGTCGGTTTTCACACAGTACCGATTATTCTTTGTAATGTTTTATTCGACCTTTCCAGTATACTAATGTTAGATGAGATTTTACTTGTCGTATCGCGTTTCAAAATTTTAATGTCAGACGGAGAATTTGGTTGCAATGATTGATCGGGACTCAAGATTGCTTCTCTTTTTATTGGTCCGGCAGCATTATTGGCAACCGGGGGTTCCCGTGCGTCTCTCGGAGCCTCTGTGCATTTCCCGGAAATTCATTTTAGGCACATCGGTAACGACACATCGTTTCTACCACAACGATAGCAAAATAAGGACCGTTGAGGTATCGTACACTCGAAGAAACCATGACCAACATTGTCACAGTTCCAACACTTGAACCTTGATCGTCCATTATCATACATAGCTTCTAAATGATTTGGGATTACGTTTACCCGCATATTTTCACTCGCATATCCTCGAATACTATAATCGTTTTGTATTTTGGTAGGTTAATATGGTAAACTACTATCGAAAAGAGATGAATTGATGTTGTGTTGATTCGATACCGATTCGCGTGGAAAAGGTTGACCACCTCGGATATATGCTTGGTAGTTATACAGATAATTATTGAGGTCGTACTCATTTTTGAAGTTTCTACCCTGGAGAGGAGAATGGTTATCTTGTTTGGAACGAGAGTCAGGTAAAGTAGTAACAACCGGTGTTGGTTGTATGTTAGGAATTTGTTTGGATGATCAAACAAATATCCTAACATTGTAATCCTTTGCTAAAAATGCACATAACTGACTGGTATCAGTTATATCTAGTGGTAGTAGAACTGAAAGTAACCAAAAAAAGATACACCTAGCTTCTTTGCTCTAACTAGCTCGTCAGAGGGAAGTGGGCAGTTACCTTCTACCACTGATCACGATGTTACACAAAGTTTCATGTGTACCATGATTTGGGCTGACGAAAAGGCTGGAGAAGTGGGTTTATTACGTCCACACCTTTTCATGTCATCAGCGGGTATCTAAAAAAAAAAGGTAGAATTGATTTTATAAAAACTTGGAGATTTAGGTGAACTAAAAGTTCAAGCAAGGGTTACCAGATAGAGGAAGGAGGGGAATCATTAGAAAACCCACAAAAGACAACGGACGGATTGATCTATAGCGTCAAATTTGCGCGCGACGCCGTTGCTGTCATCGGAGGCGGTGAACTGATGATATCGTTCACCCCTGGGGTAATTCATCCCACCCATGGAGTCCAACAAAACAGGACTCCCCATGACCATGTTTTGCCCACAAATTAACATGTGCCTTTACTCCCATATTGGTGGATTCACCCTATTTTGCTGCTCTCACATTACTCACCTGCCGCACAATTGGCCTTTAGCACTTCATATTAAAATGTTCAGGGATACAAACCTAAAAACAAGGAAAAAAAACCAACCGTTTCATTTGTTATACATAATTTTAGTTTTTTATTCAGTCGCATAAAAAAACAAAAGGGTATTTCATGTAATTGCCATTTGTATTTAACAAAAAAAAGAATCATAAAAACAAAATTAGAATTTAATAAAATTATATAATACCTATGTAAGATGGGATGTAAATGTAGTAGTCAATATTTATCAGTCGTTCAGTGGGTTTTGCAGTAGTCTACAATGAACAGTAGTAACAGTCAGTCGAACAGTCGTTTTACAGTTGTCAACAATCATCAGTCGACCTCTATATATTTTAATTAATTATTATTTTAAATACTGAATTTAATACTAAATTTCTATAATTGAAGCTCGGAATAAATATTGTTATAATTCAAAATCTCCTGTTTTATCTAATCCTATACCAATCCTTTACATTTGGGGGCTCAACTAACAATATGAAATAAAAGGATTTTGCCAATTCACACATTTCATGAGGAATTTTAATGAAAGTTGCAGTTATATTGAAAAACGTGTTACTAGATCTCAAACAAAATCTGTGTTAGAATCAGGCAAACAAAAGTGGGAAAAATCAGTAGAAATGTCGAGAAACAGTGATGATGGCGGTAACGCTAGTGGCTCTGAAAAAATGCAAAATTCAGAACTGTCTGAATTAATTAAATTATTGACAATTAAAGTGACGAATGATGAAAATAAGGACAAAGTAAAATTTTCAGTGGAAAGCGTGGAAAAAACTATACCAGATTTTAATGGTGAATCGAATGTACCGGTTAAACAATGGTTCGATAATTTCGAGAAAAATGCATTGGCTTACGGTTTGTCAGGATTGCAAAAGTATGTGCACGCGAGAAACAAAATGAAAAAAACAGCGCAATTGTATTTGGAATCGGTAACAGTTTTCGATTATCAAACACTAAAGTCCGTGATGATTTCTGAATTCCACAAAGACTATAACAGCGCAGACATACACAAAAAACTTAACGAAAGAAAGAAAAAAATTAAAGAAAGTTTTCATGAATATGTGTTGCAAATGAGGAGAATAGGTTCTCTTGGAACAATTCCATAATCCAATATATTGTTGATGGTATAAAGGCCAAAACTGAATATAAATACGGTTTGTATAGTGCAAAAACATTTGTCGAATTAAAAGAACAATACGAAATTTTTGAAAAAGTATGCAATAGTGTCAGTGAAAATGTTAACTGTACTAACAGTACTAATAATAAAAAGAAAGAACATTGTTTTAATTGTGGGTCTCTTGAACACAAAAAACCCGAGTGCAAATCAGAAACGAAATGTTTCGTATGTAATAATACTGGACATATTTCAAAAAATTGCACATTTAAAAAAACCAACCCGATTAATGCTTTTAGAAATATAAACTTTGTTCGTAATCCGAAAATGATGAAAACCGTCTTGATAAACAATATAGAATTTGAGTGCTTGGTAGAAACTGGTTCGGAAACAACATTAATTAGAAATAGTAAATTTGAAAGCAAACTTAAAGAAAACATTGAAACGAATGCATTTCAAACAGAATTATTTGGATTAGGTGATACTCGTTGCAAAACCATAGCTGCATTTGCAACAAATATTGTCATAGACAATATTGAGATGTCACACAATTTGCTTATTGTTCCGGATTTTGCGATAAAATACAATATAATTCTTGGGTTTGATCTAATTTCTAAATTTAAAGTAATTTCAGACGAAGAAGGATACACATTCATTGGGTTAAACAACACGTTGGTTAAGTTTGAAAATATGCACGTAATGAACATCAATATTGTACCCGAAGAAATTGACGCACCGTGCAATTACAAAGACTTCGTATTAAAAATTATACGAGCATATTCTCCAGTTGAAGAAGAAAAAGGTATTTCCCCGGTCAAAATGAAAATCATGATCTCAAAAGACGAATCTGTTTATCATACACCAACTAGATTACCGAAATATCAACAAGACATCGTGAAATTACAAGTGGAAGATTGGCTAAATAAAGGTATTATTAGACCATCTTTTTCAGATTATGCGAGCAGAGTTGTTATTACAAAGAAAAAGGACAGCACGCCGAGATTATGCATCGATTGCAGAAAGCTAAACTCCAATGTTTATAAGGATCATTTTCCAGTTCCATTGATTGAGGATGTGTTGGAAAAACTGCAAGCAGCTAGAAAATTCACTGTAATGGATCTTGAAAATGGATTCTTCTATGTACCTATAGAAGAATCAAGCAAAAAATATACAGCTTTTATTACGAAAGAAGGAATATTTGAATTCAACAGAGCACCGTTTGGATTTTGCAATTCACCAGCTGTTTTTATCAGGTATATTACCCATATGGACTATGGAATTGTATATGGACGATATTGTTATTTTCTCTGCTGATGAACAAGAAGCTTTGAGGAAACTAAAAGACGTACTCGAAGTGGCAGCAAAATATGCATTGAAAATAAAATGGTCAAAGTGCAGTTTCTTGAAAAATAAAATAAATTTTCTAGGACATATAATAGAAAATGGGTCTATTTCACCGGGAGATGAAAAGATTAAAGCAATCCGAATGCTTCCACAACCAAAGAATATTAAAGCAGTACAATCATTTCTGGGACTAACGGATTACTTCAGAAAATTCGTTAAAGGATATGCTGTAATAACTAAACCACTTACTGAACTTTTAAAAAAACATGCTTTATTTACAATAAAAGAGGAAGAAAAAGATGCTATTTTGAAATTAAAGAACATTTTAATTAACCAGCCAGTACTAAAAATATACAGTCGTGATGCCGACACAGAACTCCATACAGATGCATCAAAAGATGGATTCGGCGCAGTTTTAATGCAAAAATTTGAAAACAACTTTCACCCGATTTTCTTTTGGAGCAAAAAATCATCTGATGCGGAATCAAAATTGCATAGTTATCATTTACAAATTAAAGCAGCGTATTTGGCAACCAAAAAGTTTCGTCACTATCTGCTTGGAATTGAGTTTAAGCTAGTAACAGATTGTGCAGCATATAAGCAGACATTGTCAAAAATTGACGTACCATCAGCAGTAAGTCGTTATATTCTATATATGCAAGATTTCACGTTTAAAGTTGAGCCCAGAAGAAACTGCTTAATGAAACATGTTGATGCACTAAGCAGGTATCCTCATTCAATTATGACAATTAATTTTGAAATTTCAGCTAGATTAAAGAAAGCGCAACAGACGGATGATCATATTAAAGCAATTTTAGAATTTCTGAAGAAAGGGCCTTATCTTGATTTTAAAAAGAGAGGTGAAATAATTTTCAAAACTATAAATGGAAATGATGTTTTAGTTGTACCGAAAATAATGGATTTTGAAATTATTCGACGGGCGCATGAAAACGGTCATATGGGTGTTGCAAAAACAATTCACTTAATACAACAACAGTATTTCATCCCTCACCTTGAAAATAAGGTAGAAAAATACATTAACAACTGTGTGAAATGTATCCTATTCAATAAAAAATCGGGTAAAAAGGAAGGCTTTCTACATACCATCGACAAAGGCTCTCAACTTTTGGATACGATACACGTTGATCATCTGGGACCAATGGATGCGACAACCAAATTGTATAAATATATATTTGCGGTAGTTGACGGATTTTCCAAATTTGTTTGGTTGTATCCAACTAAGACAACTTCAGCCAATGAAGTTTTAAAAAAGCTGACAGGGTGGCAATCTTTATTTGGAAACCCAAATCGGCTAATCAGTGATAAAGGCTCAGCTTTCACTTCGAACGAGTTTATCGAATTTTGTATGAATAATGGAATTGAACACATAACATCAACAAAAGGCGTACCTCGGGGAAACGGACAAATTGAAAGAGTCAACAGGAACATATTATCAATAATCTCAAAAATTTCTATTGATAAACCAACATTATGGTACAAACATGTTTCTAAAGTTCAACAAGCTATTAATAGTAGTGTCCACAGTTCAACTAAATGGTCTCCTTTTGAAATCATGTTGGGAGTAAAAATACGAAAACAATTGGATCATGACATGCTGAAGCTAATAGAAGAGGAATTCGTTGCAGAATTTGATAATGAAAGGGAAACATTACGAAGCGATGCGAAACAGCAAATCTTACAAGCTCAACAAACCTACAAAAGAAATTTTGATAAGAAAAGAAAATTGGAAACGATATACGATGTGGGTGATTTGATAGCTATAAAACGGACACAATTTATCGCTGGAAAGAAGCTAGCAAGTGAGTATTTGGGACCATATGAAGTAACGAAGATTAAACGAAATGGGCGATATGATGTTAGGAAAGCTGGAAACTTCGAAGGCCCAATTAACACATCTACAAGCTGTGACCATATGAAGCTGTGGAAATTTATTGAGTCGCGTGTGGATGTTCTGTCATCTGGGTCAGATGACGAGTCGGATGGCCGAATGTAAGATGGGATGTAAATGTAGTAGTCAGTAGTTATCAGTCGTTCAGTCGGTTTTGCAGTAGTCTACAATGAACAGTAGTAACAGTCAGTCGAACAGTCGTTTTACAGTTGTCAACAATCATCAGTCGACCTCTATATATTATAATTAATTATTATTTTAAATACTGAATTTAATACTAAATTTCTATAATTGAAACTCGGAATAAATATTATTATAATTCAAAATCTCCTGTTTTATCTAATCCTATACCAATCGTTTACACCTGTGGTATAAGAAAATCAAAAATTAACAAAATTTAAAAAAAACCAAACTTAAAGATGTTAATTCAAATGAAAAGAAATTAAAATGAAACAATATAATTTAAAGAAATAAAAAAATATTAACTTACGGCTGTTTCGTTGAGGCCTCCACGCAACACCCTGTCCTAAAACAGTTAATAAAAAAAAAAACTGAAAAAACAAAAAAAAAAAACAAAAGACTGGAAATTTTAAAAAAAAACTAAATTTATGTCGAGCTGGTCGCAAGCGCTCCTCTGTATGTATGTTGTTGGTTTGTTCCCTTGTTGCTGTTGGTTTTGATGCTTTTAGTATGATACTAACTATGTGTATGATGTGAATTTTATGTATTGTTTATGATTAAATTATTTCATTGCGAAGGTTTTTCGTATATTTTTAATTCATTTATGTAACTTTATCGTAGGTGAATTTAAAGTTTATGTTAAGAAAAAGTATTATATAGGTATTTATTATTTATTTTTTTATGTAGTATTTAAAATTTATGTATGTACCAACATTTTGTATTATTTATGATTAAAATTATTTCCTTTTTGTAAATATTTAATATGTTTTTAATTTATTTGTGTCACCCTTATGTGAACTTCAAGTTTATGTAACAAAAAAAACTATTTATTATATAAAATTTGATGTTTTGTATTATTTATTATTGTAATTCTAAAAGGCGTTTATTTAGTTTATGTTACAAGATTTATGTTTTTATGGAATTCACACAAATCTTAAAACAAACTTAAATAAAAAAAAAACTCTATCTTCTTAAAACTCGGAAGCAAAAATCTTCTCCTTTTTTGAAAATCAAAAAAAAAAACTCTCAAGAAAATTTTTCAAGAAACAAAAAGAAAAGCCCAATCAAATTTTTCGTCCGTTTCACTTTTCAACCAAAATCCAAGTCCCCGTTTTTTTCCCCTACAAGAAAACACCGAATTTTTCCTAATCCCGTTTTCCTTTGTGACCTCTCCCAGTTGTTAAATTAAAAAAAAGTATATAATATTCTATACTTTTATTAAAAATAGCTTTTATTTTCAAATTGAGAAAAAAATACAATGCAATTGTACAATGCAATTCTGCCACCAGCTGATATTTTATGATTCAAAAAAAATTAAAACAGTGGAAGCACCATTATACGGCACATGCCACAACACTCGTTCTCAATAAAGTGCGTGCAATTGGAGATCAGTGTAATCTTGAACCAGCGCAACGTGGCATTCGACCACACCTTGGAGAAGTCTCGTGCTATACCATGCTAGCTAGCCGGGCTATTGCCTTAGGTCCTTTGCTTGGTACATGCCAATGTGAGTGCTGCGAAGATCCTCGGCTCGGACAATTCGGCACTTTAGGAACATACGATTTAGCTTAGCGTTGATATTTTTCGAGTAATCGCTAATTGTGAAGCTCCTTCGGTAAACCTCTTGACTGGGCACGTAGGTAACGTGCCTCACCCGCCTGTAATATTGGTTTCCATGGCTTTCATGTGCTTTCTCCAAGTTCCTCAGTACACGCTCGTGTACCAACTTACGGTGATCACTCGGCGGTAATATCTCAAAATCTTGTTCCGCAACGCAGTCAAGCTTTCGGAGAAGGAACACCATGGAATACGAATCCGAACTAGTCGCCGCATGGCCAGTGCTCCTAAGGGTACTGCCAATGCTACCAAGGTTCAAATCCCATTCCGGGTAATCGTCATGCACATAGGATCTTATTGCGGCCAAAATTGACCGATTTACGAAGCATTTGAC
The DNA here is from genome assembly GCA_963422695.1 of Xylophagus ater. NCBI lineage: Eukaryota > Metazoa > Arthropoda > Insecta > Diptera > Xylophagidae > Xylophagus > Xylophagus ater. The sequence goes on from OY730486.1 coordinate 314,233, forward strand.
TGCGGAGAATATACGGCGGTGCGAGTATGTTTCACACCATAAGTTGACAACAATTTAGCGAATTCCTTTGAGAGGAACTGGGGGCGATTATCTATCAGCACGATCGACATTCTTTGTTTTGTTATCAGCTTAATACAAGCGAAAGTCAAGAAAGTATATAAAAAAAATATGTATTAAACTTATATATATAACCGTTTTTTTAAATTGCTTTGGCATCGGCAGAAGTCGGAATCCTTGGCGTTATCATTAACCACACGTAACATTCGAGAAATCGGTTCATTTCTACCATAGTCCTATGTTGCTTAATTTTAAAAAGTTCAACGGACCTCAAAGAACGAGTATTAATATTAAAATGTAGCCTGGCCAAAAGGAAAGGGGCGTCTATATTGTTGTTCATAATTTGGTGAACAAAAATAATATCAGCCACCTGACGTCTCCTTTCAGGAGAGTGTAACCCAATCAATTTTAGTCTGTTAACATAAGGAGGCAAACAAATAGTGGTCATTCCAAGGCAGTCTCTTAGCGCATAACGTATAAATCTTCGTTGGACAGATTCAACTCTGTTAATTTGAGACTTGAAGTAAGTGGACCACACCTGACTGGCGTATTCCAATATAGGTCTTACTAGAGTAATAAAAAGGGCTTTAGTGATATGAGGATCCAAAAATTCCTTTGACAAGCGATTAATAAAGCCCAAAGTCGAATTGGCCTTATGGACCAATGAGTCAATATGAAGTTTAAAATCGAGTTTACTGTCACAAATCACCCCCAAGTTAATAATATTACTCACTCTACGGAGAGGCGCGTGATTGATCTCATATGAATGATGGGTATTAACTCGTTTCCTACAGAACGTGATAAACTCACACCTATCACAATTGAGCGACAGAGTATTATTATAGAACGATATAGCAAAATTATACAAATCGTCCTGGAGATAGGTAGAGTCATTGGATTTGGATATTTTTTTATAAAGGGTCATGTCGTCAGCAAAATTAGAAATTTTCTAATGCTTAATCACGGAAGCAACGTCATTTACAGATAGGACAAATAGGACAGGCCCTAAATGACTACCTTGTGGGACCCCCGAAGTAGCTAAATAAGAGTAAGATGTAACAGAATGGAAATTCACTTGATAACTTCTGCCATACAGATAGGACCTTATCCAAGCGATAAGGAACTGGGGAAAGCCAAGGGCCCTAAATTTGAGTAAAATTACACGGTGAGATAGTTTGTCAAACGCTTTACTAAAATCCATGGCTATACAATACAGACTGTTACCCTCTTCCATGGCACAGGTTGAAAAAGATACCAGTTAAACTAAGCTAGTAACCGTCGATCTGCCCTGTAAGAACGCATGTTGGGTGCTGGTAATGAAAGGTTTGGTACGAAAGTGTATAAATTTATGAATAATGCACTCAAATAACTTGGGAATAGAGGACAATTTAGCAATTGGCCTATAATTCTCAATATTATTTCTACTACTTTTCTGTGTGCGGGAATAACATACGATACTTTCCATATCTTCGGAAATATTCCTGACAAGAGGGATTTCTGGAAAAGTATAGACAGAGGACGTGCAAGGATGTTACAGCATCTTTTCACGATGATTGCAGGGATACCATCAGGGCCGGATGAGTAGTCGTCTTTTAGTTTGAAAATATGGTCAGCCACTAGTGATTCATCAACAGTAATATTATTAAGGGCGGTTTTGGGATATTCCTCCAGATATTTGAAGCATGTCATATCCGGTTCAAAGTCGTCCTTATTAAATGCTCCGGCAAAGAAAGTCGCAAATAGATTTGAAATAATTGAGGGATCATTAGATGAATGATCCAAAAAAGGGATATCCATCAGTTGTCTTTTTGCTATTAACAAAACTCCAAAAGCGTTGCGAATAGAAAGCTTACATCTCATTTCGTGTATGCAGGAGTCATAACGGTCTGCAGAAAGTAATTTGAAGTCACTGAATAGAGCAACGTAATTCCCATACTCCTCAACATCACGCGTAACTATGTACCTATGCCATGCTTTATTTCTCCTATTACGTAATGAGCGTAATTCTTTATTAAACCATGGTGGCGAGGACTGAGAATTTTTAAGCCGCATAATAGGAACTGATGACTCAAAGAGCTTAAAAATTTTCGAATAGAACTCTGGTATACAAGTTTCTATCTTTTCATTGACAAGAACGCTGTCAAAGTCCACCTTATTGAGAAGGTTAATTAACAGTCCAAAATTGGTTTTACGAAAATTGAAAGAATAAGAGCTTTCTATATTTGTAACCTTCATAACTTCATCCTGGTAGAAAAGTAATTGTAGTGGAGGATGGTACTTGCCCATATTACAAAGCATTTCCGAGCTGTGTTGGACAACATAATTAGCTGCGTCAGAGGTAAAAACCAAGTCTAATTGTTAATCTAATGAATTTAGTACTCCGCTAATTTGCTGTAAACCACAGGCCGTCAAATTGTCCACAAACAGCGATTCATAAGTAGAGTTAGCATTCAAAGCACTAAACCAAATCTCGTCATCTAAATGTGACCAGTGGAGATTAGGAAGATTGAAGTCACCAAGAAGTAAAATATCATCATTCGGCTCAATAAGATCATGAAGATTACTAATAGCATTAGTCAAGGATTGGTACGTCACTTCGGAACTTTTAGGAGGCATGTGACAATTCGCTATAAAGATGCTACTGTTCTTTAGTGATACCTTAACACAGACAAACTCTAAACAGCCAATGTTTGGAATTTGGACTAGCGAACTTTTAAAATTTCTGTGAACAGCAATCAGGACACCTCCGCCTAGGAGCCTCAGGTTGGTAGTATATCTGTCCTTACGAAAAACTTCATAGTTAGAGGAAAACAACTCACTATTGGGAAAACTGGAATTGCGCCACGTTTCGGTCAACGCAATAATATCGTGAGGACAGGAAACGGTAGCGAGAAGTAGTTTACGACTTTAAAAACGAAGTCCCCTTACGTTCTGATAGTAAAGGGACAAGCTTTTACGTTTTTTAAACTAAGAGAATTCTTATTGTTTTTAGGCGGAAATGGTCCTCTGCGCTGAAACTCCTTGACAAAGGCGGAAGGAGGCCAAAACTCATGAGAGAGCTAGGGTACAAACAATTAGGATGGAACATTTATTTTGAACGATGAGACGAGACTCGATGGTTTGTTAATTTTCTCACATCTGATGTGAGAAATGTCAATATCCTTTGATTTGATGAAACCTAGAATATCATCAGCAGTTGTCAAAGGGTCAAATCGCGAGAGGAAAATGTTCTTCGGGACAGGTATCGTTCTTAAGAGTGGGGCGGTATTGGTTGAAGAGGTGACAGCGTCAACATGTAGGCTTTTGTTGGGAGGAGGCTTAAGGGACCGCTTGGTTCGTGATTTATTACTACGTCGTTTACTCTTAGAAATGTCTTTAGAAGTACCTTTTGACAGAATGACATTGCTTACACAATGACTTGAGAGAGATTTACTATCAATAGCTGCATTTTCAAGGATGGGTTCTGAACTCGTGCAACCATCAACATCATTAGTAATCAGTCTTTCTAGCAAGATTTTATTGTTCTTAGTAGACAGAACTAGCTCTGTAACCAAATTTTTTAGTTCACCAAAAGACTCATTATTTGCCGACATTAAGGATATGCAAGCCCGAAACTCACTACGTAACGTATCAATTGTTTCAATATGTTTCTGTTAGCCATCTGAGATTCATTTAAAGGTAACATCGAGGAGCTAGCTGGCGAGTATAAATAATCTGATAAATCACCTTGTAAACGTTTAGTTTCATTTCAAACTGTGTTGTCTTTTTAATCACTTTGGATATGTCATGCTGTGTCAAGATACACGTAACTGTGAGTTTGTCAATTTTATTTTCGTAGTCTTGCCAGTTGTCAAGTCGTTCATTTATAGCTAATAGTTTGTTCTCAATAGCCTTAACCTTGTTAGCTGTAAATGTCGAATCCGCACTAAGCTTATTATAGTTACTACTTAGCTGGTCAGAGCACGAAGCCGAATATTTTAAAAGTTTTAAAATATGACATGGCGTAATGACACAACATTCAGCACATGTAAAGCTCATAGCACGAGGAGGAATATCAACACACAATAGTTGCCTTATGTGACGACTTGACAACACAAATAACGCACACCTCCAAATCCATTTTAAAATGCTGCACGACAAAACCCAATGGGTCAAAAGAATTTAAAGGCTCAAGGAACTAGAAAAGAAACCACTATACAATTCAAGGACAACTACAAGAACGAAAATAATTTAAGGGACAATAGAAACAGAAAATTCAAAAAACAATCGAAAAATAAATAAGTTAACAGCTAAGACAAAAATTAGCTAAAATTAAATAACAAACAAACAAAAAGAAAACGGCACTTAAGCAATAAACTTCCTCTTTTTTTGAAATTTAATTAAATTTAGTTTTATTATTTAGTTTTTTTTTGCTTAAAAACAAAAAGTCGAATAAAACAAAATAAAAAAAATACAATATATAATGAACTTTTAAATGACTGATTGTAATGCACGTCTTGTTCGGTCAATGGTCGTCTATATAATAGATTTGGTTTGTGAATTCGATTTTAACGTACACATAGTCATCCGATACTTGCATATCGGGTAACCTCTGTTCGTTTTCCGTAACCGCGTCGATCAGTGCTGGGTACTCTTCTGACTTAAAGTGTTCCGAATCTAGATCAACGCAAGGGTCAGGTTCCGTCACTTCTTCCACCATAATTCTGATAAAGCGTCGTCTGGAACCATATTTTCCGATCCCTTACGGTGTTCTATTTCGAAGTCAAAGGCCTGAAGCTTTAGACTCCATCGCGCCAAATGCCCGCTCAGATCCTTCTGATCCATGAGCCACCTCAATTGACCTTGGTGACAATTTTGAAGTCCAAATGCGTGTCAAAATCTTTTGGTGCTACCAATAAATCGTCCAAATACACGAAAACTTGTTCCTTCAAGTGGGTTGGTATGACTTTGTCCACCAGTCTGCACATACGCTGGGGAGCGTTGCACAAACCGAAGGGCATCACTCTAAATTGATACAGAGGGCGGCCAGGAATAGTAAAGTAAGAAAGAAGGAAATCGCCATTGGGTTTTTTCAAGGTGCATGTTTTCATTCGCGTTTAGGACATGCATATTGTGGTCCTCAACGGGGTCATCATCAATCGCATCAACAGATCCAAACAGATGTGGAGCTATTTCAAAATCCTTCCAAAAATCGATGCCAAGGTACAGTACCTGCGTTAGATCGGGCACAACGTAGAGTTTAACATCTCTTGTTACGCTTTTGTATGTAATTGGTAACAAGAGGTGCCCAAGAACCGATTAAGAAGCAGCAACAGCTGTCCTGACTGCAGAACTCCGTCCTGACAACTGCAAGTTCTTCCGTTCAAGGAATTCAATGGACCCTGCACCAAAGCATGAAATGCTAGCGCCGTTGTCTAGGAGACCTAGCAGAGGTTCACCGGCAATTTCTACTCGAGCAGAGGGTCTAATGTCATCCTTCTTTAGCTTTGACACTGTTTCTATGTCTTGTCTAAACTGTCTACGTCGTCCCGCGCGTGCTCGACAGCGTTCAATGTGTTTTGAAACACCGCTTTCTGGAAGGACCTCGAAAATTCTTTTCCGGGCATCCTCATACTCCATCTGTCTCTGATGAAGCGATTTTATCGGGGTCATGCTTTTTGGAATAGCACGTTCCAATCGGGATCACGTTTTAAGATGGTAACGCACGATACCGACTGCAGACCATTCGGAGGGTTGTGGGGCTTATTTGTGAGTCGGGGGTTTGTCCGAGTGCATCGGTGGCATCCGAGGTGTCCTGGGGAATACTCGGTGCCCCTGGGGGTTTCCCGGGTTACAGCGGGGACACTGCGGATAGCAGAAGAGGTTCTGTCTATCTGAAGGGCAGAAATAAAATCCATGACCCATTTAGCCACAATTCCAACACGGCCGCCCCGGTCTGCTTTCAGGCTCCACAGCTTCCAACACACGTAATGGTGGTTGGACGGAATAAAATTGATTTTCAGAATTTAGGTTAAAATTAAAATCGATTTCATGGACTGGATCACAATAAGTTATTTCTTTTATAGGACGGGGTGCAGTGGTCCACGAGCGCCTAGCTGATTCTTTGGATGCTACGTGTCTTTCGGCTTTCCTACAAGTTTCTTGAAATTCTTATAGGGTTCTAATGTTTATTGCAAATACGAGGTTAGAAATTTTTTCTCGTAAATTATTATTCATTATTTGCACCAATTCGTATTCGGGTAATGGGTTTTGCATTTGGTAATAAATGGATAGAAATGTATTATAAAAAAAGTCAACACTTTCATTGGGTAGTTGTTTTGTTTGTAGGATCCGTTGGATAATCTCGTGATCCGTATCGAGACCCCTAAAATCGCGTAGAAGTGCCTCTCGAAGGGTTGTCCAATTCGAAAATCCGTTCCTTCGTAAAATTCTCCAGTACCAACTCTCCGACATTTCGGAAAGTAATAAATGGAAATTCCCGCATATTGATATCCATATAATTCCACTTCTACTCTGAAGGGTCTCCACACGGAACTCGAGATGATCCACCGTCATGCCACGCGAATCCCCGCTAAACTTAAACCCCCATTTTTCCATCCGATTATCGGAGACAACTGAAGATTGGCACCATATTTGTGGTTGGTAAAAGTCATCACCACGTTCATTTGAATGTTGAGTCCTACCCTGTGGATGCAAAGGAGGATTTTTATCACGCCCGTTCATATTTCTCGTCGGTGGTGGCTGGTTGGAATGACCAGTCATGGATTGTGCCAGCGCTTGCTGAGCTGGTGATTGAAAAGCCGGTATATTAATAATGGGCGAGTAGTCCTGGTTCAGTCCTTCTAATTTGAATAAGTCATTCAAACTTTTCCTAGTAGGCAGGGGAGGAGGGGGCAAACCTAAATTAATGGGAAACTCCAGATTATTTTGTGCAAGCAATGATTGTGCACCGACGACGTCGTTAGTTGGCCCCAATTCCCTAACCGGAGAATGTTGGACATTACCCGTCTGCCGTGGAGGATAACCGTTATGCTCCATTATACTTGGCATATTAGGAGCTGATTGATGGGGATATCACTTATTTTGTGATCGGGTAGTTCTTCCCTTCCTACGCATTACTGACTATAACATAAAAGTTCAAATTTTAGTTTCCCGCAACAATTTCGATACGAGGAATAAAAAAAAATGTTGACAAATCAGGTAAGAAAATTTGATAGTTGTAAAAAGAAAATTTTCCAGCTTTAATTAATTGCTCACTCGAAAAAAAAAATTTGCACTGAATTCTTTCTTTTCTATATGAAGTGAATGAAATATACATGAAGGGACTGCAGCGAGGGCAGCAGCAGGGACAATGACAACACCGCGCAGCTTTTAGGTTAATTTAATAATTAACCAGGCGATGGTAAAAGTTGAAAGCTGACTGCCTTTGATATAGCAGAGTGCAAAAAAAAAATATTTCAAATTGTATCTAAATCTGAAATAACATTAATCTATGGATGAAGCACCTACATACCGCGTACCATACTAAAATTCAAACACAGTCACCCTCCAAAAAAAGTTTCCCGTAGCCACAATTGATTGATACGAGTAGGTCGCGAATTACGCGGGTGTTCAACCTTTCGAGTATTGCGTCCCATAATACTCGATGGTATCAATCGGGCCTACTTCCTGACCAACTATCTGGTGGACACGCAAAATTTCAGGGGATGTTACCTAAAATAATTATTTTGCCATGTCCATCCAGTGTTCGATCATACCTTTTGCTGATCATCATCCAATTGAGAAAAATGCTAAATATCACGACAGTGTGAGATCCAACACTCGTCCCAACCAGACGACAACCACACGCAATCTATCTGCCACAAATCATATACAAAATAAAAAAAAATTAAAATTAGAATGGTATCACCATTTTAATTTAATAAATTGGACTACAATAACAAACAATAAGCATAGATATAACAGCTATCGTTGTATGTATATATTTTTCTGTATGGGTACATTTATTTATTTTATTGTAAACGCGAAATAAAATTGTACATAAGAATTTTTACATTACGTTCTTTTCTTTATCCCCCTCCCATGAAGGATGGCTCAGAAGCGCCACCACCCCTCCCTCCTAATCAACAACTGATAACTGTTACAAAATGTGCTTGAATTTTTAGGTAAACTTAAACAAAATTGGAAAAAACCGTGTTTAGGTTTTATAACCATATTTTCACGCCGCTATCACGGCTATACCGTTGATTATACAAAAAAATGTATATATATATAAAATATAGGAAATTTTATCCTCTCCAATTTTATATATAACTAAAGTTTACGAAAAGTGGAGAGTTTTCAAGTTATTTCGAGATAAAAAGTCCTTTATTTTGGCCGTTTTTCGCCCAAAAAACAGGTTTCCAGGCAAAATTCTTGTTGGCAAACCTGAAATTCGTGTTCAGCAGCCCAAAAAACATATAGAACCAGAATATCAAAACTACACCAAAACTTTCCCGTATTTGCCCTTTTTGAACACCATTTGACTACACTATATGGTAAATAGTTGAACTGAGTTAAAACACAACAAAAAAAAACGGGTAGTATTAAAGGTACTTTAAAAAAAATATTTTGTGCATTAAACTAAATAATATGTGCATTAAGACATTACATATTGAGCATTAAAAAAATAAATCTATGTTAAATTAAAAATATTACATTGAGCAATATTTTATTTGTAGTCTGCACTAAAATAAATTGTTTGTGCATCAAAATATTAAAAGTGCGCATTAAATAAATATATTTTTTTTTAAATCAAAAATACTGTCATGTACGTAATTATTATCACAATACCAAACAGATTTTAAAGAAAAACACAAAGTTGTGACATTTTTATTTTATTTCTTTTCATAGGGCTGTCTGAATTTTTATGCCAATTTTCCTATTTTATTACTAAAAACTAAAGTTTAATAAAGCAAATGTATAACATATAGTACATCTACATAGATAAAAAGGAAGTGTGCTTTTGACCACACTGTAGAAGTGAAACAGAAGTTTTTCTCCGACTTCGCCTTCTTGTCGAGCAGAGGAGTGACTACCTCCTCAGCCGATGTCTTCGCATTTTTCTCAATTGGGATAGGAGGATCGTCTCCCTTCCCTTTCTTTTGTGGTAATATTAAAATAATTGCAAAATTTTAATATTGAACTTTAACAAGTTCATTCCTCTTTGGAAGAAAGTGGAGCACCAAAATCGCAAGAGATGCTAATGGTGCAAAATAATTACTTTATTTTAATTATCAATTTTAATTGTGAAATTGCACCATTGACAACATTTGCAATATTACCAATATTAGGTCAACAAAACAATATTGGCAAAGTAAGCGATTTTGGTGAAAATTCCGCTTTCTTCCAAAATAATTTTAATTAAAGTAATCAGTTAAGTTTTCTGTCTTGTCGAGAATCAATCGAGTAAAATTTATAAATGTTTAAACAATAATAAAGTTCAGAAAAACCAAACGCTGTGTTTCATTATAAAACAACCCCGTAGCTCCCGGAAACACTTTATCACAGTTGGCGCAGCTAGAAAAGTTATCAAACTAAAAATTTGGCGCTGGAAATGACACATAAATTCCTTTAACTTAAGATTGAGTCTGGTCTTAAGAGCACCAATTTAGTTGAGTAACATAAAAACATTTTTTTTTGGGTGACGGGACTTGTTTTATTGTGGTAATATTAAAAGTGCATGAGTGCAGTGATAATTTATTGGATCATCAAATTAAGTGAATACAAATTATTTAAAACAAAATTGGAGTCAACATCGGCAAAACTTAACTCGGAGACCACAACCTATACTGGAACATAAAAAAAGTTAACGGATTATCAACAACGAAACAACAAAACAGCAAAATTCTATTTGAAATTAACAGACAATTATTTCGATTTCTGAATTTTACCGAATTTCAAAAAAAAATAAACGGATCACAAAACCAACAAAAAACCAAAATTCGTAAGTTTAATAAGATTAGTGCATAAAATATCTCATTTAAAAAAAAAGTAGTAAATTTCAATTATAATAAATAAAAGTTAAAAGATTTAATTAAAAAAAATATAGTACATGATTGTTTTTTTTATTTTAAGGTAATTAATTATTATAATTATAATTGTATTGTTTTTATAGGAATTGTGAAATAAAAAGATTTATTTTTGTTTTTCTTTTCTTTTTGTTGTTAACATTCGTATGGTCGTTGGTATTGAAAAACAAACCAAATAAATTCGTGTAATTTTTATATTGTAGATCAGATGATACAAATCAAGAAAAATTCTTAAGGAATAATTTCCGTTGTTTCGTTGTGTTGCGTGTTTTTATAATCTTGGTGGAACAAATCCGTGTTCGTTTTTTGTTTAAAAAATAAAAATTTTTTTTCGTGTATAAACCAAGAATTTTTGAGAGTTTGTTTATGTCGACTTGTTAAATGGCCTACAACACCAATCGAAAAACTAAATATCATTGCCGATACGGAAAAATCGCTAAATAGTATACTTGAAGAGCCCTCTTTTCACGGATTTTAGAATTTGTAGCTGGAAAACTCTAATGCAAAATCACTTCGTAACCGAACCATTCTAATTCGTTCACTAGTCTCGCCCCGAAAAATAGTTCCTCTCACAGACGAGCTAATAAAATTGGTTAAAGAGGATGAAAAGAGTTCTTTTAGTACTGGAAGCACTTCGACCGAAAATTTACATACAGCACTAACTATGAATCCCAATTACGAAAAAATGGCTAAACTGACTTCTACGTTAGTCCCTATGTTTTCAGGATAATCAAACTCAAATCTTTTAATAGAAGTGCAACACTTCATCTCCTGATGCAAGCAAGTTTTAATGTGTTTAGCAGATGAAGAGAAAACTGTTTTTCCCGGTATGCTTAAAACTAGATTCCTGGGAGATTGGTGGCGGCAGGTAATGTAAGCACGTTTGAAGAATTGGAAGTCCTCTTAAACGAAACCTACTTACCTCATCGAACTTATTTAGAGTTGGAAAATGAAATGAAACAGTGTCGTCAGATACCAGGAGAACGCTTACAACGTCTTGGCACGCGAGTAAAAAATTCATTTTATTCATGTAAAGAGGCCGCTAACGCTAATTCGCAATCGAAAAAAAATTCCCCATATTGTGTTAAGTGTAGAGTTTATGGCCATTATGTGCGAAACTGCCGTAAGGGTCACCAACAAGTACATGTAGTCCATCAAAATAGTTCAAAGAGCGAAGAAAATAGTTCCAGTTTTGATGCAAATAACAAGTGCGGAAAATGTGCCCGGAGATGATATTTTAGGAAATAATTTTATTGGCAGGAATTGTAATGTAGAAGGACCAAATAGAATGCTAAAGTTTCCTCGCACGGAAACTAATTCTTTAGAATTCTCGGTTCCACTTGTTAGTTCAAGACATTATAACCCTGTCAATATTAATTCCCTTGAAGTATCGCCTGACACAAAACAAACTGGTCTGACAAATAACTCGAAGTGCGGTTATAATTTAGTTGTCAATTCAGTCTTACCGAAAATACATCTACCAGCTCGTTCCGCAAAACTCGTACAATTGCCCACTGATGTACAAGGGCCGATGATTTGTTTTAGACAAACACTAGGTGAGGGAATTTACCTAGGTGGATGCCTGATGGAGCCAAAGGAAAGTAAGGTCAACGTAAACATTATAAACTCAAAAAGTGAAGACATGGACATTAAGGTGTTCCAACCAAAACTCCAGCCGTTGGAGGATTTTGAATTAATGCCAATTCGTTGTCCAAAAATCAACTGGATACCAGGTACGAAGTCAAAGAAAGTGCGAATTTTAAGTATTACCGATAGAAAGAGGAGTACTCACGTGGCAAGGCACGAAATAAAAGCTGCTAAACCAAATCCAGCTTGATTATAATCTGAATGAGGAAGAGAGAACAACAATGTTGAACATATGCGAAGAGTATAGTGACGTATTTTATTTGCATGGTGATAAGTTGACACATACAAATTCCATAGTTCATACTATTCCCACGATTGGAGATACCCGGCCAATAAATCAGAAAATGTATGGGTTGCCGGAAAAGCAAACGAAAATTATCGAAGCACAGCTTAATGAGCTGTTAGAAGCCGATATCGTAGTATCCAGCAGTAGCCCCTGGAATTCACCGCTACCGGTAGTACCGAAAAAGGACGGCTCAGAAGGCGAAAAACGATGGCGGTTAGTTATAGATTTTAGAAAAGTTAATAATATAACGATTGGGGACGCATTTCCTTTCCCCCGAAGGATATACTCGACCAATTAGGCCATTCAAGGTATTTCTCTACACTTGATTTAGCGAGTGGTTACCATCAATTTCTGGTTGACCCGGATGACAGACCCAAAATTGCTTTTAGTACGGTTTTTGGGCATTTTGAGTTCAAACGCATGCCTTTTGGTTTAACGGGAGCGCCTGTGACATTCCAGCGGCTTATGAACCATATCTTAACGGGACTCCAGGGACTTAAATGTGTACTTAGATGATATAGTGATATATGGCAAGAATTTAGTGGACCACAATACCAAGCTCATAGATGTGCTAGAGCGATTACGGGAAAGCAATCTGAAATTACAACCCAGGAAATGTAATTTTCTTAAAAAAGAAGTCATATATTTAGGACATAAATGTTCAAACGAAGGCGCTCAACCGGATACTTCCAAAACCAGTTGTGTACAAAACTTCCCAACTATACGTCAAATTCAATCCTTCCTTGGGCTTGCTAACTACTATAGGAAGTTTATACCCAACTTCTCACAAATAGCCAAATCTCTGAATAAGCCACTGAGAAAAAACGTAAAATTTAAGTGGTCTGCTGAATGTGAAGAAGCATTCAATAAACTTAAGAAAGCAATCATCAACCCACCATTGTTGTGATAACCTGATTTCAGTCGCCCGTTTATATAAACCACAGATGCAAGCCAAAATGCAATTGGCGCCGTACTCTCACAGAGGGAAGTAGATAAGGATAGGCCAATCGCTTATGCGAGTCGTACGCTAAATAAGGCAGAACGGAATTACTCTACGATTGAAAAAAAGCTGATGGCGATTGTGTGGGCTACACGTAATTTCAGATGCTATCTTTATGGGAGAGAGTTTGTAGTCTATGCAGACCATAAACGTCTTAAAAGCGTTTTCAATATAAAAGACCCCACATCCCGGTTAAAAAATTTCCATCACAAGCTTTCAGAGTATAAGTATTCGATTGAATATAAACCCGGTAAGTACAATAAAAACGCGGACGCTTTAAGCAGAATTAAAGAGTCAACATCTGAAGTGTCCAACTGTCTGGTTGTAACTAGAGCTCGAAAAACCCAAGCTGAAATTACAACACAGCCGTTAAATTCGACTGTAGACCCAGTAACTGAGATCAAAGAAATCATCGGTGAAACAAATAGCGTTTGTAGCACAATAGATTCCGAATCTGCGAATCTGAAGGCGAGAACGATAATGTCATAGAGCTAACTAATCAAGAGCAAATACAATCGGTCTTAAGGGAGAACCACGACTCTCCTTTAGGGGGTCACAAAGGCGTCTATAAAACATATGTGCGCATCAAGCGAAATTTCATTTGGAAAGGCATGTAGCGTGATGTTCACCGCTACATAAAAAAAATGTCAGAAATGCCAACAGGTAAAAAATTCAAGATCACATAAAATGCCTATGGTAATAACTGACACAGCTACACTACCTTTTGATAAGGTTTATGTAGATACAAAAGCCGGGTATTTAATTTTGGACAACTTTATTTTTACAAATAAATTTAAAAGAAACAAAAAATACATGTGCCTTTCTCCATTACAAAATCTATTGTAATCTATTGAATCTATTAGTCTCAAGACAAAAACAAAAATAATAAAAAAAAATAATTCAGGAAAGTAAAATTAGTGTTGCCCGTGCATACTTTGTCGTTCAATTCAAATTCGATAAGTACATAGTACATTGAACTGATCGGTTGTTTTTTCGTTTTTGTTCTTCGAAAATTTAGTTATTATTTTTTTTTTTTTAAAATTTGAATTTCAATTTGGTTAGAAATTACTGACCTTGGTTAATTTTTTATTCTATTTTTTTTTTGTATTGTACTTAATTTTTGGTACGTTATTTATTGCCATTAAATCGGTTATTGTTTCTTTAGGTTTGGTTTGTGTACTGTTTACTTTTTTTTTACTTTTTTTTCTTTTTTTTTTCGTAAGGTCAGTTGAGTTCAAGGATATTTTTTTGTTTTTTATTGTATTCCTTGAATTTCGTTGTTTGGTTATAAGATGGTTTCTTGTGTTATATGTAAGGTAAACACATCGGATCGAGTGACGATCGTATGTGATGGAGTATGCGATCGTCACTTCCATCGTTCTTGTGTGAACCTCTCTTTTAACATTAATAAATTCACATGCGATGATTGTAGTGACATTAAACCATGCCACATTTTAAAATATCTGAAACTTTTGGATACACAAAAGGATCAGATTAATGTGAATTGCAATGCTTCGGATGGTGATTCAGCATTTATTGCGAATAAGGTGATAAAGTATCGAACATTAGTGAAATAATGGAAGATATGAGGGATAAAGACGGAAAACTTGATCAACTCATATCTTCATGTTCAATAATGCAACACGATATATCGAAGTTATTAAAAAAAGTAGCACAACTTGAATCAAAATTGAGTGTGCTTCATGGTGACATTTCGGAAGTTATTTACCCTCCATCTGAGGCATCATCTATAACAATAAAAGAAACCGTACCAGGCGACAGGTCTATCATGGACAAATTAGAACGTGTTCATGGTGACATTCTTTCATGTAAGTCCTTAATATCGCTCAATAATGACGCGTCTAAGGAACTTATGAACTTGACTTTAGAATTGACTCAGTTCTCGACAAAAAATTGCAAATCATTGGACAGTCTAGTTGCTAGTAAGAATAACCTTCCCATCTGCACAGAAACTGGTTCTAGTTCTGATTCTCCTTCTTGTTTGTCAGCTCAGATCGTAGAAGGTGTTTCAGTTTTGGGGAAATCTGTTTCAAAAAAAAAAAAGATCAAAAGGAAAAACAACCTAAGAAAAAGGGAACTCCAAATTTGGTTTCTCCCATTGAGTCATTTCCATCTGCTCAGGGATCATCATCTGCGACTACTTACGCTCAGGTTCTGAAAACAGTACCTCCCCCAAAAAGTATTTTCCTTTCAAGACTGGATCCGGTGACAACTGCTGAAGATATTTTACGTTACATCGGCTCAAAAGAAAGTGATACTTCCAACATTAGATGTGAGAAAATCAGCAAGGTATCTAGTCCAATCTCATCCTTCAGGATAACTGTTCCCTTTCAGAAATTCTCACACTTTGTTTCATATGAATTTTGGCCTCCGTCTGCCTTTGTAAAAGAGTTTGAACGTAAACGTCCGAAAAAAAAATTGTTCCTAAGAACTCTGTGGATATGCCAAGTATTAGTTTAAAAAACTCAAATGCCTGTCCCTTTACTATCAAAATGTAAGGGGACTACGCACTAAAACGCGCGAATTGCTCCTCGCTAGTTATTCGTTTTCACATGACGTTTTTGTTTTGACGGAAACTTGGTTAAATTCTAGCTTTCTCAATAGCGAGTTATTTTCTTCTGACTTTGAAGTTTTTCGTAGGGATCGGCATTCGACGGACTTGAGGTCCATGGGAGGGGGCGTCTTGATAGCTGTTCGTAATGTTTTTAAATGTTCGTTGGTCCATATTGCTGACCTGGGTTGTTTGGAAATTGTTTGCATCAAAATCTCCGTTCAGCATGGGAACATCTTTATTGCGAACACTTATATTCCGCCTAATTGTTCGATTGCAGAATATCAGCCCCTAGTTAGGGCAATTAGCCATTTATATGAGTTGTTGGAGCCAGAAGATGATATGTTGTTGTTTGGGGACTTCAATTTTCCTAATCTTCATTGGTCACAGTTAGATGACGAAGCTTTTTTTACTGCAACCAATGCTAGTTCTGATCTTGAATCCATATTCGTGGACAATTTGATAGCTTGTGGCTTACAACAAATTAGTGGTGTACTTAATTCTCTTGACAAACAACTTGACTTGATTTTTACTACTGACGCAACTAATTGTGTTGTTCAACGCAGCTGTGAAATGCTTCGTATTGATAAGTACCATCCTCCCCTACGGTGGTATTCTCGCTGGAAGGTGCGGGGCAGAATGTAGACATAGATGACTCTTACGGCTTTAATTTTCGTAAGTCTAACTTTGAATTGCTCTCAAACCTACTTAATCTGATAGACTTTGACAGTGCTCTGGCCAATGAGAATGTAGAAGTTTGCATCAATGAGTTTTATACAATTATTTTTTCGGCCTTCGTGTCGTCGGTTCCTTATTACCGATTAAAAAATTCATCTACTTCGCCTACATGGTTCAACAAAGAATTACGTTCTTTGCGTAATAGAAAGAATAAGGCATGGCGGAAGTATTTGATTTCACAGAGTGATGATAACCACTCGAAGTATTCGGCACTGTTTAATGAATTTAAAGTTTTATCTTCCAATGTATATAGCTCCTATATTAATGAAATGAAATTTAATCTTTCTTTGGACCCGCACCGTTTCTGGAAATTTGTTAATAATAAAAGGAAATCGGATGGCTATCCACCATTACTGAAATATCAGGATCAGTCTTCGACTGACCCGTCAACCATAGCCACTTTATTTGCCACATTTTTTGCTGCAGCGTTCAACAAGGATAATTTCGTGCCTAATATGGAATGCTTCTCGCATTTGAACAATTATCCTAAAACCTCCCTTTCCAACATAATCATTGATGAAGGTATAGTGATTGACCATATTAAAGACTTAACTGAGGATTTCTCTTCTGGACCTGATGGAATCCCTGCAGTTATTTTGAAAAGATTTGGTTATATTTTGGCACGCCTTTGTCTGTCTTTTTCCAGAAATCCCTTAAAACAGGTAAATTTCCTGAATTGTGGAAAGAGTCCTTTATTATCCCGACTCATAAAAAAGGTAGTAAAGAGGACATTGAAAATTACAGACCTGTTGCGAAATTATCCTGCATTCCAAAACTCTTTGAATGCATTATACATAAATATTTTTACTTCAGCTGCAAACCCTTTATTTCCAATTTCCAACATGGGTTTTTGAAGGGTAGATCCACAACTACTAGTCTAGTAGAACTAGTTTCATTCGCAAGCTGTGCCATGGAAACAGGGAATTATGTAGATTGTATTACCACCGATTTCAGCAAGGCATTTGACAAACTATTTTACCGTGTGATATTATTTAAGCTTGGTGTCCTGGGCTATCCCGACATTTTTATCGAATGGATCCGGTCTTATCTGTATGGTAGAATGTATCAGATTATATTTCGGTCAGCTAAATCTGACTCATACATAGCAACATCAGGTGTACCACAGGGTAGCCACTTGGGACCGATTCTGTTTGTCCTAGCGATTAACGATGTTGCTTCAGTAATTAAACATTCAAAAATTTCTAACTTTGCTGACGATATGACGATCTGTAAAGAAATAGTTAACCTCAACGACTCTTGGTTACTTCAGGAAGATTTAATCAACTTTGCTTCTTGGTGTAGTAGTAATAATCTTGACCTTAATTGTAATAAATGTGAGGTCATCTCTTTTTCAAGAAAGCGTAATACTCCTCTGTGCGTTTATTTTATTAATGATGTACCATTACGAAGAGTGAGTAATATAAAGAATTTGGGAGTAATTTGTGATAGTCAGCTGGATTTTAAATTACATGTTGAATCAGTAGTTTATCGAGCCAACTTGACCTTGGGCTTTATCAAACGTTGGGCCAAAGAATTCTCTGACCCTCATATTACTAAAGCTCTTTATACAACACTGGTTAGACCACTGCTTGAATATGCTTGTCAGGTTTGGTCTCCCTATTACCAAGTGCAGATAAATAGGGTAGAATCAGTTCAACGCAGATTTGTGCGATTTGCTCTTAGAAACCTTCCATGGAATGATCCTTTTCTATTGCCCCCGTACGCAGATAGACTAAAGTTGATCGGACTGTATTCTCTTGAAATGAGGCGTCATGTGGCAGATGTTGTGTTTGTTCACCAAATTTTTAATGGTGTTATAGACGCCCCATTCTTATTAGACAAAATGCATTTAAATATTAATACGTGTTCCTTGAGGTCTGTTGAGCTATTTAAAATAATGCATCATAGGACTGATTACGGAAGAAATGAACCGGTTTCCCGAATGTTGCGGGCGGTTAATAATAATGCTAATGACTTTGATTTCAGTATAAGTAAATTTAATCTAAAAAAAATTTTATATCGATAACATTTTGTTCTGATTATATATTTTTTTTCCTCTTGTCGCTTGAGTTAAGCAGTATAAAAAAAAAAAAAAAAAAAAATAGAAGTTACATTACTCCCCCTAGTGCTGACTCCATGTTTGTTGGCACGGTTTGCTGGAACTTCTGTTTATATGCTCGTCCGGCAAAGTTTTGTAACTGGTCTCCTGTAGGTATTTTTCGATGTTCGAATATCTACGAGTCTAACGATGTTGTCTTCTATAGGATAATTTTTTTCAACGACTGCTAATTACCATTCACCTCTTGGTAATTTGTTGTCTTTGAGAATTACTATTTCTCCAACCTCAATATTATTCGTGTTAGATGTCCATTTCGAACGATTGATCAATGTTGGAATATATCCTTTTATAAATTTTTTCCAGAAGTTATCAATTAACATTTGAGAAATTCGCCATTGACGTCTGAGAATATTGTCATATTGATTGAATTTGCCCGGAATCCTCATTTCAGAGTTGGGACCGATAAGAAAGTCATTTGGAGTAAATCCAATTGAATCATTAGGATCGTCTGATTCTAATAAATATGGTCTACTGTTGACTAAGTATTCCGCCTCTGCGAAAACTGTTCTTAAGACCTCATCTGTTGGATGTCGGTCAACTGGCATCACCCCCTCTAAGGCTTTTTTAAAACATCCAATTAATCTTTCCCAACAACCACCAAAATTGGGAGAGACTGCCGGAATGAATCTCCAATCGATTCCAAAATTCACTAACTTCGTTTTCATCTTTTCTGGATGTAATTCTTCGAGCGCTTCTGAAAGCTCATTGTTTGCGCCATGGAAATTTGTTCCATTATCAGACCACAAAATCTCTATTTGACCTCTTTTTGACATTAATCGTCTTATGGCCATAATATACGAATCAGTATCGAGTGAATCTGCTATTTCCACCTGTATAGCTCTTGTCGTTAGACACGTAAATAATACACCATATCGAGGTTCAATTTTCCTTCCGTGTTTAATGTGAAATGGTCCAAAATAATCGACGCCAGTAGCAGTAAATGGTTTTTTGTATGTGAAGAATCTTTCTTCTGGTAAAAGTCCAATTTGTGGTTGTGTAGGTTTAGCATTTTGCTTTCTACACCGTAAACAATTTTGCAAAGCTTGTTTGATGCGCACTGTCATTTTTGGCACCCAATACATTTGCTTAAGTTAATGTAATATTACTTGAATTCCAACATGATCTGCCTTTTGGTGCTAATAAAGAATTAATTTTTTGGTGAAAGCATGCTGACCATCTAGGACCACGGGTTATTTTGTTGCTTTTGGAACATTTGTAGATAAACGTATTACACCACCTTCCTCTAGACTAAGAGAATATTTGGTTAAACGACAATTCTGGGTTCTTTTAGTTTTATTGTAGAATTGATTCAGATCATCTGGAAAACAGTCTTGTTGTACCGCTCTCCACCATTTTTGTTGTGCCCAATAAAGTTCTTGAACTGTGGGTGGACCCTTGATACGATTGCATAACTTATTTGATGGATGAATTGTGTATGAATCTGCCCATCCATCCAGTTATGCGACATAACGGCTGGTATAAAACGTAGTTGTCAATTTCGGGAAGTGCATTTCCCACAGATGTAGTTAATGATAACGCCAGTCCTATATTTTCGACATTTGCATGATTTTCTTTTGGACCTTTCGGCCAATTTTCAGATGACTGACACAAAAAATCCGGACCAGTGTACCATATATTAGTTGCAATCATGTTTACAGGAACATTTCAAGTGCATATGTCGGCGATGTTACAATTTGTCGGAACCCAGTTCCATTCTTTTGCTAATGACAATTCTAAAATCTCACCGATTCTAGCTCCTTCAAATAATCTAAGACCCTTTGTAGTATTAATCCAATTTAAAACGGTGGAAGAATCAGACCAGAAATATCGTTCATCAAGTGTTATGTCTAATTCTTCACTTACCATTTTTGCAAGTCTGGATCCCAGTACTGCTGCAAGACATTCAAGTCTAGGAATTGACAAGTTTTTGTTTAAAGGCGTCACCCTGGCTTTAGATGGTATAAGTGTTACTTTGAAAATTGACATTTCGTCTTTTTCGCATATGTACCGGCAGTATGTCGCTGCATATTAAGCGTCTTTACTTGCATCACAAAATGTATGTAGTTCAAATTTGATTGGATATTCTTTATGATGTGCATAACACCTTGGAATACTAAGTTCACTTAATTGCTGAATTTCTTGTAGCCATTGTTTCCACGTTTTTAGCTGATCATTCTTTAGTTGATCATCCCAGCCTATTTTCGATTGGCAGATGTCTCTCATTAAAATTCGTCCTTTGACAGTCACAGGGGAAATTAGACTAACTGGTTCATATACAGACATTACTGGCTTTAATACTTCTCGCTTCGTGGGAACTTTTGTGCCATTGATAATGTTTGTATCAATTCGATTAAATGTTGAGTTGAAACAATTTTTTCCTGAGTCCCACATTATACCCAGTACCTTTTCTTGTGAATTTGCCCCTCCAATTGTAGTAATAATATTAGGAGAAACTGATTCTGGTGGAAGACTTTCCAGAACAATTTTGCTGTTTGAAGTAAAGTTTCTGATGTCGAATCCACCTATATGATGAACATAAATTACTTGTTTTATCACTTTCAACGCTTTTTCTTCAGTTTGTTTGGAATCTAAATAATCGTCTACATAGTGATTTTTCACAATAGCCTCGTACGCCTCAGGAAAAGCGGTTTTGTTATATTTCGCATTTAAATTTTTTGCAAACTGTGCCATAAATGGAGATGAATTTAAACCTAACAACATAGCTTTCATCTGATAAATTTATGGTTGTACTGACTGATAAAGATCTCTCCATAAAAAACATTGAACGAAAGTGTCTACATCATAAATACGAATTTGGTTGAACATTTCACATATATCACCACAAAAGACGTAAGTATTTTGCCTAAAATGCAACAATATACCAACAATTGATGTCAACCAATCTGGACCAGACAATAGCTTATCATTTAATGAAACGTTATTAACCTTTGCAGCTGCATCAAATACTACTCTTGGTTTCAATGGTTTATTTGGGTTGATAACGGCGAAGTGAGGTAGAAACCAAATACGCTTTTGTTTTGATAGTTCTTCTTGATTTACCTTGCGGACATAGCCTTTCTCGAAAAATTTATTTATTTCTAACTGATAAGCAGCTGATAATAGTTCATCTCTCTTTAATTTTCTTTCTAAACATGTCAGGCGTTGGTAACCCATAGGTTTACTATTTGGAAGCTTGCACTCATTGCACCATGAAACGCATTTCAAATTTTCCATCATTTATAATAATGGACGACTCGGCGATGATAGTTGCCCTTTCATCTTCCTGGGATTTTGTTTTGTCTTCTTTGACGTGAGAAGCACCAAAACTATCTAGCGAAAAATGATTTTTGACCATTTCGTTAAGTCTAAAATCGCAGTTGTGCTGCCTTCGTCTAAAAGTGCTGTAATAGTTTTAATTCCATTTGGACCCTTTATTTGGACTCGCAACATTTTTAATAATACTGGGGGGTGATTTTCTGATACACAAGTAGTAATTTCAGGAAGCTTGTTTGCAATAGATGTGTTATTTTCAGTTTTGTGTAAGAGAGGATGATGGAATCGTTCACATCCAGACTTTTGACATTGTTTGCGATTTTTACATTGACCACTATGAAATCGCAAGCAGCAGAAACACACTGACGCTTTCCTTGCCAGTTCCCACCGTTTTTTGGTATCAGCTTTAATGAAAACAAAGCATTTGTCTAAAGAGTGTTCATAATCATTACATATTTTACACTCTCTCTTATTTGTTTGCTTTTGACTAGTATTGGATAAATCTTTCTCTGTATCTTTGTTGTAAACAATTTGATGTACCTTTGTATAGAACGTCACACTGATACCATTTGAGACATTTCTTCCGTCCAGTCAGCAAACAATTTTAAGTTGGCAGTTTTTGCATTGATATTTTTTGTCATCAAAAAAGTTACCCATGGCACCACCATATGTTGAGGAAGTTTTTCTATAAAAATAGCTAGCAATTTTGATTGATTTGTTGAAGTTTCTGATACATATTCCAAAACAGACGTTATATTTTGAACAACACAAGCTAAGTATACAAACTTTTTAACTGAATCGACGAACAATACTTTATTCGCTTTTGCAATTAATTCATATATTACTTGTTCTTGACTGCCATAATGCCTATGTAGGATATGAATTATTTTATCGGGATTTGTTGCAGAAAGAAGAAGCATTTCAACTTTTAATCGAGCTTCATTTTTGAGACATTTATCTAAACGCATTATATTCTCTTCCGGCGACAAGTTGCATTTTGTTGTTGTAAGCTTATATTGCATATAAAACTGGTGCCACAGTAATGGTGAAGAACCATCAAAATCTGGAAGACGTAAGTTGACAGATTGTCTAGCAAGCCTCTGAGATACAGTATTTTTTAACTCATGCAGTTCTTCGTGAACACTTTGCCTATCAACTCGAGCGCTGTCATCTGAAATTCTATTTTTCATTTTTGGATTAACCTCAAATCCATTTTCTTCAGATCTGACTGTATTCTTTACCCAAGATTCAACATAGTCATTTTTATTTTCGCCAAGTGATTTAATTTGTAGAAGTTGGTTTTCTTCCTTTCCCATTTCTACTATTGTTGTTAAAGAATTTCTTTTACTTTGTAAACTTTTTCCTTAACTAGTAGAATATTCACCTTTCTTTGAGTTTGATTTTTTTTGCATTAACTTATTTACTTCTGTTTCCAATATTTGGAGATCCATCTGTAACCGTGACAATTCGGCATCAAAGTGTTAGCAGAGCAACACTTTGATTAAACAAACACTTTCGTCTTGCGGCAAAAAGTGCGTTTTATTGTATAGCAAAAAGGTAACTTGAAATTGCACGCCTAGCTGCTTGCACTAGCTAGCTCGCCGGATGGGGTGGATCGTTACCTTCTACCATATGCTACCATTTGTGGATCGCATCCGGCCCTGGAGTTACGCTTGAAGATTGCGATCCCCACAACCTAGAAAAATGGAAACTGAAAAAAAATGAAAATCTTACGCCCCCATCATCCTCGACCGTCACTGCTCTCACTCATAATTTTGAAAATTATTATTGCAACATTTCAGGAAATTTAATTCCAAAATTCCAGCGGTGCACAATCCCAAAAAAAGGAACCGATACAACTGAACCAAAAAAAATTAACAACACAGGTGTTTCGTCTGTAACACATCATTTATTTTAGGTTTTTTTTTTTTATAGGAAAACAATAACTAGCTTTAATGGCAAAAAAATCGAAATAATAAAATAATTGTTTAAGTGCAAGATTACACGCTATGTTTTTTGGGTAGAATTCTACCGCAGACATAGGTTAGGGTTGGATGGGGGTGAGGCAGAAGATCTACCTCTCGAAATGCTGGCGCAACGGAGTTTTTTACGCACACAAACAAGAGTCACTGTTTGTGTCGGTTTCGAAAAAAATTGAAAATTCAAGCGCGCCATTCGCTTACTGACCGTCAACATGTAATCATAATCTAAAAGTACATAGGAAATAGTAAAATAGTAGATCCTAACAGTTTGACGGTTTAAATCGTGTGATGCTGTGCTCACACATACTAATACACTCCTTGTGTAGCTTGTATAAAAGACTGTGGTATAAACATTCCGCGTCTAATCGGTTTGGTAGTTTTCTACCCAAAACTTGACGGTAGATTTCTACTGCGTGTAATCTTGCACTAAAATAAATCAAATGAAAATATTAAATTGAAAGTTTTCAAAAAGAAATGAATAAAAATAAAAAAACTAAATAAAAAAAAAGAAAGTTAATGGAACAAAAAAAATGCAACTAAATTAGCTGTTTGATACTAAAGATCAAAAGAAAATTATATTCCTATATATAATATATTGTATAAAATATATATATATATAAAAACTTCATATAATAATACTACTCAATTTTATGATATGAAACCAAAAGAAAAATTTAAAAGAAAATTGAAGAAATTTACGTAATTTAATCAAATAAACTGTATTTAAAAAATTGTATTTAAAAAAAAAAGAAAATTAACCAAAACGAACTTACAGTGGTTCCACCGAGGCCTCTGCGTAACACCCTGTATAAATTTAAAAATTAATAATTGAATGAAAAACTTTGCGAATTGCTTCGCATAAGTACCCTGATTGAAAACAAAAGTTATTTTATTATTTTTAAAAATGAAGAAAATTATTTGGTTTTTTTTTTTATTATGATTATATAGTAGTTGACAGAAGTTTTCATAGGTCCTTTTTTGGAATATGTTGAGTGTTGTATAAAATGTTGATGTACCCATGATGTAATTACTTCTTTTTCCGCATTTATATGTTTTATACCCATTTTGATCATGCCGGGAATTTTTATAATTGATATGTTTTTGTTGTTTTATGTATTTTATGCTGTATGTTATATTTGCTGGTTTATTATAGTTTATATATATTATAGTACATGTTCTATGTTATATTTATTATATGTTGTATTTATGTTTTAAATTATATTTTATGTTTTGTGCTATATTCTATATTATATGCTATATTATACCTTGTATGTTATGTTTCGTTTCATTTTGAAGTTTGTGTATGTTTTTAGGTTTTTTTTAAAATTAATTTATATGTTTTGTTTCAATTTATAATTAGATGTATTTTAAGTTTTTAAATTAAATTATATGTTTTCGATGTAAATGTTTTAAATTATATGTATATTTCAGTTTGAATTTTATATGTTGTTCTTTACTATTTTAAATCTTGTATTATAGGTTATATGTTATATTTTAGGTTTTATGTTTTGTTCTAATTAAATTATATGTTTTTATGTTTTTATTTTAAATGCACTTAAAATTAGCTTGCTTAAATTTAACTTCTTCACTTAATACCTAAATTTAGTAACGTAATTTTTAAAGTCTTATGATATTATTTATTATTCGTCTGATTATTGCTTATATGTTTTATATGTATTACTAATATTATTATATTATTAATTATTTTATTTATTATTATCATTTATTATTTTCATTAATCAGAAACTTAATAGAAATTACTTTCATAAAACAAAAAATAAACTTTAATAAGAAAACTTATTGGAAAACTTTTAAACACCTATCAAAATTATCACGACATTCTGAGCAATTCAAAATTCAAAACCCAAAACTATTTATTAATTAAAAAAAAAACGTAACCAAATTACTTTAAAATTTAACGTCCTTTTTTTTGGATTCAATATTTCAACTCTTTCCGAGGCTCTTCATCGCAAAAAAAGAACTTTCTTAAGACATTTTTTCTAAAAAAAATTCTGACCGCACTTGTGCCATATTCCAAGTTCAAAATTCAACTGCCAACTTCAAATTCAAAAATCGCCCATAAAAATTTTCAGAAAAAGGACCCGTTGGTTTTTTTCGACTTTTCAAAAAAAACCGTTGGATCTTTCAATTTTTCTATTTTTCCTCAAACAAAAACTTCTCTAGTTGCAATTGTAAAAAAAACACAAAAACAAAGCTTTGTATTTTTTCAATTGCAACTAACGCTATTTTTAATTTAAAAAAAAAATTTAAAAAATTAAATAATTGTAAAGCAATTCAATTTTGCCATCCGCTATTATTCTTTTAATAAAAACCCAAAATGCAGTGGTGGCAAAACCAATTTGCTCATCTATATTTTCGATCTCACTTTCATAGAAATCAATTTTTGTTTGAATTTCCACATCTCGTTCATCAATATTTTCGATTTTCCGAAGAACTGTGAGCCTACTGCGTAGAGATGACACGTTAGAACTGTGTTCGGAAGGAACTGGAGAAGAGTTTTTAATAAAATTGTTAACCTCCCAGCGCTTTGGGATTGACAAATTTTTAATTATTTTCTTTGAAATATCCCGCACAGAATCTGTTTTTTTAATTTGACTTTCTATCAACTCACAAACTTCATGTAAACCATCCACACTTATGAAACGGTTGACATTTTCCACATTTTGCTCAAATTGTTTTTCGGAAAATCCCTGAAATTTTCTTATATTTGATTTTATTGCACTGAACTGTGGCACAAACTGATACATAATTAGATGCAAATTTGTGTTTATTTTTTCTAGAAGTTTTTTTCGCCCAATCCAAAATACCTCTTTGGCGATTTTAATTAGATTTCCTGTATTTCCAAACGCGTTTAATATTTAGCTCGAAGGACCATTAATGTTGATAGAAAAGCCGGGTATTTAATTTTGGACAACTTTATTTTTACAAATAAATTTAAAAGAAACAAAAAATACATGTGCCTTTCTCCATTACAAAATATAACACGACTATATAACGACTAAGAAAAAAAAAATTCAGCAAAACTAAAATTAGTGTTGACAGTGCATACTTTGTCGTTCAATACAAATAGAAATGACAGTTTATTTGGATATAGTAGGTCCGCTAGATGAAACTCGTTATGGAAATAAGTACATCCCAACGTTTGAAGACGATTTAACGCGATTTATGGACTATTGTGCATTACTAGACATGGAGGCGGCCACGGTATCAAAACAATTTTTCGATAAAATTATTTGTGAATATGGATTTCCCCAGCGGTTGGTAACTGACCAAGGTATCAATTTTACAAGCGATCTTTTTAAGCAATGTTGCAAGTTGTTGAGAATAAAAAAACTTCAAACAACAGCGTACCATCCACAATCGAATGGAGCTTTGGAGAGGGCACATAAACCCTTGGCAGAATATTTGTAGATAATTCGCCAGATACATGGGATGAATACCTCAGACCTGCAATGTTTGCTCACAACTCAACCATTCATCTCTACTAAATTCACACCAATGGATTGCCTGTATGGGTTTACACCAGAAGTACCCCCGGTATGGAAGAAAAATCCCGAACCCGTCTACAACTACGAAAATTACGTGTTTGATTTGAAATATAAGTTATAGAAAACTTATGACATCATTAGAAAAAATTTAAAACACAGTAAAACAATATCCAAAAATTACTATGACAAGAATATACACCCAGTAATTTTTCACGTAGGGGATATGGTTCTATTAAAGGATGAGGCCGGAAAAACACGAGGCCATACACGATAATCGAATTTAACACGCCAGAAAATTCTTCCCGAGTAGGAACGGTTAAAAGAATGCAGATAATTTTATACATAGTTTATTTCTTGATTTACGAAAAAAAGAACAATTTAATATTAGATCAAACATTAGAATTTTCTAAATTAAATTCAAATAAAATTAAAAAAAAAAAAATCATGTGTGCTGTGCACACGCGGTAGAAGTGAAACCTTCGGAAAACTAAACAGCGAGAGAATGAGACGAATGCAGTATCAGGGGTGGGGTACTTATAGGGTTTATTTATTAAAATATTGGTACCAAGTTTAAAAGTTATTTTACATTTTATTATTCACACTCTTTGTTTTCAATTTCAATAAATGACACGAGTGGCTTATGATAACTAAAGTATGAAATGAATGCTTTGGTTTGGATTTGATCAATATATCTTTGAAATACAGCGTCAATTACTGTTTTCGATCTTGTTGTTGATTCAGTGCGACTACTGCACATTTTTAAATTTAATTTGCTGTTGAGGAAATCAATCAAAGGGAGCGCTGTATCCAATGCAAAATTAACATTAAAATCCCCACTTAAAATCATCGGAATTTTATTGTAATCTTTTTTAAGAATCCGTGATATTTCTGGTGTGTACTTTAGCAAATTCTCGTGGATGAATTCAATAATTGTATTTATTGATTGGTTGGGAGAAATACACTCCCAGACACTTGATTAGCAACACATTACTCGTGATAGTGCGACGTACAGGAGCTGTTGAGCGTGTGTTTTGTCATATTCATATACAATTTCATCAAATGTACCTCCCTGGGACTTGTGAATTGTTATTGCACAAGCAGAGACCAATAGAAAATGATTACGTTTTACAATGACTGTTTTATTAGGTACTAATGGTATAGAGGATGTTCTGCGTTCTATTGGTACTGCCAGAGGACAAAGATTGTGCTTTTGTATTGATGCTGCTGCCTTTCTTTCGATTTTTTCGCCGGTTTTGGGAGAGCCAGGGAATTCCAACCATAAACGACCTATCTCTCCTTTGTCATTATATTCGATATAAATCAATTTTCCTGTCGCTCCATTAGCCAATCCATCTAACACGGCGATATTAGTTGTTACGGTGTATGGTTTATTGATAACCAATGTAGTTTCATAAGGTAAACCTCCTGTATCAATAGTTGACATTTTGTGTAATTTTTGCCGCATGAAAGTTTGCTGTTCAACATTGTGACAACCAATATATACATCTGTTGCTTCTAAAATGACTTTTTCTACTGCAGAATTTAAAACGTTATTATTGTATTTAGCAACTGAATGATTATCGAAGAACAGTCGTATACCGTCTGAACAAATTCTATCAGCCTCTTCTTCGGAGCAAAATCGTGATTCAATTAATTTTATTTCGTTCTCGTCTAACAGCTGTCCATCACCAATTTTTGTTAATATTGTTGAAAAAATTCGATTGACTTGTCGCATCACTTCGCTTAGTTCAAAGAATTCCAATCCTCGCCATAATGTTGGACCTGTTATTTGTTGATTTACTTGCTTGTAAATCGGAGTAGCGCGTTGACGTAGATCGCCAATCAAAATTAAATCTAATCCTCCAAAATTTACTTGAAAATTACCGGCGATTTGCTTTAATCTCGAATCTATTTGAGACAACAACTCGGCTCCAATCATACTGATTTCATCGATAATCAATACGCGAACGTATTTAAACAGTGATCTATATTATTGTGCTACTTCCATTGACAAAGGAAGCAACTTTGAAAGACTTATCTTTAGTGCAGTGTGTATCGTTGTGCCATCAATAGCCACAGCAGCTTTACGAGTTGAAGCGCAAGTGATATAAGCGTTGCAAAATCCATCGTTTTCAGAATATCGATTATAAATTTCCATCAATAGTCTGATCACAAACGTTTTACCACATCCAGCAGGGCCCGTAAAAAATATTTGCAACGGAGAGGGATTTGCTAACTGAAGATTGTGAATGACATGCATCAAAAGTTCCTTTTGTTTTTGATTTTCCATTTTCATCAGCTCATAAAATTGTTCATTAGGCATCAGATTTTCCTTCCGTTTGACAATGGCACCAAGTTTATTTAGTGTCGTTAGGCGCAAATCACTATTTACGTCCGAATTTGGATTGTCATATAATAATTGGAATGGATTGGCTTCTGGAAATCTGCTGGCAACTTCACGGATTTCATCGTCATCATCCGCTTGTCCATCTTCACGACATAGTTTTCGACAAATCTCTATGGTTTTGTTAATGTCTAAATCTGATTCGAACTCCTTACGACGTTCCAAAATATGATTTTCATTTTCGTCGTAAATCCTAATAAATTTCATGTCTTCAAGAATATCGATTTCCTCATTTCGAAATGGGATGTGTAAAGTCACCATTTCCCTTTTATACTCATTGAAATCTGTGACTATGTCGTAATTTCTATAACGAATGATGCATTGTTGCTTTCGACGAATATACATTCCTTTTGAATTTTTAGTATAATTAGCAACGAATTGTGCAAGTGACAATCCTTCCATTTCTTCTGGCCGCTGCTCGTATTTGTCAAATCAGTCTTCCTTCCAAACATTTGTTGAATTCTCATCGGTATTCAATCTATCCAATTCTTTTTGTGTTCGTCTAATACGCTGTCGTTCAATAGGCCATACGGTAGATATATAAACAACGGAGACTGAACTTTTAGACATAGGTTCACGAAGTAGGTACCACGCTGCTTCTTGACTCGTCAACTCAACAGTATTGAGCATATTAACACTCATTTTCCTCGTTATCTCAACTATGTCGAACTCTGGGTCCTCATTCATTATTTCAAGAATTTGCCGCTGTAAATTGCTAATACTTCTATTAGTTTTATTATTCCTCGATAATAAATTGCATATCTGTATTTGATTGTAATATATTGAGAATGAAAGGATTGTAAGGGTTATGCCATTTTTCACTTGGTTGCCGTTTTAAAAATACCTTAGGTCTAATAATTCCAGCTTCAAGAATACGAAAGTAATCTTCGTCAGAAGAAATTTGATTTTCTTCATAAAAAGATTCAATGTTTTCATAATCATTGTTCTCGAGGTTGCTTTGTAATTGTTTATAACGGTGAGCATAACTGGCATATCCTGGGTGATTTTTCTGCATCGGCTTTAATATCGTGGTGAATTTACATGGCATAAATGGTGCATCAAATCGACATTTCTGAGGTTGATTGGCGTTTATTTTTTTGTAACAGGTGAAAGTGTGTTTGTGAGTTTGCAAACGAATATATCCAGAAGCCTCTGTTGAAGAAATCGATATCAATTGATCGATCATCGTTATAGCATTTTGTTTGTCTCGCCCAAGCACATCTGATGGAGCATCATTGAGCCATAGTAAGATGTGTGCATGAGGACTACCACGTTGTTGGAATTCAATTCGTTTAAAATAGTTGACAACATGGTAATTCCCAAATGGACTATTTTTCTTAGATTGGAGAATAGTCAATAATATATTGACTATTTTATTGAAATAAATTGCACAAGTCACAGCATCTTCATTCACAAGTGTAGTCTTTGATATATAATCTAGTGACGCTGCTGCTTCGTCTCGATTAATTTCAATATTATGATCATCATTGAAAAAGCTTTCATTAATTTTAATATCGTACAAAACATAAAGTGGAGTTTGAAGCAAGTACTGAAGCCATGCACGAAGTGTTTTTTATTTACCAGTCCCACTAAGTAGCTTGATCTGTGAATTTTCTTCCTCTTGATATGAACGTTAATGCAATGATCATCATCAATATTGCGAGGTAAATGTTTCACCATATTGTCCACATCGACTGGTACATTAATAATTTGCCCATAAATTCCGTATTAACCATGGACGTGTCGCAACCGTCTAATTTGTATGAATGGAATTCGCGGAGAGACAAGTCTTTCGGAAATCAAATCCAGTTGTGGTAACGACGCAGGTATTTTTTGATATTTGAAACCGTTGTATTTGGACATTGTTGGAATTTCTTTCCTCTGGATTGCATTATAACACGTGTTGCACAGTAAAATATCCTCACTGGTATTATAATTTTCAATTATTACACGTAAAAATTCTTCGTGTTCTGCGCGTGGTGTTTTTAAATCTTTTTAGAACCACAATCGATCACACACGGAGCACGTATAACCGAACATATTGTTTAAAAATTTGTTGCGAAATTCTTCATGGGCAACTTTATTTCGATGAAATTGTGAGTACGGAATTTCAGGCTGTATACCGGCTTGAGAGTCACCTGAAAAGCAATTCATGATATTAGATGAGCTATCAAGACCAATCCATTGAAAAAGTAAATTTTGCATATACAAAAAGATTCGGGTACTCACAATCATTATTTTGAATATTATGTCAAATTGAGACATCACCTTGCACATTTAATACATCCACTTGGGAATCATCTGAAAAGAGTATAACGAATGAGGTTAGACGAATATAATAGGAAACACTGTATTCTGTATTCTATGTACACGGCGTTCAGAAATCAAAGCAAAATTTCAGAAAAAATTAATTTTTCTGATACATGGGCATATTTATCTGAAAAAAAATTTTTTATGCAAAATTTTGTTCTTATGAATTGACTGGTATTTTATCTCGGTAAAAAAGTGTCGCTTTTTTAGCGTTTCATCGAGTTTCAAATCACCTCCAACGCGGCTAAAGAAGTTTTCACTTCAAAAACATTCACCGCGATTCTGTGATCCGACGTTGCGTTCCTTTATTCGATTTTGGTTCGATCGAATCAAATTGTTATTCTTGGATTCGCCGAACAGTGCCTTTGTTTGATTGCATGAAATTCATAGCAACGTATTCGAATCTATTCGATTTTAGCTATTCTGTGATTCGGCGGAAAGACATTTTTGACGTAAAATCACTCGCTGTAATTTTCTCGCGTTTGGAGTTTACGATGTATGAAGTTTTATGATGAATTTGTTTTATTAGATTTATAACGAATAAAAAATAAAATGCTTTATTTAAAATCATAATTTATTCAAAAAAATATGATGAATATCACTTTTTTTTTACATAAAATACAGATTTTATTACCAGGACATATTTAAAAGCAGTTTTACTAAGCCGGAAATCTTTCTTGAAGCTAAGAAAATTACTAATAAAAATTTAAAATTTTTTCATTTTTTTTACTATTACGTTTCTGTGGTCAATTCCATTATATCGACTCTCTTAAATAAATTCTTCTATTGCAAAGTGAATTGATTTTTTCACACCATTTTTACTTTGAAAATAATAAAATCACTACAAAATACGAGGAACTAAACTGTTTGACAATCCATTGCTATATGGCGCTCATCATGTATTATGCGATGCAAATCTGAGATAAACTACGGATTTAAGAATAGCGATTGTATGGCGAATCGAATCGCGTTTGGTTTTAGCTTGAAACGTCGGATTACAGAATAGGGATGATTATTTATAGAAAAATTATTAAGGAACAATTTTGTAGTTTTTTCCTCCACATTATTTCTAATACGTGTTCCGTCTTCTGCATAACATTTTTTAAAAAGGGGGAGGAATGTAGTAATATTAAAATAATTGTAAAATTTTAATATTGAACTTTAACAAGTTCATTCCTCTTTGGAAGAAAGTGGAACACCCAAATCGCAAAAGATGCTAATGGTGCAAAATAATTACTTTGTTTTAATTATCAATTTTAATTGTGAAATTGCACCATTACCAATATTAGGTCAACAAAACAATATTGGCAAAGTAAGCGATTTTGGTGAAAATTCAGCTTTCTTCCAAAACAATTTTATTTAAAGTAATCAGTTAAGTTTTCTGTTTTGTCGAGAATCAATCGAGTAAAATTTATAAATGTTTAAACCATAATAAAGATCAGAAAAACCAAACGCTGTGTTTCATTATAAAACAACCCCGTAGCTCCCGGAAACACTCTACCACAATCCTTTCTTAGTCCGCGGACCTCCACCTTGCCAAATCTACAGCAAAGGGTGCAGTTCCCTTAAGTGATTACGTCTACGACTTTTGGTCCATCTCGATCTTTAAGACCATGCCATTTGCTTCATTCCTGCTGGAGAGAATCTTCCATTCCGTCCTTTTCAGCCCGGAATTCTGCGCATTTAGTAGTGCTAATACTTTATTAGGTTCTTGGCCTGAGCTTCTGGGTAGGTAGATAGTCACAATGTGTGGTACCGGAATATCATCTCCTACCCTGGTGCTAAGTTTCGCACCCTTCCAGCCGGCTAGCTCAGGAGTTCTTTCCGTGAGCCAACTAGCTGTGTCACTGTTCTCAGTCTATGAGCAGCATACCCGGTTTGAAGTGAATACCTTCGAACCGGAGTTTATTCTGCCACCCCTGTGATACTTTCTCATTGATAGTCTCTTCCAGAGCCGTAAGGTCCTCTGTCTTGAGGCTTTCATGAGGATAATTAGCGGGGAGGACTGTTATCCTCACCATGCCAGAAAATAATTCTAATCATAACCTCCACATTGTAATCGTCTAGGGCGTCCATATAATTGTTGAAATGCATTCACATATATTTATCTAAGTAGCCTATATTATTATATTATGTATTGTAGTAGCCTTTGCTCTAATTGTTTTTTCATTCAAATTATATAACGAATAAAGAAGGTTCTAATTACATTAAATAATTCCTTATAAATTCTCTTTCTCTAAAAGTCAATCCACTAAAATCTGCAATAGGTTATGGGCCCAGGGCCTTATAAGAAAAACTATTAAAGAAGAATTTATAAAAGAATTATTTAAATTAAGAAGTAAGGATTAATTTGACGGAATAAAGAAAAAGGTTTTATTTGAAGAAAATGGGGGAAAGAAAATTTTCTATTATAAAACTTGATAACGATAACTATTTTATATGGAAATATAAAATGGAAATGTTATTAATTAAAGAAAATGTATGGGATGCAGTTGTCTCTGCTCCACCAGTTCCCATTACGTCCGAATGGACGAAAAAGGACAATGAAGCAAGGGCTTATATAACAGGTCAATTGAAAAGTCCCCGGGCTACCATAGTAAAACACATTTTTTTGGCAAAATTCGTTTTTTTTATTCAACATAATTCCCTTCAATGGTGATACACTGATTATAGCGACCCTCCAACTTTTCGATACCATTTTTGTAGTACGATTTGTCCTTTGCTTCAAAATAGGCCTCAGTTTCGGCGATCACCTCTTCATTCGACGAAAATTTCTTCCCAGCAAGCATTCTTTTGAGATCTGAGAACAGGAAATAGTCGCTGGGGGCCAGATCTGGAGAATACGGTGGATGCGGAAGCAATTCGAAGCCCAATTCATGGATTTTTGCCATCGTTTTCACTGACTTGTGACACGGTGCATTGTCTTGGTGAAAAATGACTTTTTCTTCTTTAAACCAGGTCTTTTCTCACGAATTTTTACATCCAATTAGTCCAAAAGGTTTCAATAATAATCTGAGTTTATTGTTTTATCAGTTTGGAGGTAATCCACCAACAAAATTCCTTTTGCATCCCAAAAAACTGATGCCATAACATTCTTCACTGATCTTTGGGCCTTAACCCGTTTTGGAGGCGAATTATCGGTTTTTTGATTTTGCTTTCGACTCAGGATCATAGTGGTAGACCCAAGTCTCATCCATAGTGATGAATCCGTGCACAAAATCCACTTTATCCTTTCGAAAATGCTCCAAATGTTCTTGAGAAAGTCGCATTTGCATGTGTTTTTGTTCCATTTTTCGGAAATGCGGCATCCACTTTGCACAGAGCTTTTTGAAACCTAAAACTTCAGCTAAGATGTGATGTAGTGGTCTATATGAGATGCCTAGGGTGTCAGCTACCTTATCCACGCCCACTCGTCTGTCTTCCGAAACCATATCCTGTATTTTTTGTATCTTTTCTGTTGATGGTACACTTTTTGGATGTCATTGACGTGGATCGTCTTCATGGCTTGTACAACCAGATTTAAAAAGGCACCCTATTTTCCAACGGTGGATTTCGAAGGTGAAGAGTCCGGATAATAATTATCAAGCCAAGTTTTCGTTTCAACGGTATTTTTTTTGGCCATAAAGCAATGTTTAATCAACACGCGAAATTCCTTTTTATCCATTTTCTTCACAATAACAAAAGTTGCTTCATTCAAAATGCTATAATTCACAAACTAATGATCCGACAGCTGTCAAATTTATACACGCGTCTTTTGAAGGTTAGGGCTAACTAAAAATCATATGGATTTAATTCTAGTACCGCCATCTATGTGTCAGCCCGGGGACTTGTCAATTGGCCTGTTAAGTCTAAGCGTTCAAGATAATCAGCTAATTCAAGTTCGAAAGACAACATCGGCTAAAGAAGCATGGACTAATCTCAAGCATTATCACGAAAAGTCTTCTCTAAGTAATAAGGTATTATTAATGCGAAAAATTTGTAATTTAAAGCTAGAAGAAGACGGTAATGTTGAAGAACATATTAACATGACAGAACTTTTTGAAAAATTATCGTCATTAGGAGAAGAAACACTTTCAGAAAATTGGGTAGTTGCAATGTTATTAAGCAGCTTACCACGGAGTTATCATACGCTCATAATTGCTTTGGAAACTCGGCCCGAACAAGATTTAACATTAAGTTTAGTGCAATCGAAACTTATTGAAGAATTTAAGAAGAGAAGTTCGCATATACAAGTTTTTCCAAATGATAATGAAAAGGCTTTAAAGCTATCGTCAGGAAAAGAAAAGTCATCAAGTTCTGAGATAGAATGTTATTTTTGTCATAAAACTGGGCATTTTAAAAGGGATTGTCTTCGCTATAAAAAGTTGTTACAAAATAAAAATAAAAATCATGCAAATAAGGTATCTGAAGAAACTCAAGAAAATTTTGTGTTTTTGAATCTGAAAACAGCGGTTTTTGAAGGATGGATAGTAGATTCAGGTGCTACGTGCCATATTGCTGTTGATAAAAATTTATTTACTGAATTGGAAACTTCGATTCAAAGAAAAGTGTTCATCGCAAATTGTGCGGAAGTGGCTTGTGAAGGAAAAGGTGTCTGTATGGTGAGGTTTCTTAATTCATTCAATAATGAATTAACAGTTACAGTAACAGACGTTCTTTATGTACCGGATATGACATGCAATTTATTGTCCGTAAAGAGATTAACCAGTAAAGGCTTTAATGTTGAATTCGTAAAGGATATTTGTGTAGTAAGGAAAAATAACACTGAGGTTGCTGTTGCAGATTTGTCTGCAGGTTTATATAAATTACGTATGCAACAGAAAGTGTTACGAAGTGTCGAAGATCATAAAAATTTTATACATTTTTGGCATCGACTGTTTGGCCATAGAGATCCAGAAACAATTAAATCGTTAAATAGTAAACAATATGCGACAAACATTAAAATATCAAATTGTAATAGTAAACAGTGTTGTCATGTTTGCATGCAGGGAAAGTTTGCCAGACTGCCTTTTCCTAAGAAGTCAGAAAGCCGCTCAGCGTCTTCTCTTGATTTAATTCACAGTGATGTTTGTGGACCCATGCAGACTTTAACACCAAGTGAAAATCGTTATTTTGTTACTTTTATTGATGATTCCAGTCGATATTGTGCGGTTTATTTGATGAAACAAAAATCATGTAACGCGTGGGAACAAAAAACTGTTGATCGATCAGAATTATTTTGACAGTCGACAGTTTGGAGTTTCTACGTGAATCCTCCTTACAGCCTACACGGTTAAATTTAAATTTTAAATAGCGTTTTCTCCTCCCTAACATGATTGCCATCTATCGCATTCAAATTTTCAAATATTTCAAGTGATCTCAGTGATAGATGGAGGCATCAGTTTCCGTTGGTGAAGAGAGAGAGAGAGAGAGAGAGAGAATAAAGAAGAAAAAGAAGGATGAAAGAAAAGAACGGAAGCGAGGGCGAGTTTTTTTTTAGAGAGTACTCTGGAATAAGCGCCGAGGAGGAAAGATGGGAAAAAATGAAATATACAAAAAAAAAACAGAAAACAACCAAGTTATATTAAAAATTCGGATTTAAATTGTTTTTATAGTTACGGTTATTCATATCTTTTAATTTATCGTGTGTTAAATTGATTTGGAAAAAAAATTATAATAATCAAACCCGAATTTCATTACCGAAAAAAAAGAAGAAATTGAAAAAAAAAATAAATCAATAAAAAAAAGAAAAAAAAAACAACCCGGTAGGAAAAGTGACGCGCTATTTAAAAAAAAAAAAAAATAAATAATAAAAAAAAATAAAAACCAAGGAAACGAAATGTTTGGAATTTGCGCCATCTCATACATCCTTCCTTGTAAGGAAATCAGAATGGATTCAGTGACACCACGGGGAGTCATCATAAAATCGCTGTGAATCTGTGACATCGTGGTTGGGTTTTACTATTAATATTTAATAATTCCATGGAAAAGGTCCAATTAGTCGATCTACTCAATGTTTTTGTGGAGAAAGGAAAAAATTTTTTTTTTGCATGTCCAGTCAGCACATCATCGAGTTTCTTTTCTTCATAAACTATCTTTTTGTATGGAAATTGTGTCCAAAGCGGAAGAATTTTGAGGAGAGAATCCAGCTGTCTTTCGATGACTTATTTAATCTGGCGTCTTCATGAATGAGAATAATTATGCATTTTTTTTGTGTTTTCAAGCACAGAAGGGTAGGAGTATTTAGTACAAAATAAATTTTTTTGGTTTGTCAAATTAATTCTAAACTTAAGATTAAATTAAAGAAAAAAAAAATATTAATTAAGAAAATTTCAACTAAAACATAGGAAGGAAACAAAATTTTATCTTAGAACATGGGAAAAATCACATAAAATGTCATCAATTGATGGCTCAAATTAATGAAAAATAATGTACGGAAGAATTTCTCCTCGGCCGGAAAAGGGAAAATAGAAGTTAAAGAGAAAAGAGAAATTTTTTTTATATTTTTCTAATAACAGATGCGGAAGGGGAGGCCTCCTGTTTCAGAATCTTGGTGAGTTTTTTTTCATATTAATTTAAAATTTTTTCGAAAACAAAGAAAGCTTGAAAGAATCGCCACTCATGATTGAGAGAAATTTATTCAATAGTTTAATACAAATGTAACGAAGTTAGGACATAAGAAATATTAAATTTTCTATTTTTTTTGAAAGAAAGAAAAGAAATTGGGCTATTTAAATCGGCTCTATTTGCAACAAAATAAATAATATTGTTTTGGAGGTGTTCTTGTACGTGAATTTTAAGTCATTATATAACTCGAAGTTTGAGGATAAGGCTACTTTTGAGATAAGTAAATTCAAAATCAAAGAAATTATGTATGTATCATATATGTATGTATATATATGTATATAAAGAAGCTTCAAGAAAATTTAAGAAGAAAGAAAATTTGAGTACATATTTTCTCTGGAATTTCATTTTTTTTATATTCATTCAGCCTTGTGAATTAGGGAACTTTCATGGAAATAAAACAGAAATTTTTTTTTTGAAACAAATATGGAATCTCTTATTATTTCTTTAAACGATTTTCAGATGAAAGTGGCGTA
Organism: Xylophagus ater; assembly: GCA_963422695.1. Classification (NCBI taxonomy): domain Eukaryota; kingdom Metazoa; phylum Arthropoda; class Insecta; order Diptera; family Xylophagidae; genus Xylophagus; species Xylophagus ater. Next base: position 353,279 of record OY730486.1, read on the forward strand.
AGTACAAAAACCGTGAACGAGTAGATAGAGTGAGTGAGACGATTGGCTGAAAGAAACATAAAACTGGATAAGGGACGATAACCATTTTTGCAGGGGCGGTTATCGTAAACGGGGACCAGCATTCTGCTGTTGGTCCATTCGGGTGGGAAGTGCCCCAAATAAGTCCGGTTGGCAATACCATCTTTAGCCAATCGGCCCCGACATGCCTCGCAAGGCTTTCGCGGAAGTTCGGTTAGTTTCGGTGACCGACAAACTAACGAACACTCCATTTATTCGGTTGTTTTCGCCACAACCGAATTTTCCTTGCTTGATAGCTTATGCTATCACTTTAAAGTCTGAACGACATTAACACTCTTACGCACGCATAAATAATTATGTGTAATTTTTGGTAGATGGTGGTGAACAACGACCCACCCCTCCGGCAAGCTAGCAAGCTCAACTCAGCTTGGCGTGCAGCCTTTTAGTTGTTCACATTAGCTGCACCATCTCATATCTTCTCCTTGCAAGGAAGAAGATATGCTGTAAAGATCATCAGGGGACTCACATTCTTCGTATAAACCCCATATGTAAACCCCGCAGTTACATATATGGCGCCCAACGATTCGTTGTTCGCTCAGCGAATTTGTTTTCTTTTGTTTGCCATTTGTATTTTCAACTTCGGTCGAAATTACAAATGGAGCTCAAACAAAATTGTTTGACACATTTTCGAACGAGTTGATGTTTGAAAATGGTGTTTTGGTAGTTACCATATGGTAAACCAAGATTTTTCAGAAAAACAAATTTTTTTAGAAAAATTTGAAAAATTTTGACCCAAACTTTTTTTTTCAGTTTCACTGAAACACCCTGTCTTCACTTTAAATATTTTCGTCTTGTTTTTTTGTTAAATTTTCTGAAGCTGGATTTATAGCAACAGTTTCTGAGCGAAAAGTTTGGTGTAAGTTCAAATTCCGGATGTTCGTTAGTTTTTTTGTTTCGAAGTCTGGCTTTCTTTTCGCGATTGCAGGTCCAATGTCGTTCGTAGTTTACGGTTGCAAGTTAGAATGCTAGTCAGGTCATAGTTTTGACAAAGCGGCAACTATCTGCATGTTCGTTTGTGTTTACGGTCGGACTATTTCTTAACTAGTCTTGAGGATTTTTTTTATACTTTCTCGGACATGGGACCAGGAAAATGTGAGTGATGTTGTGGTATGGACTGTCGCGCATTTAATCGCATATTGTTAAATGGCATAGTACATCATACTTTATTGTGTTTGATACGCGCGGTGTATACTTCGACATCCAGTATAACGTTTGGGATCGAATCATGTATGAAGCCTTGTTTGGCACTGTACAGTGTTAGATTCTTTCGATTAAATAACATCCAATTTTCATTTCGTGAGTGTATATCGGGTTTATGTTTTCTTCGTGTCGTCCACTTGTTCATTCTTTCTCTCTCACTCTCATAAGTTAGATAGAAATAATCCTAGGATTGATGGTAGGAGTAAGGAATTTTTTTTTGTATGCATAAGCATACAAAAAGAAATATAGCATATAGTATAGAGTATAGCAAAAAATTTATTTTTGGGAAATTTATTTAGGAGATATTTGGGAGATTGATTTCAAATTTATTTTTTTGAAATTATTTCTTTAAAATTTTTCCGATTAATTTTATTTAGTTGGAGTTAGTTTAGATTCAGTTTACTTTATTTTAGTTTTAGTTTTATTAATTTTAGTTTCTATTATTTTAGGTTAACATTTTTTTTTTTTTGCATTTATTATTTTACTTTAGTAGTTCATTCATTTTTTTTTTACTTTTGGTGCGGGTTATATTTTTTATTATTATCATTTTTTTTTATAAATATTATATTTTTGAAGTGAAAACTTCTTTAGCCGCAAGAGTGATTTGAAACTCGATGAAACGCTAAAAAAGCGACACTTTTTTGCCAAGATGAAATACCAGTCGATCAGAATTCATAACAACAAAAATTTTGCATACAAAAATTTTGCAGAGAAATATGGCCAGTTATTTCAGAAAAATAATTTGTTCTGAAATTTTCTCTTATTATTCTGATTTCTGAGCGCCGTGATTCCTATTATCTTCGTCACTTCTTTGTTCGTTGCTTCGTAAAAATATTTTGATCATATACAGGCCAAAGCATTCATTTCATGTTTCATAGCTAGCATCGTGTATTGTTCAAAATAAATCAGTTATAATTGTGGCAATTTACATTTTTCCCAACCAATCAATAAATACAATTACTGATTTCATCCACGAGAATTTGCTAAAGTACACACCAGAAATATCGCGGATTCTTGAAAAAGATTACAATAAAATTCCGATGATTTTAAGTGGGGATTTTAAAGTTAATTTTGCATTCGATACGGCGATCCCTTTGATTGAGTTCCTCAACACCAAATTAAATTTAAAAATGTGCAGTAGTTGCACTGAATCGACAACAAGATCGAAAACAGTAATTGACGCTGTATTTCAAAGTGATATTGATCAAATCCAAACCAAAGCCTTCATTTCACACTTGTCGTTTATTGAAATTGAAAGCAAAGAGTGTGAATAATAAAATGTAAAATAACTTTTAAACTTGGTACCAATATTTTAATAAATAAACCCTATAACACAGGGTCTACATTAGCCAATATTTCGAGTATACCAGCAAAATTGGTTGCTAAAAAGCTAGTGTAGACCCTGCTAGTATACCAATTTTTCTGGTATGACAATTCTGGTATACCATTTTCGGAGAAAAATCTGGTATACCAATTTTTGACATTTGCATTTAATAAAATGGCGGAAACTAAATTTTTGCGAAGTGAAATTATCAAATTGATAAATATGTTTGAGAAAAAGAAGAAAAATATAGAAGATTGATTAAAAAAAAGGGGCATGGGAAGATATTGCCACTGAATTGAATCCGACACTTTAAAGCCAATATTTTGGCTATTTTTATTTCCTGTTCTCGGTTCAACGGCATGTCAGATACTGAATTGGTATACCAGTATTGGCCCACGTAAAAAAAAAACTGGTAGTATTTTATTTCTGTAAGCCAATTGTTATACCAGAAATATTGGCTAATGTAGACCCTGTATAACTATCCCCCACCCCTGATACTGTATTCGTCTCATTCTCTGGCTGTTTAGTTTTCCGAAGTTTTCACTTCTACCGCGTGTGCACAGCACACGACAATTTTTCTTTCCATTAAGTTCATTTTGTTTTGAAACGAGATTTTTTTCCATTTGTTTTTTTTTTTAAAAGAAACATTTGTCAAATTACCGACTTCGACTTGCGCATACCCGAATATTACTTGTACACTCTATATACATATAAAATATATTCTTTTGAAAACCTAAGACCTGTTCACACCTGCTTTTGATTTTGATTCTGGCTATTAATCTTTCCCTAAACAAAAACCATGACTACTATGAATTCAAATTCTGCTCCAAATGATTGTTATGATGCTCGCATCGAAAAATGGGATTTTTCATTCAGTGGCGAGATCACCGGTATGCCTGTGGAAGACTTTAATTTCGAATCAAAATATTACAATCGAAATGTAATATAAGTTGGAATGCCATTTGCACCCAAATATTTACCCTGCTCACTGGTAAAGCAGAGCAGTGGTACTGGCACCTTCTTAAACGAGAACCAACTATTGATTGGACCGGAATAAGGTCAGCTCTTTTACGGCATTATGGCGGTTTCCACACTGATAATGAAATTTTGCTACTCATGCTGCAAAGAAAACAAACTACCACCGAATGTTTTAATGATTTCTACGATTCGATCATGTCCATGAACCATCGTTTAACAGTTTCAATGACGGAAACAGAATTGGCCCAAATCATGCGCAGCAACCTTAAAGATAGCGTAGCAAATCTCATTTTCACAATGACGACCCCAACTTTAAGTTGTCTTCAACCAAGCGTTAACTCGTTTTTACGATATCTGTGTCTGAAGCAGCGATTTTCACGCCGAACTGTCAAATTTGGAGGGGAAAAAAATTGCGTTTCGGATTCCAAACCAAATTCTTTTGAATTAAATAATGAAAGTTAATAAATTTCCTATATAAAGTGTTTAATTTCTGGGTGTAATAACAAACAACAACTAAAAATTCGTGGAATTTTCTTTCACAACTAAGTTTGACATATTTTTTTATTAAAATGTGCGAATTTTCGTTCTTGCCGTATAAAAAAAAGTTTTTATGGTGTTTATTTACTTATTGGTAATCAAATAGAAATTATGTTAATTCATAAATTAGTACAAAATTCGTTTTTTTTTAATCCACGCCGAAACGTCAAATCCCACTTTTTTTTATTTTGATTCTAAGGAAATCTACCAGTGACAGTCATTTTTTGGTTAAAATGGGGGCAATTCATAAAATTCGTCGAAATTTTTGAAAATTCAGCATTTTCAGTTTTAAATGTTTTTTTTTTGGTTTTAAAGTTTCCAAAAAATGAGGCTCTACGTATGAAATGGCTTTCAGCTATTGGTTTACGCAGGAAAGAAATATATAGGCACATACATGTTTATAATTATTATTTAATAATTTAATTTTGTAAGTTTAAGAAAACTTGATTTTTGTAGCAATCAAACGCAAACATTTTTTTGCAATTCGGATGTTCCAGAATGCATGAGATTTTGGCCCATTTGCAATGTTGCCCCTCCGAATTCATGTTTTTAACGCCACCACTACGCCGCATGCATAAGCAATAAAATGCAAGTGAATTCCAAAAGCGCTTCAATTTCCCCTGCGAAAGGCCTATCCATATTTTCCCTAATCTAAGTCTTCAACAAGTTTGTCGCAAAGCAGAACGTCATCTCTCTGTTAGGGAACCACCAAAACCGGAAATTCAAAATCAATCGAGTTGCAATAATGCGTCATCTGAAATTGCTAAGGCTAGAATTATCCACCCGATACAAAATTTAATGCTACTGTTGTTCAGTTGCCTAGTAATAATTTCGAACCGAATAAGTCTTTTAATATTAATATTCCGCATCAACAGCTAGGCAGAATAGAGTTTCCAATCGTAAAAGTTAATCATGCTTACCAACGCGATGTGTTAAGTAAAGAATATAATGTCAATGTGGTTGGAAATGGATGTTCAATGGTTATATGTTGGAACTGTGACAATGTTGGTCATGAATTCTTTGAATGTGTAGCACCACAAAGGTCCTTATTTTGTTATCAATGTGGTATGAAGAATGTTTCGTTTACATTGTGTCCTAAATGCCATCCGGAAAATATTCAGCAGCAAGGTATTGGCAATGACACTATTGAACCAGCCACAACGGAACCAGCATTGAACTTTGAATGGTCATCTCCACCAACACATTCGCCAGATGACAAAATCTTAAAACCTGAAACGTCAAATAACATCTTGTCCGATAAAAACAAACTGGAACAGACAGATAAAACTTTACATCAACGTCAAATTGAACAAGACGTAGTTAGGAAAAGAGCCATTGGTACAATCTACACTAAGAAAACTTCACGTTATATATTAAATCTCAGGGAAAAGTTTAGAAAACGAAAACAATCATTTAAAGCAGTGGAATCTGCATTCGTAACATTAAAACATGACGTAAGACCATATGCGACGGTAGAAATCGACGGCGAATCCCTTTTAGGCCTTTTAGATAGTGGAGCAAGTTTATCTTGCTTAGGCGCTGGCGCATTAAATTTTCTACAACGTCATAAAATTTTTATTACTGCTCGTCCCACCTCAGTCAAAACGGCTGACGGTAAATAACAATTGGTACATGGTCAAGTTGCGATTCCAATTACCTACAATAATGTAACGAAAAATATTTCTCTGTACGTTGTACCAGGACTTACTCAAACTCTATACCTTGGTGTAGATTTTTGGAAAGAGTTCGAAATAGCTCCGTCCGAAACTTTGGATTGTTTGTCAATTGACGATCCCAACACACACGCGCTAAATTCGGAACAACGCGCGCGTCTTGAAAGCGTCTTAACTTTATTTCCATCCTTCAACCAAGCCGGTTTAGGAAAGACACATGTAGAACAATATATTATTGAGGTAGAAAACGCGGAGCCTGTGAAGCAACGCCACTACCCTGTTTCCCCTGCGGTACAAGCCCTCATGTATGCTGAGTTGGACCGTATGTTGAAATTGGGTGTCATTGAAGAAAGTGTCAGCGCGTGGAACTCTCCTGTAGTCTTGGTGCGCAAACCTGGAAAGGTTCGCCTGCCTCTGCCTCGACTCCAGGAAGGTGAACACCCAAACGAAAAAGGGACGATAACCAATTCTGTAGGGGCGGTTATTCGTCAACGGGGACCAGCATTCTGCTGTTGGTCCATGCGGGTGGAAGTGCCCCAAATAAGTCCGGTTGGCAACACCATCTTTAGCCAATCGGCCCCGACATGCCTCGCAAGGCTTTCGCGGAAGTTCGGTTAGTTTCGGTGACCGACAAACTAACGAACACTCCATTTATTCGGTTGTTTTCGCCACAACAGAATTTTCCTTGCTTGATAGCTTATGCTATCATCATAAAGTCTGAACGACATTAATATTCATATGCACGCATAAATAATTATGTGTAATTTTTGGTAGATGGTGGTGAACAACGACCCACCCCTCCGGCGAGCTAGCAAGCGCAACTCAGCTTGGCGTGCAGCCTTTTAGTTGCTCTCATTAGCTGCACCATCTCATATCTTCTCCTCGCAAGGAAGAAGATATGCTGTAAAGACTATCAGGGGACTTGCATTCTTCGTAAAAACCCCTCATATGTAAACCCCGCAGTTACAATTAGAAGTGATGGAAAAATTTAAAGAATATGTAGAATTGGTTAAAAAAAAAGAAAACCTAAGATACTGAGATCTGATAGAAGGGGAGAATATGTGAACAGTTATTTTACGCAATATTTAAAGAACGAAGCAATTAGTATTCAATATACGACGAGATATTCACCTCAACAGAATGGAGTTGCAGAACGTAAAAATAGAACACTTATGGAGATGGCACGTTGCATGCTCATAGATGCTCAACTAAAGAATTCTTTTTGGGGAGAAGCTATTTTAACAGCTAATTGTTTGCCAAATCGAGCAGTTAACCAAACACCGTATGAACTTTGGTATGGCGAAAAACCTAAGGTAAATTTTTTAAAAATTTTTGGAAGCAAAGGATACGTTTTTATTCCAGCTGAAAGACGACGGATATAATAATAATATATAATAATATATAATAATATATAATAATATATAATAATATATAATAATATAATAACATATATAATAATATTTGGCGTGTAGCCATCGAGGAAGAAATAGACTCATTGAAGAAAAATGAGACATGGACACTTGTGGACCTTCCGGAATATCGTACAGTAGTCGGATGTAAATGGGTTTTTAAAAGAAAAATTAATATTGATGGTAGCGTTTATCAATACAAAGCTCGTTTGGTAGCGCAGGGATACTCGCAGAAATATGGAACCGATTACGATTTAGTTTTCGCACCAGTTCTTCGTCAAACAACGTTCCGAACATTTTTATCAGTGGCTGGAAAGCGACATATGATTGTGAAACATTTTGATGTCAAATCAGCTTTTTTGAATGGCGTTTTAGAAGACACTATATATATGGCACAACCCCCAGGTTTTGAAATTGAGAACCAAGAAAAGAAGGTATGTTTACTAAATGGAGGAACAGTCAGCTGGTGTTGTCGCAAGCAAACCTGCGTGGCTTTATCTTCAACGGAAGCAGAATTTATAGCATTAAGTAATGCTTGTCAGGAAGCAATATGGCTACAACGTTTATTAAATTATTTAGACCAAATAATTGAAAGGCCAATTACTATTTATGAAGACAACCAAAGTTGTTTAAAAATGCTGGAAAATGATAAATTTAGTAACCGTTCAAAACATATGGATACAAAATATTGTTTTATAAAAGAGTATATCAATAAAAATATTGTTGTTGCTAAATTTTGTCCAACTGAAGATATGTTGGCGGATTTGTTTACAAAACCTCTTCAATCAACGAAATTCAAAATTTTAGTTAACAGATGTGGATTTGGATAGTGTGAATGAGGAGGAGTGTTGAAATGCATTCACATATATTTATCTAAGTAGCCTATATTATTATATTATATTATGTATTGTAGTAGCCTTTGCTCTAATTGTTTTTTCATTCAAATTATATAACGAATAAAGAAGGTTCTAATTACATCAAATAATTCCTTATAAATTCTCTTTCTCTAAAAGTCAATCCATTAAAACCTGCAATAATAATGAGATTTTTTGTAATGTGACGTATCGTCACAGAAAATGGTCACATAATTTTTGCTAGTCGCCCCCATAGAAGTAAAGGGTCTTTCATTAAGGACATAACAATTCAAACTTTTCCTTCAATATATCGATTGTAACGTGTGCTGTGTGGCTTGTAGCGCCGTCTTGTTGAAACCACATATCGCCGATATCAATTTCATCTAATTCTGGCCAAAAATAATCCTTCACCATGGCACGGTAGCGCTCTCCATTGACGGTAACATGGCGATCGAAAAAATACGGCCCAATCATGCCTCCGGCATGTAAACCACAGCATACAGTGATTTTTTGTGGATGCTATGGTGTCTCTTGAAGCACATGTGGGTTTGTTGCTGTCCAATAACGCATATTTTGCTTGTTGACGAAGCCATTCAGCCAGAAATGAGCTTCATCGCTGAAGATGATTTTTTGATGAAATTCTGGATTTTCTTCCAGTAGTAATTTTTAATAATTTGCAAGCGTTGCTCGTTCGAGAACTTTACCATGATGAAAATGTTGACTTTAACCTACGTTTTGACATTGACAGGTCATTATTAATGTTTAAGGGTGCGTTCATATAAAGATACAAAATTGTTATGTCCCATTTGAAAGACCCTATATTTTACTTCAAACAATTTTTTTATTTACGGAAATATTTCCCGGTTCCTTGAGGTTCCCTCTTAGGCAGTTTTCACTGTACTTATTGCACAATCAACGCTTTTTTGGCTTTTGATGGTCTCCGCGCTTTCGTTTTTTACCAATATCCAAATTTTTTGCTTCTAGAGGTGGATGGATATATTTAAATCGTATTGCAATACCTAACAAGTGTTTACACATGTAGGTCTTTATAAATACTGGACAAGTACATCGGCCATCTTTCCATTTCTCATCTTTCATAGGATAGGTTAAATTATAAAAGCAACCATTCTTTTGAATATATTCATCAAAGCTGGATTTTCCGGTGGGAATAAGGTATATTCTTTCTACAGCATTGTTTCCAGCTCCATTTTTTACAGCTTCAATTTTCTTATTTAGACGAGTCCACTGATAACCGCTTGTCCATTTTTGTTCATATTTTTTAGAAAAGGATTCTATCATTTCCATTAGCACATACAAAAATCGAGAAAGTGGTAACCTTTCCCTAAAAGCATATTCATCTTTTATTACACGATTTATTGATTCAAGACCATTGTTGTACTTGGACTTCCTGGAGAAGCACCTTCATACCAATTCTGGTTTTCTTCTTGGAAGTATTTCAAAAATTTTCATTCATGTGACCACTTCTTTACAAAAAGCTTGTAACCTATTAAAAATACATTTTGATTTTCGCTAATTTGCATTGCATCAATATCTGTTAAAATTTTACTTATATTTGCCTTTTAGTTTAAGTTCAGAGTGCTAAATTATCTGAACTGCTTCCTTTAAGCTCTGAAAAAAAATTCAAAATCATCAGTTTGTTCATTACTACAAATCGGTACACCAAAACGATGATATTTCCTATTACGGTCTGTAGTGCTTACTAAAAGAACAGGAAACCCTTGTCAAATAAGCTTGTAGGTAGTATTTGCATGAATAATAGCATCTCCTTTTAGAGCAAATTTTAAAAGAGTTTTGCTAGATACCATGAATTGAAAATTTCCATAATCACTGTCATCTGTGACATAATTTACTACAAAAGATTTATAATTATCTGTAGGAATTATACTATTTTCGTTCAACCACTTTTCTAGTTCGCAAGACAAATCCTAGATGGACAATACATGGAATTTTTTAATAGAGCCAAGTAATTTTTTACTTGGATAATATTTGGAGGATTTTTATGCTTTCCAATGAGATTTTCTAATATTCTTTCGGTTTAAGCTTCTTTTTAAATAAATCTTCAATATCTACTTATACTTCGTTCGAAATTCCGACACACGTTTTTGTAGCAATTGTATCACAATTGTGATTTGTTTCTAATCGATGTAAAATAACTTCAGTGGATGATGAATTCAATATTAATAATAACACAATAATAACACTTATAGAAAGGAGCACGGCAGATTTTTGGTTAAGATTATAAGGGAAATTAAATTCACTTTACACGATTGACAAATTAGATTTAATGCAGAATTAAAAAATTATTTTCTAAAATTACACTTACCTAAGGCAATTTTACCTTTAAAAATCCTTAAATACTGGCAGAATAAAAGAAAAAACCAAGCAAATTTCAGGCAAATAATATTTTAATCAATTACATCGATTACTGTAATTTTTATTTTATTAGGCTTCTCAAGTTTTTTGTTAAAAAAATATTAATTGAGCAGATTAAATTCTATAATTTTGTATCTTAAAACAAAAATGTAATTTAATTTACTTTTTTTTCATGTTAAAATGTTTAACAAAAGCACATCATATACAGAATTTACCTAGCCGGAAAAATTTGCGCGAAAATTTTGGCCACTCTTAAGATTTTAGTTTCTCTAAGTTCAGAGTTATCCATTAAAGATATTGCTAATTTTTTTTAGATATTTGAAAAAATTGCATTTAATGCAGCTTTTTTTTAAATACACACATATTCTTAAGATATGGCTAAATTTTTTAATTTAATGCACTTTTATTTTTTTTAATGCACATTTAATTTTTCTAATGCACATTTCATTTTTCTAATGCCCATTTATTTTTTTAATGCTTACATTAAATGCACATTTTATTTTATATATTGGGCATTATAATTGTCCCCAAAAAAAACAATTACTTCAATTTATAATAAACTGTTGAAAAATAGAATTAGTTTATATTAAGAATCGCACATTTTCGGTGTGCAAAAAAATAGCAGTGTTACTAATATTTCGCAAATAACAAATTTTAAAATCATGAATACGCCTCAATTCAGGTGAAATATCTCAGTCTTTTAATATTTGGCGATATAACCATTATTACGTATGGCAGCTGTACAGGGACGGGGCATGGAGTCCACCAGATCCTGATAACGTTTCACAGGGACTGCAGCCCACGCGGATTCAACAACTCGCCAAAGCTTCTCTAAAAACAGCTTGCTTGATGTCAACCCATAGATTTTCGATGGGGTTCAAGTCAGGCGATTGAGCTGGCCATTCCAAAACTTGATCCCTATTTATTGAAAGCCAGTTTTTTGCCAATTTGCTGCTGTGTTCCGCATAAGGACCCATTTCAACGGCATATCCTCTTCCGCATAAGGAAGGATGACCTTCTCCAGAATATCCACGTACACATTTGCATTCATTTTAGGTTTTATCCAAAATATGAGACCCACACCATAAGAAAACCAGGCACAAATCATTATTTTCGCACCTCCATGCTTAACGGTCTTTTATGTGTAGCGTGGGTCGTATGCAGCATTTTCCAGTCTTCTTATAAATTGTCTACGTCATCCACAGCCAAATAAAACTATTTTAGATTCGTCGGTCCAAAGCATATTGCGCTAATTGCAAGCCTCCCAATCTTCACGATGGCGTGCAAATTTTAGCCTTTTCTGGATATGCCCTGGTCGTAGCAGAGGTGCTTTCCTAGGACTTCTTCGAAATATGCGAGTTTCAATAACCCTTCTTCTGATCATAGAAGTATTAACTTAAAGATTTAAGTCTTGTTTAGCTGCTGTAGACGTCAGAAAAGGATACTTTCGTCCCAACCGTAAAACTCTTCTCAGTTCATATGGCTCGAGTTTTCCTTTTCGGCCCCTTGTTTCTTGCCTTCCGGTCCAGTTTTTCGCATTCAAAATCATTTTGACAACAACCAAGTGTTTCTTGAATAAACCGTTAAGTTTTTCCTTCCGACAACAATTTTTTAATCAAATTACGCTTTTCTTCACCACAGTGTTTAGCGCGAACCATTTTATTGTGTCAGTTAAAATGGTTCAAATCTTATGTTTCAATATTACTCCTAAATTAATTATTTTTGCTTACCGTAACTAGATTCGGCCAAAACAAAGAACTTGTAACATTCAATGAGAGATTTCGACTGCAGGCTCACTGCTATTATTTTGCACACACAAAACCCGATATCACTTTTATAAATTGGGGAATCCCCGAAAACTGAAATAATCACAGTTCTACTAAGTACTGGGTAGGCATTCTGTACAGCTACAGGTGATTGTCGTTTATGACCAATTTGAAAATGATCACCGCATATTTCGGCATTACGTAGGGCGATCACTTTCGTTCTCGCCCCAACTTAATTTTTTCGTCCACTGTAGCTGTCAGTTTTGAAAATGTTCTGTGAAAACCAAAAAATTATTGTTCTTCAAAAGAAAATATTGCGTTGTATGGAAATGTATTTATTAATACTTTCTTTTTAATAAAAAATAAACGTGTTATGATAATAGATGCATTAAAAATCTTTAATTATTCCTGCATATTCAAAAAACATTAACACTCAAAATATTATTAAAAAAAAAAAAATGTTTAATGTTTTAAATAATATTGTTAAATTAATTTACTTACACTTAAAAAGAAAAGAAATAAAAACAAAGTAAAACAAAAAATTGCTGTCGCTTGAAATTCATCAATATGCGTCGATATTTGCGGCGATATCACTTTACGGAATGCCGAAAAGCGGCAAAAGACAAACGACAGTCACGTGTCACCGTACATAATGCCTATCCTGATTTCACTTCAGTGAAAAGAAGGTTTTCACAATAAAAACATTGCGCCTGTATAGAACGAAAGCCCTGTTAGGAATTTTGAGTTCAAGATGAAACCTGTATAGACTGCTATTATTTTGCACATAGGTGCATATGTAACAGAGGGGTTTATACAAGCGTAGGCATTAACTCGTTTTTACGATATCTGTGTCTGAAGCATTTATTATCACGCCGAACTGTCAAATTTGGAGGGGAAAAAAATTGCGTTTTTTTAATTTATAATTTTTAGTGCGTTTCGGATTCCAAACCAAATTCTTTTGAATTAAATAATCAAAGTTAATAAATTTGCAATATGAAGTGTTTAATTTCTGGGTGTAATAACAAACAACATCGAAAAATTCTTGGAAATTTCTTTCACAACTAAGTTTGACTTATTTTTTATTATAATGGGCTAATGTTCATTATTGCCGTATAAAAAAAAGTTTTTATGGTGTTTATTTACTTTTTGGTAATCAAATAGAAATTATGTTAATTCATAAATTAATAAAAAATTGGTTTTTTTTTAATCCACGCCGAAATGTCAAATCCCACTTTTTTTTTATTTCGATTTTAACGAAATCTACCAGTGACAGTCAGTTTTGGTTAAAATGGGGGCAATTCTTAAAATTCGTCGAAATTTTTGAAAATTCAGCATTTTCAGTTTTAAATGCTTTTTTTTTGGTTTTAAAGTTTCCAAAAAATGAGGCTCTACGTATGAAATGGCTTTCGGCTATTGGTTTACGCAGGAAAGGAAATATATAGGCGCATACATGTTTATAATTATTATTTAATAATTTAATTTTGTATGTTTAAGAAAACTTGATTTTTTCAGCAATCACACGCAACAATTTTTTTGCAATTCGGATGTTATAGAATGCATGAGCTTTTAGCCCATTTGCAATGTTGTCCCCCCGAATTCATGTTTTTAACGCCACCACTACGCCGCACACATAAGCAAAAAAATGCAAGTGTATTCCAAAAGTGCTTCAATTTCCCCTGCGAAAGGCCTATCCATATTTTCCCTAATCTAAGGGTTTATATATGTTGCAGTGTGTTAAACGCACTGCAAAGAATTTTCAAGGGTTCGCTAGTTTTCTTGGGCAACGAAACTGACCAACCGTTCACGATGCTTTCTTGTGGCATGTCGGGGCCGATCAGCTGGGATGTTATTGCCAACCGTCTTGCTTGGGGCTCCTCCCACCCTTTATGGACCAAAGCAGAATTTGGCCCCTATGATCATATCTGCCCCTGTCATTAGCTATGATCCCTTTACATTCTTTTTTTACATTACATTCATGGGGCGAAAATTTCGTTGTTTTTTCGTCAACGGCATTTTTACAAATAAAATGTCGGGACATCAAATGCCCAGCTAAAAATTTAATGTCTTCAAAATGGCACCCGTGGACTGAAAATAGGTCTTGAAAAGTCTATTGGCTTTCATTTAACCTGGCAATTAAATGAAAGCCGCGAAATAACACTGCTTATGAATCTGTAATTGGTGGTGATTTCATAAATTTTGTATGTTGTTGTTTTTACTTTCCCGATAAACGAATGTTTATAGGAAAGTACTATAATCGGGCGAAAACCTAACTTTGATCTAGAAGGGCTAGGAAAATGAAAATAAGTGCAAAATCCGTTTCATCAAAAATAATTAGCCCCATGTTCGTCCGTCCGCTTCTTTAAATCGTTAATAAAATCTAAATGGATGGTCCGATTTCCATGAAACTTTCGACATTTTGGTGTTACATCAAATGCCAGATGGTGTTTTCTGGGCGAAATTAATATATGGCGACACTATTTGGTAACGCTTTTTTTGTCTAAAAATAACAAAATTTTGTCGGCACGGTTCAGACTAAACTGCTGGGCCAATTTCGATCAAATTTACACAGGTCATGTATTTGACCCTGTAGAGTGCTACACCCTATGATTATTTAGTTAGTAAGTAGGCATTTAAAATTAAAAGTACTTAATTGTAAATTTCATATTTTGGATTAAATTAAAAAAGTAACCTTTGAAAATATAAAAAATAAAAGAATTGTAAAAATATTTAGAAAAATATAGAATCTCGGCTAGAGAGGTAAACTAAAATTCTTTTAATTAATTTCAAGTTGGGAAATAAATTCCTACATTGGTGACCCCGATAAGAATCCGTAAATTTTATAAAAGCTCTTTCGTGTAAAAGTCTCAACTTTTCTCAATTTTTTTGTTTCTTTTTTTTTTACAGCAAAATTAATCTAGTGAAAAGTGAATTTATATCGGAATAAATCGATTTGAAAAAAAGAGACTTTGATGCCATTTTTTTTGGAAAAATATATATTTGATTCTTGTATTGCTAACTAATTTGAAAATTACAAGAATTAGTTTTAAAAGAATTACGCAATATTTTGCTCCCACAATAGAAATTTTAAACTCTCTATATAACATATGTTACATTTAATGACACTAGTGCGGTTTCGCGTGTGTATTTAAATTTATGTGAACAAAACTGAAATATAATATTTATATAATATAATATTGGAAAGAAATTTTTTGTGAACCAAAGTGAGAAAATTCTGTGGCGATAAGGTAGGAATGGAGCTATTGAAGTCGATTTGGTTAAAGTGTTTGCCACTCCAAACAAGAACAATTTTATCAGTTAGTGATCTCGACTTAAAGGCTTTAGCAACATTAGCTGACAGGATTGTCGAAGTTGCAGGCATTAATAGCATCAGCAATTAACCCATTCCAGCAAAATCAACTAATGCTGTTTCAACTGTACAAGATCCTTCAATAGCTGGTCTAAAGAAGGATGTTGAATCATTAACAACCTTAGTTCGGGAATTGTCATCTCAAATTCGCGCGAGAAGCAATTCACGACGCCGAACTACAACTCAATTTAATAATTCAACAAACAATGCAACAAATGAAGCAGCCAACCGCCCATTATGCTGGTATCACTATAAGTTTGGATAGAATGCCACCAAGTGTAACCAGCCTTGTTCATTTTGACAAGAATCAAAAAACTAAATAACTTGCAGATGGTGAATTGACTTTATATTACCGAGAAAAAATTTGGAAGACGATTCTTAGTCGATACTGGCGCTGACATTTCCGCCATTCCACCATCTGCAAAACAAAAAACACAGCAAATTTCATCACAATTTTTTTTTCCAATAGATTTGTATGCGACCAATGGTACTCGCATAAAAACCTACGGACAGCAGACAATCAATGTTGATCTCAGATTACGACGAAATTTTCAATGGACTTTCATAGTAGCTGACGTTAATATACCAATTCTGGGTGCAGATTTTCTCCGGAATTATCATTTATTAGTCGACATTAAACGTAATAAGCTAATTGACGCTAATACACAGCTTGCATTACAATGTAAAGTAATATCCGTTGCTACCGTCGATCCGTTAAAGATGTATAATTCCCGAAATAAATTCGAAGTATTACTAGCCGAATTTCCAGAAATTACAACATTGAATCCTGATACACTATCAGCTAAATCGTCAAAAATTTCACATTTTATTGAAACGTAAGGCCCACCTGTTTTTGCTAGATCACGCAGATTACCGCCAGATAAGCTGAAAGCAGCCCAAGAGGAATTCCGACATTTACTTAAGAAGGGTATTTGTCAAGCTTCTAGTTCCTGTTGGGCCAGTCTATTACATTTAGTTACGAAACCTGATGGCTCATTTCGTCCATGTGGTGATTATAGGAGACTGATTGCTATTACAGTGGCGGATAGATACCCTATCCCATTTATACAAGATTTCGCCCATTGCCTACATGGAAAAAGTATATTTTCAAAATTAGGCTTAAAAAAGGCTTTTCATCAAATACCAGTTAATCCAGATGATATTCCGAAGACGGCTATAATAACACCATTTGGCTTGTATGAATTCAAGTTTATGACATTTGGGCTTAGAAACGCGGCCCAAACATTTCAACGCTTCATCAATGAGGTTTTAGCTGACTTAGATTTTGTTTTCGTTTATATAGACGGCATAATTATTGCTTCAACAAATATTGCAGAACACTTGCATCAGTTGCGAACAGTATTTCAACGTCTTCGAGATCATGCCTTAATAATCAACGTTTCGAAGTGTAAATTCGGTAAACCAGAGCTAGATTTTCTTGGACACCATATTACTTCGAGCGGCATCTCTCCACTTGAAACTATAGTTAAAGCCATTCACAATGTTTCTCAGCCTTCAGTAGCTAAGGAATTAAAGCGTTTTCTAGCAATGATTAACTTTTATCGTCGCTTTATTCCTCATGCAGTTGATAACCAAATGACCCTACAAAATTTAATTCCTGGCAACAAGAAGAATGACAATACGAGGATCGCATGGAATGAAGCAGCAATTGTAGCTTACGAAAAATGCAAAGCTGATTTAGCTAATGCGACGCTTCTGGCTCACCCTGCAATGAATGCACAATTATCCCTAACAATGGATGCTTCAAATACAGCTGTCGGTGCAGTTTTACATCAATACGTTGACAACATTCAGCAGCCACTCGGTTTCTTTTCCAAGAAATTGACTTCTGCTGAAAATAAATACAGTACTTATGATCGTGAGTTATTGGCTATTTACCAAGGAATTAAACACTTTCGTCATATGCTGGAAGGCAGAGATTTCTATGTCAACACTGATCACAAGCCACTTGCATTCGCTTATTATCAAAAATTTGACAAAGCATCACCTAGACAATTAAGGAATTTAGATTTTGTGAGTCAATTTACTCATGACATCGTAACATCATAACAAAACGGCACTTTCTACTTTCTTGCTTCCTAATAAGCGTTTTGAACACATTAATGTGGATATTGTTGGTCCATTACCTGTGTCTAAGGGTTATCGTTATCTACTTACCTGTATTGACCGCTACACAAGATGGCCCGAAGCATTCCCAATGGTCAATATAACAGCAGAAACAGTAGCATCAACACTCATGTCTGGCTGGATAGCCCGTTTTGGCGTACCCTTACGCATAACAACAGATCAAGGAAGACAGTTCGAATCTACACTATTTAAAGAATTGTCGAAGACCCTTGGAACTAAACACATTCACTCTACTGCATACCACCCTCAGTCAAATGGGTTAATAGAACGCTGGCATAGAGTATTAAAGGGAGCAATTATGGCATATCAGACTAAGGATTGGTATGACATTTTACCAACTATACTTTTATGTTTACGAACATCGTTTAAGGAAGATCTTGATTGTTCACCAGCTGAAATGGTCTATGGAACTACAATTATGCTACCAGGTCAATTTTTTACAGAAGACAAAATGCAGATTGTTCAATCTGACTTCGTCAAGACTCTAAGAGATCATATGACATCTATTCGTCCAACAGCTACTTCAAATAATAGTAAAGGAAAAGTTTTTGTGCAGAAAAAGTTAGAGACGTGTTCTCATGTATTTCTGCGTAATGATACTGTACGTAGTTCACTTGCACCGTCGTTTGATGGGCCATTTCAAATTGTTCACCGAAGGGAAAAATACTTAAAACTCTTAGTTAAAAACAAGGAACTCACAGTAACTATCGATCGATTAAAAGCAGCTTATTTCACCACTTCACCAACCGAAGTTAAGAATTCTTCGTTACAAAAAGCCAACAGCTTTTCACAGCCATCAGCTGATCCAAATGCTAAATCAAGAAAACAAGTTACATTTCAAGACCAGTGTGTATTAACCCCTAATTGAAATGTATTTTTTAGGAATAAGTTCTTTAATATGAATTTTAATTAAAAATAACATAATGAATATTACGTTGAACTATTTATCCTCTCTAGTATCAACTAAAAGGGGAGTACTGTAGAGTGCTACACCTTATGATTATTTAGTTGTACTAAGGTCGAAATTAGAACATATTAACTTTTCAACGGAATTCACTTCTGGTAACACTAATGCACAAAACTTTTTTTAAAAAATATTGTGGTGGAAATATAGAAACTTCCCTAATTTGGCCAATAATAGTCGGATTTTAATGAAACTTCGAACGTACGTTTGGGATGGACTAACTGAAAAGATAAAAATTGTCTCCCCCTGGTGGGGGGTTGTGGAGGGCTAAAATAGAAAAACGTCAATAAATCAGTCAATAATGGGCGGATTTTCTTGAAACTTGGGTTGTACATTCCGGATAGGCCAAGTGAAAAGTTAGAATGCGTCTCCCCTCGGTGGGGGTTGCGGGAGGGTGATATAAAAAAAACCTTAATAATTCGGCCAATAGTGGTCACATTTTCATGAAACTTGGAATGTACATTAAGAATAGAACTGAAATGAATATTTTAAGACATTATCGGGAAAGTTCCATAGTGGTCCGGCCGATATAAAATATAAATTAACTACTATGGTTTGCTTTGCTCTTTTTTTCCCTTTTATGTAATTTTGAAAAGCATTCGAACTACATAACTTATTAATTGGTAATTTTTTTATTTTTTGTGAACCCAAAAATTTTAATCATTCATACTACAAATAACTTTAATAATTCTTTGAAAATTCGTCGAACCAAATTTCCATTAAAAATTTTCAAGTATCTATTTCAAACTTTGTATGAAAATCTGTGCCAAGTAGTTTCAACGAATTATGAAAATTACTTATAGTTCGAATAATTGAAATTTTTTAGTTTTTATATGATCGCAATAGAATAAAGAGCCAAAGAAATTAATATTTATTCTTTCTTTAAATAGAAAGCTTTAAAAATTTAGCTAATGTGAAAAAAAACCGAAAAAACTGTATTTCAGATAAAATTAACGAATACACCACCATATACTTTTCATTTTAGAAGGTTTTGACACAATTCGTTTTAGTTTTTTTATTGTTGAAAATAAGAGCGTATATCTCAATATTCAAAAAAAGAGAACGTGTAATTACATGTTTTCGTCATTGTTCTTTGTTCTGTATTCGTTGTGTTTAGAACATATCTGGCCAACTTTTCTTGTCTAGCATATATAAAGAATATGTAGAAGTGATTTGCAAAAGAGTGAATTTGATTTACAAAAATGTGACTTTGATTTGCAAAAGAATGAATTTAATTTGCAAAAGGGTGAATTTGATTTGTAATAGAGTAAATTTAATTAAAATAAAAAGCTGTAATGTAAAATTCCTATAAATATTTCTATTTGGTGATATTCTTACACTATTGGGAATTCTATCGGCGCTTACCATACATTTTATAGGTTCCTATTTAGCGCCGTATAATATCGGGCGCTAAATTAGCGCTCGATAGAAAACATGTACTAAGCGACATCTGCCAGATGGTAGATGACGCAAATCAAACTGTTTTTTATAAATTGGCAGCCTTGCATGTTTTTAAATGAAAAAAATTAATGTCAATTTTATTTACATAATAAATACAATAGATTTTTGTTTTAAATTTTATTTATTTGAATGTGACTTTGAAATGGAAGGGAGTATAGAAGAACGTATTATTTGTCGTTTACAAAAAAAAAAAATTTTTTTATTTGTTTAAATTCAACTGCTGTCAAATAATATCATTAGTATAAACATCCTATAATAATCCTAGGAGAAAATAAGTTTGTCCATAAAGTTTTTTTGATGTACTTTAAAAACTAATATACTGGAGTGGAATCTTGTATATACGATTCGACCAACCAATTTGGTATCGGCTAAAACTGTGATCGTATAAAATTCATTCGATCAGTGTTAAGTAGTCGAAAACATGTTTTTTTAATGTTTATTATCATATTTTTAAATTTTTTAATGAAAAAAGTAATTTAAAAATGATTTACTTAAATTTTTACTAAATAATTGAAGGTTTTCACAAAAAAATAAAAAAAATAAAATAACATATTTTGTTCAAAATTTTTTTTTACTTGAATTTGAAAATCGCAAGCTTGCAAAAGTTATCCTGAAAGTATTGAATTTAAAAAAGGCATCAAAATTTTGATGAAATTTCAACCTAATAAAATGCTCTAAGAGCGAAGTGAAAATTATCATTATAACAAAATATTGCAATAAAAAGGTGCCACCGTACAAATTTAGGACCGAAAATACTTGAAGACGTTTTGTTTGATTACTGAGACCAACAATTTCAATATGTATTTATTATTAAATAATAATTTAAAAATAAATTAAAACTAAAACACAAAAATTTGAAATTAATTTCATCAGCTGTCAAAATTTCATAAAATTTCATCTGGCAATTTGAAAACTTATACCATTTGCGTGGAATTCTTAACAGCCACACTAATGACCATACGATTATTTTACGCGATGCCAAAAAGAATTCAAATCGAATATTAAATCGAATCGAAAATTCAGTCGGATCTAAATACAAGATTCCATCCCTGATTTAAATAAAATTTGCAGATTGAATTTATCCTATTAGGGTCTAGGTTACCTGCAAATTAGAGGAAATTTTGAAAAGAGGAAATAAAGTTATGAAGAAAAAACTTTGAAATACTGTTAGATTTGAGTGTTTTTCTGTCCTATTTCTACCATAGGGTATCAAAAAATCAGCTATAGGCCGATTTTAAGTTACTATATGTTTTCTCCATAACTTTGTTTTTTGATTTTTTGATGCCCTATGGTAGAAATGGAATTAAATCTGAAAAACCATATAAAAAACCGACAAAACTTTCTGGACACCCTGGTTTTTGCTTAACAACTTCCCTCCTCTTCAGGCGATTTTGCTGAAATGCAATACCAAATGCAGTTAAGGAATATCCAACTCACATTCTAAATTTCAACCAATGTTATGAAGCGCATTCCTTTCCCACAGTCTAGTTTGTATTAGATACTGCAATTTTGTTAGTTTTAAATTTTACAGTAATTACTCGTATAACAATCATTTGTCTAGTATGTACTTGCTAACTTGCAAAATTTTTAGTTTGAATGTGGGAAAGAATTTTACAAGAACTTTTTGAACATTTTATCAAAAAAACCTATTTTTTTCGCGACTTCAAAAGTCAGTCCTCGACACGCGGTCAAGAATAATAGACGAAATTTAAATATTTTGTATGGAATAAAGTTTTCATTTTTAACAAAGTGTTTTATTTGCTTCCTCTTTAACTTGTTTTTTTGCGGAGTGACTTTAAACGTAACATTGGTGGCAGCGGTAAAATGCAAAATTAATTATATTAAATATAATATATATAATATAATTAAATTTATTATATACCGTAGTGGCCAGATAAAAGTTAACAGTGCGGAAATTGATAGTTAATCCCATAAACCAAGGTAAAACACTTTTTTTTTTATTCAGAAGTACATAAAACTATAATATATTTTATTGCAAACCATTTTTAATCGTATTATTGTCTTCATAACTAATTAATAATAAATAAAGTAGACAAATTCAAAATTACTAATAAAAGTACGAAACAAAAAAAAAAAGATATCGAAAATGATTTTGAAAAAAAAGAATAAAAAACATAATAAAACATAACAAAAACTTTAAGGACATAACAAAAAAACATAAAATAGAAAATTAATATTTTGTATGTCCTCCTCCAGCCTTTATTACGGCCTCTATTCGTCTTGGCATTGACGATATTAATTTTTGGCAGTATTCCAAGGAAATATCCTTTTTCCAGGAATCGATGATGGCAGATTTGAATTCTTCCTTCGTTTTGGAATTCTTCTTCGCGATTTCCAGCTTGAGAAGTGACCAGCAGTTTTCTATCGGGTTTAAATCTGGGCTATTTCCGGGCCAGCTTAGTGTTTTCAACCCCAGTTCCGATACAAAATCCTTCACCTATTAAAAAAATGTAAAGGGATTCTTATTTTTTTTTTCATTTTATTACTTAAACATAGACCTCTCTAAAACAAACGTGACTTACCTTTCTAGATCGATGACAGGGCGCAGAATCATCCTGAAAAATGGGGACGACTATGACCGGAAATAGCCTATCCATAGATGGAATTAGGTGGTCACTAATCACTTTCTATTTTTTTAAATTATTTTTGAAATTGTCACATGGCTACAGCCCACACGAATTGAAATTTGGCGAGTTGATAGCCCTTCTTTATGCAAAGCAACAACAACACACTTTTTTTCTTCACTTAACTGATGCATCCTAACCGCATGAACTTTGAATTTTAGAGTGAACAATATTATAATTCGATAACGGAACTAGATGATGAAATAACAGTGTTGCCATTGTATCTCAAAGTAATCTAGGTTCTCAATTGTTGCTTACTTAAGCACAAAAAATAAATACAAATAATTCTAGGTGCTGTTTTTCAGACTATATTACTAATTTTAATGGTGTTAACTTTTATCTGGCCACTACGGTATTGTAAAGAATTATATTTACACAATATTATAAAATAATTATTGTATAATTAATATAATATTCATTAATATTAATAATATTAATTAATATAGTACAATATAATATATGCGCAGTGTCTAATATAGTAATAATAAATAACAACAAGCTGATCAAGACTTTTCTCATCGCTCTTAAATCTGAGGTTGAGTCTGACCTCAGAGGCATTAAATCTATAATTTTAAAAAAAAATAATGTAATCAAGTGATAGTGAAAAAAGGAGAAAAAGAAAAAGTCAGAGGTATCATTCCTGGCCAACAGTATAGTGGGAGGAGCGTGCCCACATATTAAAAAAAAAGTTCGTTCATTTGCCCGTTTTAAAATCAATTACTACAAGTCAGAGGTATCATTCCTGGCCATCCTGTAGTGGGAGGAGCGTGCTTACATCTTCAAATCCCTACGTAAATATCATCATCTCAACTAGAACTTCTAAAATGACGAATTTAATGTAAGTCCGTTCCAATTCGCTTTCAAAAAGATTAGTTTTAATTATTTCAAATTTAAGTTAAGTTTTGTTTTGTATAAATTACGAATTTAAATTATTACGCGGTATTATATCATTACCAAATTGATTCCACGTATTATAAACGAAAGTGTCATTTATCAAACTTCTGTTAACATTTTAATGTATTGAAACCTAATTACATTTAATGACAGATAAAACCATATCCTTTAATCTCAGTTTGCGTAGTGGTAAAAAGGTCCCAAAGGAAATAGAAAATACAGTTAACGAAAACAGTGAGGAAGAATTAAAAGGTAGTGAAAATAAGTCCACCGATACTAACGAAGAAAACCTTCCTAAAACGACGTCCGGATTCAATCTGGGATATGCGACTAAACTAATGCCTGAATTCGATGGAGAACCCAAAACTCTTCATCGACTTTTACAAACTGCTAACATACAATACGTAAGAGCTGTTAGCGAAAGCCATAAACTTGAATTTTTAGATCTTATTAAGTCAAAATTAAGCCGCAGAGCGTATGATGTAATTTTGCGGTATAATGATTACGAATCATGGAACGAATTAAAAATTGCACTGGAAAAGCAGTTTTCTCAAGAACGCTCTGTACAGCTAATCCAGTCGGAAGTATTCAGTCTAGAAAAGGGCCCTCGAGAAACAGTAACCGAATATTCCGAGCGCGTAGAAAAACTTTTAGACGAACTCGATATAACCAGTACCAAAAATGAAACACAAGATGATAGCCGCGCAATTAGAAACCTCAATCAGCAAACAGCAGTGAATAACTTCAAAAAGGGATTGCGATATCCCATGAAATTAATAGGAAAAGCCACGAAACATAATACTTTACGAGGGGCAATAGATTTTGCTTTGGAAGAGGAAAAACTTAGTGAAAATGAAAGGAAAGTAACTAATGCGTCAAGGCGAAGATTTTGGTCATACTGTAAAAGTAATACATATAATTTAAGCGATTGTAGAAGAAACGCTTCTAGAAGCAACGATAACAGTACAAAAACTACCCAGTTCCCAAATGTACAAACTAACTTTTATCAAATTGCAAGTCAACCTAATCAGGACACTCCAATTATTTGCCGTTACTGCAAAAATTTAGGACATGATATACAGCACTGTAGAAAGCGGGAATTCAATAATGCTAGAAGATGAAGCGGTTTCGTTCCAAACCGAGCTTCATCAAATTCGGGAAACTCATTAGAACCCGAGTCGGACGGCACAACGTCCAGGGTTCAGGATCTAAACTAGTGTGCTAAATCAGACACCATAATTCATCTATTTCAAAATCTCAAGTTCCAAATTACACTGCTTTAAATAAACCAATTGAAATAAACAATATTATCACTGTATCGAACAAACCTTTAAAGAATCGTTCTGCTATATCCACTGATTCCAACAAAATTAGCAATTGCACTGTATCGAATAATGCTTTAGAAAATTTTCCTACCATATCCGTTCCAATTAGCAAAGAAAACATCGAAAATGAAAAATCCTCAGTATCAATTAAATCTGTAAACTCAAATTTCGACAAAGTATCTATGTTAAACTGTTCCATTTCAAATAAACAAAATAAAAGTCCTACCAAGTCAAGCCAAGTCTACTTCAATTTGGGAAATGATCAAAAAACTTTCCAAACTGAGATTATTTTGAATATCACGGAAACTAAGCTGAATAACAATAACTTTTTAATCGACACAGGAGTAAGCCTCATTAAAATAGACTCACTCAAAAAAGACGTGGAAGTTAATACTGAGAAGAGAATCCAAATAAAAGGAATAACCGTTGATCAGGTAACTACGATAGGGGTTTGTTTTCTAAACATCGAGGTAGCCAGGGGTTTATATTTGAGACATTCATTCCATATCGTCTCTTCAACCTTTCCCATTGACTATCATGGTATCCTTGGTCAAGATTTCTTTTTAAAGACCAACGCAATACTTAACTATAAAAAACAATCTTTCACGTTTCATTTTTCTAATAAAGAAATTTGCTTACATTTTGCATGCAGGGGGCAGAAGGTTAAAGTTTCTGCAAGAAGTGAAAAAATAATCAAATTCGGGCCTATTCAAGAAAAAGAAGAAATTATTTGTTTTCCATCAGAAATCGAGGCACAAGTCTTCTCACTATTGCACAACCAGAAAACGGTTTTATTTATATCGCCATTTTGAACTCATCAAACCATGAAGTAGAAATAAATCAAGCATTAAATTTACAATTCGAGAAATCCTCCGAATTCAATATTTACCATTTATCTAAGTTACAAAATTTTAACAAAATGAAGAAAGATTACAGAAATTGAAATCACAAATTCCTTTAGATCACCTCAATGAAGAAGAAAAAAATTCAATTCTGGAATTGTGCCGAGAATTCAATTCTCTCTTTTATTTAGAAGGTGACCAACTTAGTCATACATCGGCCATTACACATTCCATTTGTACCCCAGAATTACAACCCTCTGTTAACACTCGACCATATCGTTTACCGCAATTTCATACTGCTGAAATTAATAAGCAAGTAGATAAAATGCTAGAGTATGGAATCATCCGTCATAGCACTAGTCCTTGGAATTCTCCACTGTTAGTTGTACCTAAGCGATGCGATTCGGATGGTACCAAGCGATGGCGTGTAGTAGTCGACTTTAGGAAGCTAAATGAGGTAACAATCGCAGATGCTTTTCCATTACCAAATATAGAGGAAATTTTGAACCAGTTGGGTGGCTCAAAATATTTCAGTACACTGGACTTAGCAAACGGTTTCCATCAGATTAATGTTGCTGAAAAAGACAAACTTATAACGGCATTTAGTACCCCAACAGGTCATTACGAATTTAACAGAATGCCTTTCGGTTTGCGAAATGCTCCTTCAACGTTCCAGACTTCTGAATAGAGTTTTGACGGGATTACAAGGTTTACGCTGTTTCGTCTATTTATACCAGTCTATATCGACCCCCAAGGGTCGATTACGACCTTCAAGGGGTCCATTCAGCAAGAAAAAAATTAGTGGACCTCATATAAGCAGGTCGTGACATTAATTTTGGCATTCCATGAATGGAATAATCCCCATGCACAGATATTACCTATTTACTTACATAATACTACCTTATAATATAAAGACATATAACTATTTACATTCTACATAAATTAAAAAAGTACCTATGAAGTAAAAATTTTCAAAACATGAATGTTCTTGAAATGTGAAGAAGAATTATATTAAAATTAAAGTTATTAGGTATATTTTGTGATATATGAAACTGTTTAAGAATTACACACTACTACGGTTTTGTAAGTTGTTGCCCTCCGCTTTGTAGTCGCCATACAATTTGAACTTGTAAAAACTTGCACATAATGATATACCGATATCATCATGTACACACATACGCGCAGTAGAAATTCTTGTCTATTCCAATATACAATTTACAACGTCGCATAGTACCTTAGATAATATTTATGATCTTGGGGTGGTATACTCACTTTTTGCCCTTTCAAAGTGAGTAGCACTATACCAGCTGTCAAAAATACATTTGAATCACCAATTTCGAAAAGGGCTCATGTTGTTTTTTTCAAACCAAACTATATGGAATTTAAGACCGCAAATTTTTTTGAAAGTGCTAACCATTGGACTGCGCCATAACATACTGAAATGGTTTTCTTTATTACAAGAGTCCCGAAAAAAACAGATGTTAGTTTTCCGAGATGAGCCCTTTTCCAAATTGATTGAAGAACGCAGGTGGTATTAGTAATAAAATGGCAAATAAAGAATGTTTATCATAAGATCAGAAACCATCATTATCATAATCATTGTACGAGCCTCTGCGGAAAATAAAGAAAACTTTGAACTTTCGACTGACTAATTGTTTTTGCTTTGTTCCGAACATTCGTCGCAGAACAAGTGGAACTCCGTTACTTCTTCAGGGACGCTTTTACAAATATAATCATTTAAACATGATACGACTTCGTTGGGTCATTTGAGGGCTTGAACCTCGTGGTAGGAGTAGAAAGTTCTTTTCGCCGCTGTCATAGTTGTCGGCAATAAAATACTTCCTGGACGGGCAAAACTGGCAGTGGGAGATTCTGCATATAATCAAGCCCCAATGATAGTGGTAGCAACCACTTGAGATTTTCAGTGATTTCTTTGATTTCAGAGTAAAATTTGGACGCCCTTATGAACTGGTAGTTAATTTCTTAACTATTAATTAATTTCTTCGCATTTTGAGCACACTTCAAGTTGTAGTCTCCAAAATGACAAATTAAAATTGATCTTGAAAAAGTTTCAATAGGCTAGATATCTTGAATTAGTTTCCAAAAGTCTCATCTCCAGAAGGACATGCATTTTTTTCCACTTTGGAAAACACAATATGAGTCCCTGTTTCTCATGGAACATGCATCTATACGTGAAGACAAAAAAACGGCAAAAAAGTACATTTTAAAAAAACCAACATGAGCCCTTTTCGAAATTGGTGATTCATTTGATGTTGATGAATTTGCAAAAAATTAATATAGGTAAGCAGGGGGTCTACCCAAAACCGAAAAACATGGCAAGTGGTCCACGAGACAAAAAAGTTTGGGAACCTCTGATTTAGACGATATCGTTATCTACGGTAAAAACTTACAGGACCATAATACTAAATTAAGGCAAATATTTGACTGTCTCAAGAACTACAATTTAAAACATCAGCCAAATAAATGCAATTTTTTGAGAAAAGAAGTTTTATATTTGGGTCACATCATTACAGAAAAGGGAATAAGCCCGGACCCAAGCAAAATAAGCACAATAAAGGCAATATTACCACCCAAAAATGTGAAACAAGTTAAATCTTTCCTGGGACTTATAAGCTATTATCGTAAGTTCATTTCACAATTTTCTAAAGTCGCCAACCCACTAAACAAACTTCTGAAAAAAATGTACCATTCGTGTGGTCGGCCGAATGCGATGAATCTTTTAATCTTTTGAAAACCTCACTCTTAAGCCCGCCGATACTTCAATACCCAAACTTTGAAAAAGAATTCTTTGTTACTACGGATGTAAGTAATACAGCCATAGGTGCTGTTCTCTCTCAAAAATGCAATTCTCCAGAAGCTGATCTGCCAAACTCATTCGCAAGCAGAACTTTGAACAAGGCCGAGCTAAACTATTCTACCATTGAGAAAGAGGCTTTAGCCGTTGTTTGGGCTGTCACGCATTTTCGACCGTATTTATATGGGAGGAAATTTACCGTTGTAACAGACCACAAACCTTTAGTTTGGATTTTCAAATTAAAGGATCCAACATCGAGAGTAATGCGATGGAGAATTAAATTAGAGGAGTTTCATTTTGATGTAATCCATAAATCAGGGAGTACCAACACTAACGCTGATGCGTTAACAAGATTGGACATGGAACCAATTCACATTTTTACAAGGGCACAATCAAAAAATAATGCCATTGAAAACAACCATAATGAATCAAGTCCAACAATAGAAATAGACCCATCACAGGTACAGCAAGTCATGCAGGAATATCACAATACAGCGGTGAGAGATCACCAAGGTCTTGCAAGAACATTTAAGAGAATTCGTTCTAATTATCATTGGAAAAGCATGTTTCGAGACATTAAAAAATACATTTCATCTTGTGAAGTCTGTCAATTAAATAAAATGACAACAAAAACTAAGGCTCCAATGAAAATTACAACGACAGCTACAAGACCATTTGAGAGAGTAGCCCTAGATATTGTAGGGCCATTAAATATTTCTGATAATAATAACAGATACATATTAACATTCCAAGACGACCTTACAAAATTCATGCTGGCTATTCCAATTCCTAATCAAGAAGCAAGTACAGTTGCGGAACAGTATGTGCGAAAAATTGTTTGCATATTTGGCACCCCACAATACTTGTTAACCGATCAAGGCACAAATTTTTTTACTGATTTGTTTAAGCGAGTCTGTAAACTGTTTAAAATTAAAAAGATCCAAACAAGTCCATATCATCCACAGACAAATGGTTCGTTAGAGCGTTGTCATCAAACGTTAGGAAATTACCATCGAAGTTTCGCAAATAAAGACCACGCTAACTGGGATTCATGGTTGGACTATGCGACTTTCTGCTTTAACACAACCCCTCATACAGCGACGAATTTCACTCCATACGAGGCCGTTTGGCATAAAACCGGAGTTACCAACCGCAATTACCAGATCCGTTGAACCCGTATATAACTATGACGATTACGTATTAGAATTAAAAGCTCGCCTACAAAATGGATATCAGTTGATACGAGATAACCAAATTAAAGCTAAAGAGGCGTCGAAAAATCGTTACGATAACAACACCACATCGATTAGTTACGCTGTAGGAGATAAAGTTCTTTTAGAAATTAAAGGTCGAACAAATAAAAAACTCACTTCCATATATGAAGGTCCCTATGAGGTGTTCGAAGTGATTTCCCCCGAAAATACAGTTATCAAAATTGGTAGACGGACAAAACTTTATCATAATAACCTTTTAAAAAGATATATAGATTCCAACAACTAAACTCATAAAACTTTCTTCCAGAATAAATGTCATAATCTACTATATGGTTATCCTGGAATGGAATTTTGTATTTCGATTTGACCCAATTGGATCGTATATACGACTTCGACCAACCAATTTGGTATCGGCTAAAATTGGATCGAAAATATTTTATACTGTGATCGTATAAAATTCATTCGATCAGTGTTGAGTTGTCGAAAACATGTTTTTTTTATGTTTATTGTCATATTTTTAATTTCTTTAATGAAAAAAACCCAAGTACAAGAAATTTGACAATTATTTCCTTAAATTTTTACTAAATTATTGTAGTTTTCACAAAAAAAAAAAAAAATAAAATATTTTTTTAAAAATTTTTTTTTTCACTTGAGTTCATGCAAATTGAGTTCATGCAAAAAAATCCCAAGCTTGCAAAAGTTAACTTGAAAGTATTGAATTTAAAAAAATTATCAAGATTTTCATGAAATTACAACCAAATAAGATGACCCTAAGAGCGAAGTGAAAATTATAAGTATAACAAAATAAAAAAAACGACGCCAAATTTAGGACCGAAGACACTTAAAGATATTTTGTTTCACTGAGACCAACAATTTTAATATTAATTATTAAATATTAATTTAAAAATAATTCAAAACTCAAAACAAATCTAAAACACAAACATTTTAAATTATTGTTTTCAAAAAAAAAACTACCAGCTGTCAAAATTTCATTACATTTCATTGGCCAATTTGAAAATTTATACCATTTGCGTGGAATTCTCAAAGGCAACACTAATTTACGATACGATAATTTTACAGGATGCCAAAAAGAATTCAGATCGAATATTAAATCGAATCGAAAATTCAGTTGGATCGAAATACAAAATTCCATTCCAGCATTCAGTCTGCCAACATCATATTATTTCTTCTTTAACCAACAACACCGGAATATTTTTTGAAAATATGGGGCAAATAATGAAAACTACATCCGTTTGGAAATTCTACATACATTTCGATATCAGTGACTTACAAGTAGAATTACAACAGATACAAAAGAATTTCAATTCTTTAGACTCTTATTGTACCGAATCTAAACGGAAATTTCCTCTTGATCATTGCAAGATTTTTCTAAGAATTACAAATTCCACTATGTCTGAAATCTCTCAGGGAATAAACAACCTTGCGGAAATAATGTCGAAAAATCAGATAGTACGTAAAAGAAAAAAAAAGGGCATTTTTAACGGTATTGGAAAACTCGAAAAAATTTTATTTGGTACAATGGATAGCGAAGAAGCGGAATATTACGATACGATTATAACAGAAATTCGGGATAATGAGTAATCTTCATACCATAGCATAGAAAAACAATCCACGATAATAGGGGATGTAATTCAGATATTCAATGCAACTAAACAAAGTTTTAATAAAACCATTGATGAAATAAATACCAAATTTGAGGATTTAACAAATAAAGTGGAAGAGTACTCAGAATTTGAGAAGAATCTACACCTTTTTGACGAGCTATAGCATATAATGACACTTTCGTTGCAAAAATTGATGGTTGATCAAACTAAAATGTATGATATAATACAAGAAGCTAAATTAGGGCGTTTAGACAAACAATTGACAAATTCAGATTTATTCTTGCAAGCACTCCGAGAATTGCAATTGGAAATTTTAGATGACTCCAGAATCCCAGTAAAACCAATTAAAGCTAATTTACCAATAATAAATAAAATTTCTCATATAAACCCAATTTATGTAAAGAACAAATTAATGTTCGAAATAAAAGTACCTTTAGTTACCGATCCATTTGAACTCTTAAACTCACCAGTTTACCTACTAGATATGCAAACAATACATATTATTATGTTCAACCGGATGCGGATTTTGTAGCCATAAATGAAAATAAAGCTAAATACATATTTTTAAAACAAATGGAATTCAATGAATGCAACTATATGATTGATAACATATAACATATATATGCGAACAAAATGTTTTTACTTACAATCAAAACAAAGAAAATTGTATTTTAAAATTAATTTTAGGTAATCCGATATCTAAAGATTGTAATGTTAAAATTTTTAACTTGCATCACGAACTATGGCAAGTATTAGAAAAGCCAAGCTCGTGGTTATACATTACACCTGTAAAAACTTATGTCAGAATTTTATGTAATAACACGGCCTATACCGTAGAAATACAGTAGAACATTTGAATTAGAATTCAAATGTAAAGCTAAAATTAAAGAAGTAACTTTAGAGACAAAAACTAAGTACAAAAATATTAAACCAAAATTTTATACGTTCGGAAATGCATTCATTGAAGATCTTTTAAATTTAAATAATATTTCTAATATAAATTTAAGAAAATCAATTTAAAAAACTGGGATCTGGATCAAATAAGTGTTGATTTGAAAACTATGAAACATACAAACCCAATAAATTTTAAAAATCTTAAGACAGAAAATGTTTTAACTAGTATTTTAATTAGTTTATTAAGCCTAGCAATTGTAATAATAATAATATTATTGGTAAATAAATTTTTTAAATGTAATATTATTTGGTGTCAGCGTCTAGTATGTACGTGCTAACTTGCAAAATTTTTAGTTTGAATGTGGGAAAGAATTTTACAAGAACTTTTTGAACATTTTATCGCTAAAACCTATTTTTTTCGCGACTTCAAAAATCAGTCCTCGACACGCGGTCAAGAATAATAGACGAAACTTAAATATTTTCTATGGAATAAACTTTTTATTTTTAACAAAGCGTTTTATTTGCTTCCTCTTTAACTTGTTTTATTGCGGAGTGACTCTAAACGTAACACTAAATCGGATAACGCGTTTTTGAGTTATCTTGTCTACAGACGGACGGACGGACGGACGGACGGACATGCATAAATCGATATAACTTTTGATTCCCTGCGCAACCATACCCTTGAAATTTTTCTGCGATGATTATTTCTATGCGTTACACACTTAGTAACAAAACTAATATACCCTCTGTTAGTACCTACCATAGGGCATAAAAACTTGAAATATTAGTAGTTTTGGTGCTTATCTCTCAGAATTAATTCATTGAACTATACATTTGTTAACTACGAATCCCATTTGTATCATATGCCACCAAAAAATCGGGTATAGGCAAGCGTAGGCATTAACACGTTTTTACGATATCTGTGTCTGAAGCAGCGATTTTCAGGCCGCACTGTCAAATTTTGGAGGGGAAAAAATTGCATTTTTTTAATTTATAATTTTTAGTGCGTTTCAGATTCCAAATTCTTTTGAATTAAATAATGAAAGTTAATAAATTTCCTATATAAAGTGTTTAATTTCTGGGTGTAATAACAAACAACATTCAAAAATTCGTGGAATTTTCTTTCACAACTAAGTTTGACATATATTTTTATTAAAATGTGCGAATTTTCGTTCTTGCCGTATAAAAAAAGTTTTTATGGTGTTTATTTACTTATTGGCAATCAAATAGAAATTATGTTAATTCATAAATTAGTACAAAATTCGTTTTTTTTAATCCACGCCGCAACGTCAAATCCTACTTTTTTTTATTTTGATTTTAACGAAATCTACCAGTGACAGTCATTTTTTGGTTAAAATGGGGGCAATTCATAAAATTCTTCGAAGTTTTTGAAAATTCAGCATTTCCAGTTTTAAATGTTTTTTTTTTTGGTTTTAAAGTTTCCAAAAAATGAGGCTCTACGTATGAACTGGCTTTCGGCTATTGGTTTATGTAGGAAAGGAAATATATAGGCACATACATGTTTATAATTATTATTTAATAATTTAATTTTGTATGTTTAAGAAAAACTTGATTTTTTTAGCAATCAAACGCAAACATTTTTTTGCAATTCGGATGTTACAGAATGTATGAGATTTTGGCCCATTTGCAATGTTGCCCCTCCGAATTCATGTTTTTAACGCCGCCACTACGCCGCACACATAAGCAATAAAAATGCAAGTGAATTCCAAAAGTGTTTCAATTTCCCATGCGAAAGGCCTGTCCATATTTTCCCTAATCTAAGGGTATAGGCAATACCTTCTAGATATCTCATCAGGCCAGCAGGTAGACAACAATGACGTCTTAACTTCAAGAGTGTGGAAAAGAGAAAAAATTATTAAGTACAAAGATTAAAAGAGAGAAACAAGCTTCTAATGCAAATTAGATTAGTAACGTGCTTCTTTATTTCAATCTTCGTGCTTTACAATTATTTTTCTTTTTCGCACACTTGAAGTTAAGACGTCATTGTCGTCTATGTGCTGGCCTGAAGAGATATCTAGAAGGCATTGGTATAGGCCGATTTTACGTTACCATATGTTTTTTTACCACCATAAAATTAGGAACGCAGCCATAAACCAGAACCTAAAATATTTCGATTTGACTTTCTGGATAAAGCCCTCACATTGATCAGTCATGATTGTCAATCGTGTTCGATAGAAAGCTGATTGCTCACAAAAATTTTGAATAATTATTAAATTTGAGTGACGAACCATCAGTTTTTACATTCACCACGTTGGTCAGTTTTTTCTCAGTTGCTCTAAAGCTAACGGAAAACTGATCAATGTGAGATCTACTTTAGTTTTGATTTTCCTAGCTCGTTGGTTTTTCTAATTTTTTTTTTTTTAATAAGGAAAATAAATGAAACAAATTAAAACTAACATGGTAATTATAAACAAAATATTAAAAATTATCAATTTTTGTTTATATATTAATTGGAAAAACAAGTTTCCTTTTATTGTGTTTTTAATTCCTTTCCAATGCTATACGAAACAATTTTACTCCAGTCAATTTTAGTTCGTGTTACTGGTAATTGCCTTCTTAATGCCTTAAATGTTGTATCCGACATTGTTTGATAATTTTCTGATATAGCAACTTGATATTCATTTTCAGCTTCTTCCATTATTCGTATGATTTCTTTAGCAGTTGCTTGTTCATTAGTTACAATCAATGATTCACGACATTCCTTTGATGATACCAATTGAACATTACCATCTTCATAATAATGAACCTGAAAACCAGAATATAGACTATTTTCTATAATATGAAAAAATACTTATAACCGTTTCATTTAGATATAGAAATGTTGACTAAAAAATGAACTATCACAATCTGTCTGGCAGCAGAAAAGTGCGTTATGATGTAGCACGAAGGTAACTGCACGTCCACCTGCTTGCATAAGCTAGCTTGTCTGGTGTGATAGATTGTTACCTTCCACCATATTTGTTACGTGCAAATGGTTTATATGTGTGATATTCTGTGGAGCTAGCGACAGGACTACATATGTGATTATTGTAATTCACACCCTTTAATGGCCAATTTACATCACCGAGGCACGTAAAATAAACTAGCCATATGAGTGAGATAAGCGATCGCTTATGCAAAAATAAATTAGTATGGAAAACACGGCAAACATTGAAGGCAAAATTTTGCTCGGGATATTTTGTATGCGGGTGGGAATATGTGTGTATTAATTTTATAGCATATAAATTTAAATTAAGTATGTAAATTGGACTTTAGAAAACTAGCGAATACGGAAAACAATTTTAAATTAAATAAAAAGAAATCACGTGTGATAAGTGTCACGAAGAAATTATAATAGGGCTTGTCAGGCGACTTGATCATTTTTGTGAAGATTTTTCGCAAATTTGACAGGTCATTCTGATTAGTCAGGAAAAACTTAAAATAATCTGCACCCGAGACAACGTTTCGCAAAATTAAATTTTTCATTTTAGCAGAAATGACATTAGGCAATCAGTTATTTTGAATATAAAAAGCATTTTCAATTAAAAATTCTACTAATTCCCTTTTTCCTGACATTTTATACAATTTAATAGTTTTTGGCATTAATGAAAGAATATATAGATTACGCCTTCCCATATCTCGAAGTGATTTTTTCTGCGCACCTACGTCACAGGGGTGAAAAATTCTTTTAATGAAAAATCACAATTGTTTACTAAAAAGTGGTTCTTAAGGAAGTTTTTACTTCTAATTATATTTTTTTAAATAGAATAAATAAATGAACAAACATTAATGTAAATTTAATGTTTATTTTCGTTTATTATTATTATTATAAAATTATGTTACAATTTTTCTAAATTTTCTTTTTTTAAATTTTCAATAATCTCTCGATTTAGATTTAGTTTCTTAATACGAAAATACATCCTTGCCCGAAAAAACAGTTTTTTGAAGTTTACGTCGACGTTTTGGTATTAAAGCAGTCACTTCTTTTACAAAAATGCATTTTTTGAATAATGTTTGATCTTTTGGGAAACAATAAAACCAACATTTCTTTCTTTTTTGTTATTTTTATTATTGCAATGAAACACGACACACCCCATTTTTTAATTTAACCTTTTTTTTAATTCATAAATTTTTTTAAACGTTAATTATTTATTTACGTCATGAAAATAAAAATTCAAAATGGCCGACATGCGCATGGCGCAATCTGTATATTCTTTCATTCATGAGTTTTCGGTATTCATTTCCAAAAGAAAAACATGTTAAAATAAATTCAAAATTGTATCTGTCAAAAATGAAAAATTCATCTTCGCAAGTTTGCGAAAATAATCAGCTCAGCATGTATATTTTTGGCATAAGCTTCGCAAATCTGTGAAATCTCTGAACCATTTTGATGGTTCAACGATTTGTCAACAATTTTCAAATAATTTCGCAAGTTTGCGAAGTAACGCGTGACAAGCCCTTTTAAGATTGAAAAGATAACAAATTTTTAATTAGAAACCCACGAAAGGAATTTAAATAAATGTCAAACAGACAGATAGCAGATTTGTTATGACAGGTCCTATCCCAAACAATTGTTTTTTTTTCGTAGTCACTTACTTGTACTTTTAAAACACCCTTAATTTCGGTTGCTGCACCTCCAGTGCCCGGTTGAAATGTAATATACCATTGAGATCGCCACCGACCATTCCAATAATTTTTCGGTTGAAATTGATGATCTTCAATACAAATTGTTAATGTAATTTGATTACCCTGAGATTTTCCAAACACAGAACAAACCTATAAACAAACAAAAATTTTAAATGTTTCTTTAAAAATTTGCTTTGAATTTAATGTAATTTTACCCCGTGTCTATAATGATTGTTTGTATATGCTAATGACTCTATGTCTAGAGCTGAACGCCAAGGTTCCGCAACCGAATCCATTTCAAAATTTTGATAATCGGTTGCTTCTTTACGCAGATGATCATATTTAAATGATTGTTTAGTGTGAGGATCGTAAAAACGATTGCCACCTATAAAACAAAGAAAAAATTTATATTTTAGTCTTGAATGTTGCCCAATGTTAAGTATACACCGGCAGATGTAAGGACATAATTTAGCAACCGGATGTAAAACCGATTAATGTATTAGAGAGGAAAGAAATGGTTGAAAATTCTTGAATAGATTTGGAGGATTGAGATGACTTTTCATCTTATTTGTTTATTTAATGAAAATTTAAGTTCATGTGTTCATGGAATTTATTTTATGGAAAATGTATTTACTGCACTAACCCCTTTCAAACACTTTATATTAAAAAGTTTAACTTCTTCTATTATAGTTCCATTTATGCCTTATGGTGGATTCAACCAGATAGCTCAAAAACACGTTGTTCGATGTGGATGATGAAGTTTACAATATGAGTTGGATATTCCTTAACTCGATTTCGAATTGCATTCCAAAATCGCGCGAGGGGGAGCGAAGTTATGCAGCAAAATCCAGGGTGACCAGAAAGCTTTTCTGTTTTATGATTTTTGGGATTTAATTTGAATGTTTGTACTGTAATTTCATTCAAATTATTTGCATACGTTGACTACATAAACAGATGATATTGTGGTAAATTTCAATAAAATCGGTTCAAGGCTAGTGGAGAAAGAAATAAACGTAGGAAAAAATAGACCGATTTGAACAAAATTTGCAGAATAGATTTATGCTATAAAGGCCTTTGCACAGGAGACGCAAGAGGTTTAATGAATTTTATTTGATTAATATTCCTATATTCAATTTTTAAAATTAATTAATACACTCAATGTCATTAAAAATACTTTAATTAGTTTGTTAAATTAATTAAAATAGCAATTTAAATGTTTTTCCTGCAAATTGGAACAGCTGTTCGCGAACTGGCAAGTCATTATTCGCATTCCACTGTCGAACCTGTAGTTGCGAATAAAAAATTCCCTCAATTTTTTAATTTAGATTTAAGTGGGTTTGTTGTTTTCATTTATTAATTTTTTTAACAACTAACTTTGTTCCTTCTTTTCAAAATTTCTTCCAATTTGCAGGTAACCTAGTCCCTAGCATAAGTCTAATCTGTAAATTTTATTCAAATCGGTGTATTAGTTTTTAAAGTACATCAAAAAAAACTTTATAACGTGGGTTATGTCTCCTAGGATTATTTCTTTCTCCACTATCTTTGGACCGATTTGACTGAAATTTAACATGGTATTGTAAGGCAAAGAAAAGTAGAGAAAAAGTGAAGAACCAAGACTTGGATCTGAACTAGGGTCTCATCAGTCTCATGAGGCGAGGTCGAGGTCTTAACCAACTAGACCATTCTACACTATCTCTACCAGTCTGTTCATTTTCCTCTAATATTTTATATTATCAAATCATTACAGCTGTTTTTATCTTAAACCTCTCAATTGTTTATTCAGTTGTATCCTATCGTCTATTTATGTAGTTAACCTATACCTATATAATTAATTTTAACAAAATTGATTCACAAATTTTCCAATTAAATCCGAAAAACCATAAACAAAAAAACGACAAAACTTTCTGCTCACCCTGGTTTTCCGTTATACCTTTGCTCCCCCTGGATCGATTTTGCTCAAATGCAATGGTAGTACCTACCATAGGGCATAAAAATAAAGAAATGAAAAAAAGGTAAGAAAAATTGTAATACTATTTTTTTTTTAATTTCTAAACATTTTATTTGCAATTCGCAATCATGTGACAGAAATATCACAATTTGCATATATTCGCAATTCGCAGTTCACGCCTCATGTGCAAAGGCCCTTAGGACCTGCGAATTAGAATAAATTTGAAAATGAATAAAGAAAGTTGTGCAGATGTTATAATGAGTTGAGTGTCATGTATAAATATATATATATACGTATATATATCTACACATGAAGCCAATAAATGCAACTCATTATCACGACCTATTCCAATATTCTTTTATTATGTATTTCTCTGTCGGCGGTAATTCTTATATCCTGACTGATTTTTATTACCGACGAAACCGGGTGAACATGTTTTTACACCATCAACTCAATTACGTTTGTAATTGCCGAAAGGAATTTCTTTGGTGGGTCCTAAATACGTATTACAATCTTTTTCTTGACCTATAGAGTCACAGAGTCGATAATTTACACGCGAGCTGATCTTACCTTAGCTTCTAAAACTGGACCAAGCCATAAATTCCCTAACGTGAGGCTGCGTTAGAAGCTTTAGAACTAAGATAAAGATCAAGCAAGCAAAATAAAACAACATAACTAAACATAACATAACATAATAATAATTTAAGACATTTTGGGAGGAGCGTGCCCATGCCAAAAGAAAAACATCAAACAAAAGCAACGCGACATAACCAGCATCAAATCAACGCGCTAACAGCAGCATCAAAAAAACTACAGTAGCTACGAACACCAGAATGATCAAAAGAAAAAAAAATAGAAAAAGTAGTAAGTCACAAATATTGTATTTTTTTTTTTTCATAAAATATCTTTAAAAAATAAAGAGTATCCTAGATTCTTAAGAATATATATCTCTCTATTCTATATAATAATTTTAGGACGTGATCGTAATATTTTATGATAAAGAAAATAACGTAATGTAAAAATTCTTATATAAAATTTTATTTCGCGTTTAAAATAAAATAAATATATATGTACATACAGAAAAATATATATAGTACATACAACGATAGCTGTAATATATATGTATACTGTTTGTTATTGTAGTATGGAGTTTTTTCTTAGTCGTGGCTGCTCAGTAGAATGTGAGTGGTGTTCCCCATCCACGAATCCAGTATAAGAGGGGACACGGTCTAAGTTATATAGATAAATTAACTAGAGATATAAATTTTCTATCTCAGGTGGGTCGACACAGGGTTATATGAAACTTGGGCTTAAAGGTATGAAAAATAAAAACAACGCGGATTTTAAATGCTAACAGAGAGAAAACCAAGTGACATTATCATATTGCATTGGTTGAGTATCCAGTCGTTAACTCCGAAACCTGGAAAACTTGGGATTGAATGGTTTGATGTAAGTCTAATTTTGTATCAAAACGAGAGAAGCAAAATTTTCAGTCAATGTACATATCTCTATGGTGTAAGTCCAACCTATAATCCTTTTTGTTTAGCAGTCAATTTCTGTTACTATTTAGATTGAGCCGCGGCTGTGACAGTGTAACATAATGACCCAATGTTTTATTTGTGATTGTGCATTGAAAGATAGAACTCTTTCATCAGCCGTTAAAAATCGAGGAATTGCATCGTTTAAGGAGGCTAGTGGAAAAAGTAGAGAAGAAAAGTTTTCTTTTTTAAGAGATAAAACAGTGATAAATGTGCACGAAAGGTGTGTGCTCATACGTGAATGGACGGATAATTGCCGCCTACCTGAATAAGGCTAAGGTACAGAGGGGTACCACATTTCAAGCATTTCGACCATCACTTCCTGTGTTTGATTTTAAAAGTCATTGTTTTTTGTGTGGACTGTGCATTACAGACAAGTTCATTGCTACTCAGTTAATATATCCAGCAGGTGAGCGTAGTAGTGTGTATAGTGTTCGGCACATAGGAATGAGAGACACAGTGCACAAGGCAGCTACAGCTCGTAACGATGACTATGAACGGTTTATAATTCACCGCATTGAGTCAGTGACAAATATGATAGCAGTAGACGCACAGTACCACAAAAATTGTTATAAACAGGAGTACGGTCGGCGAAAGGTCCAAGAAATGAAAAGACTTGGTCCATTTGCCGACGAAATTGACAGTGAAATGCAACATATTTACGATTACTTTGAAAACAGCGAAGACTAGTGCGATTTCAGCATGGAACAGTTAATGGAGCAAATTAAAGGAAATTATAAACCTGAAGTGAAAACCGTGAAGGCTCGATTATTACAAAAATATGGAGAAGACATACTGTTCACAAGCAATGAACAAAAAACTGTTGTGTGGTTCAAGAATACTGGAGAGAAGATACCAGGTATCAGCAAGCCTGTAAATGCGAGCAAGAGAAGAGGCTTCGAGTTGCTGAAGCAGCAGCGAAACTTATTTGCGAAGATATTCGATCACAAGTGTACTCCACTACAGAGTACCCTCCACCAAACTGTTTCCTGGAAGAGAGTGAAGCTGTTGTTCCTGAAACTCTCAAATATTTTTTTAGCACTCTTATAATGAAGAAGAAAAGAGGGAACACTCATAAGTGGAAGACAAAGCGTAATACAATTTCTCACAGTATTTTTACTGCTGTAAGGCGGAACTAGTTCTTGTCAAATGTACAAGTCGGGTTGGCAGCATTCGTTTACAAGAAGTCCGGTTCTCGGAAGCTAATTGAAGTGTTATCATCTATGGGATTGTGCAGTTTGTACTCAGAGGCTGTGCGATTTGAAGTGTCATCCACCATGAAGCCAGAGAAAGAAATCAGTCGCGAAGGATTTGTTCAGCTTGTTTACGATAACGCCAACTTTCACACTCAAACAATAGATGGTTACAACACTTTTTACGTGATGGGTGGGATTTACACTGTAGCCCCAGCCACTGCAATACCTGTAGATGAAAGAAAAAAGAAAACAGACTGTTTCCAAAACAAAACTTGCTTTATACATAAGAACTTTAGTTTTAGTATAAAAAAAATGGGACTTAATCCCGTAAAAGCCTATGTAAAACGCGAAATAAAATTTTATATAAGAATTTTTACATTACGTTATTTTCTTTAAGCACACACTCCCCACCCACCAAGGATATCTCAGAAGCGCCACCCATCCCTCCTAATTAACTACTAATAACTGTTACAAAAAGTGTTTGAATTTTTAGGTCAACTTAAAAATAATTGGAAAAAACCGTGTTTAGATTTTATAACCCTATTTTCACGGCGCTATCACGGCTATACCGTTGATTATACAAGAAAATGTATATATATATAAAATAAAGGAAATTTTATCCTCTCCAATCTATCTAACGAAAGTTTACGAAAAGTGGATATTTTTCAAGTTATTTTGAGATGAATGAAAAAAGTCCTTCATTTTGGCCGTTTTTCGCCTAAAAAACAGGTTTCCAGGCAAAATTCTTGTTGGCAAACCTGAAATTCGTGTTCAGCAGCCCAAAAAACATATAGAACCAAAATATAAAAACTACACCAAAACTTTCCCCTATTTTCTACCATTTGACTAGACTACGTGTGATCGGTTAAATTTTTGTGTTCTTTGCATTTTCCTTCTGTCGACAATAATATTAATATTTCCATCATTCACTAGAAGTAAGAGCAAAATGACAAACAATAATCCCATTACTTCAAACCCAGGGTTAAACATAAGGAACGCTGCAACCCTTATCCGTGAATTCGATGGTAACCCTACAGATTTGCATCGGTTCTTGATGTGTGGGCAATTATTTACTGCTACTCCTTTTACAGAAACGGAAAAAATATGCCTTTTAACGTTAATTAAAACAAAATTAACGGGAAAAGCGTACGAAATAATTAAATATAACTCAATAGAAAATTGGGAGGAATTAAAAAAACTGCTTCAAAATCAGTTTTCAGAAAAGCGATCTCGGTTGTCTCTGCAAAACGATGCAATTGCATTAAAGCAAAAACCGAAAGAGGATATTTACGAATATTCATTTAGGACAAAAAAAACTTCTATCCTTGTTAGACGAAGTAACAATAAACTTCCAAACAAACACAAGCTTACAAAATCTGTTAATCTCAGAAAACAAAAAATTAGCTCAAAGAGCTTTTGAAGAAAGTCTATCAAATGAACAT
Organism: Xylophagus ater; assembly: GCA_963422695.1. Taxonomy (NCBI): domain Eukaryota; kingdom Metazoa; phylum Arthropoda; class Insecta; order Diptera; family Xylophagidae; genus Xylophagus; species Xylophagus ater. The sequence continues at coordinate 396,436 of OY730486.1, forward strand.
ATTAAAATATTAACAAAGTGCCAATCAAAAAATTCTTTGGAAGAAGCCATAGACTATGCTATCGAGCAATTTGATAGAATAGAAAATAAGAATAACTCCAAACAATGTTCCAAAATCATACTGAAGAGCAATGTTCGCAAACAAAAGAATAAATTCAAATATAAAAGATGAATTTCGAAGTGTATTCTGCTCTTATTGCAAAAGACCTACTATGTGGGGTAAAAATTAACCTCCTTGACCGCCAGAATGCGCTGCTACCCCAAAAAAGGTTATGGTGCCTTGAAGTCCGTTCATATTTAGGCAGACATGCCAAATTTCAGTGCGATACTGTCTTTAGTTTTGTTTTGACAGCCGATTGTTGTTGACGTGTTTGGCATCATGTTTTCGTTCTCTCATAAAACATTATTTTTTGAGAGGCGAAACGGCGAAGGAAACAAAAGAAAAGTTGGATAAATATTATGGGGCTAATGCTCTGTCAGATTACACCGTCAAAAATTGGTTTCGAGAGTTTCATGGTGGCCGTAACTCCACTACCGATCAAGTCCGCAGCGGCAGGCCCTCCGATGCGGTTACAGAGGGATTGTCATGGCATACTCTTCGTGGACTACCTCGAAAAAGGAAAAACCATCAACAGCGAGTATTACTGTGCATTATTGGAGCGATTGAAAGCCGAAATCGCTGCAAAACGGCCTCACATGAAGCGAAAAAAAAATTTGTTTTTGCAAGACAATGCACAAGAGCAACGCAACCACGGCTAAAATCAATGACTTACGGCTCCAATTGCTGTCGCATCCACCGTATTCGCCCGATTTGGCTCCCTCAGACTATTACCTCTTCCCAAACCACAGCCTTTGTCAATATAGCCTCCGAGAAAGCTGACGTGATTTACTTTGTTTGCGTCAGAAATGTCTGGCATATTCCGGGTAATGTAGGTCTTTAATACGATTTTGGTGCATCTTCTAGATATGGTCCATTAACTTATGTTTCTTCCAGCTACCTAATTTAAATTTACTGCTACTATATATGGAGCAATAGAGGAGTTTTTTGAAAAAAAAAGCGACAAGACGCCCGTCTTCGTGGTCAGTTGTAATTCTATTTCTGCATATTCTTTAGATCTTTTCAAGTGTTTCTAACTCTTTCTTTTTCTTTAATAGTAGATAAATAGTATACCGTGAAATTTGATAAGTTTCCGCAGTTTTAGTAGCAGAAATTTCACACCCAAATTTCGTTACAATGGTCGCACTGTCTTCCACATTGATTTCTATTCTTTTCGCCATTTTGAAAGTTTTTCAAAAAATTTTTTTTTAAATACCAAAGATTAAATATTAGAAAATAATTTCCTGCAATAATTTTATTAAGTAAACTGACCATACTGACCAAAACACAAGACTTCCGACACTTGTACTATTTGTAAAAATACTTATGCCCTACGCCAATAAAAGTTTATACTGCCGTTTGTAAAATCCTCCACCCATTTTCGTCCTTTCTTTTGCTATTGCATTTTGAGTATATCATTGCTATATCTTCAAGAAAAAAATTTTATAAATTCTTATTAGAACCCAATAAAATCGGCATGCAAAGAAACGTTTTCCAAAAAATTTCAAGTGTAAAAATAATTATGCCCACCCCTGTATATTAGATTAGATAGATATTAGATTTCTATTAGCTTATTACATTTTTCTGATTATAAATTATTTATTAATTCATAATTCCTTCAAATATTCAATTTTTATTTGGTGTCTCGTTTTTTTTTTATTATTTTTTTTTTTTTTTTAATGTCAAAATTTCCAACCAAAGTAGCAAATAATGGGAAATTATTCACAATAACTTGCCATTTTCAGTTTAAGTAAACGAAAAATAAAAATGGACTGTAAAACGCATTCGGGTTAACCTACGAATTTATTCGGAGTATTTGGGTTAAGTAAACTTAAATTTAAACGTTCACTGTAAAACCGGGCGTAAATGTAGTAAAGAAAAAGAAAGTTTTGTGGTTACATGCATAAAGCACACATTCAAAAATGTCCTGCATATGGGAAAAAATGTAGATTATGCGATAAAATTAATCACTTCGCGAAAGTTTGTATGCAGAAGAACAAAATAGAGGATCAAAGTGAAACAAGCAGTACGAAATATAGAAAACGAAATAAAAAGAAGGTGACAGCGATACAGGATGAATCGAAAGGCATGAGTGTTTAAACTTAATACTTAACGCAGTAAATACGACTCACGGAAGCATTGAAAAGTTGATTTATGCAAATTTAATTTTTATAGTTGGAGACAAGAGAAAACAAGTCAAATGTTTTTGTGGTACGGGATCTACCTGTAATGTGATAGGAATGAAAGAGCTGTCAGAAATTTGTGGCAAACGAAACCCAACGTTAAAAGATACAACAGTGGTATTAAAAGGGTTCTGAGGAAATTTGACACAGCCAATTGGAGCGGTTATTTTGAAATGTCATGAGGAAAATAAAATTAAAAAAGTACGTTTTCAAGTAGCGAAAAGTTCACAAATGCCATTGCTATCGGCAAATACTTGTCAAGGTTTAAATCTGGTCTAACTAAGAACAATGAGCAAAATGACAGCAGCAACATTAAGTGAGAAGATTTTGGATGATTTTCCCGACGTTTTTGAAGACTGGAAGGCGAAGTGCATTTGCAAATTGACCCAAGTGCAAAACCGATACAACAACATCCAAGGAGAATTCCTCTGACTATAAGAGCGGAGTTGCAACAGTTAACAGCAAACCTAGAGAAGCGCAAGATCATAGAAAAAGTAGATAAACATACCGAATGGATTAGCAACTGTCTCGTTGTTAGGAAGAAAAATAAACTCAGGTTATGTATTGATCCTTTTGAATTGAATAAAACGTTAAAAAGATCCCCATTTCAGATTCCTACCATAGAAGAAATTCTGCCTGAATTGAATGAAGCAAAAGTTTTCTCAACCCTAGATGCGAAAAACGAATTTTGGCAATTACAATTAGACGAGCCGTTGAGCCTTTTAACGACATTTTAGACGCCGTTTGGTCGTTATCGATGGAAAAGAGTACCTTTTGGAATTTATCCGGCTCCAGAATTGTATCAAATACGTTAAAAACAAATGCTTCAAGGGCTAGATGGTGTGGAAGTAATGGCGGATGACATCCTTATATTTTGAAAAGGGAAAACTAAAGAAGAAGCAGTTGAAGATCATGAAAAAAAGCTAAGAGCAGTACTATAAAGGGCGCGTGAATATAATATGAAACTAAACCGCAAGAAAGCAAGAATTGGCTTAAATCAAGTAACTTATTTTGGTCATACTTTAACGTCAGAAGGATTGAAAGCAGATCAAGAGAAAGTAAAAGCGATATTAGAAATGCCGAGGCCAGAAAACATTAAGGAAGCACAATGCTTGTTGGGAATGACAACATATATAGCAAAATTTCTACCGAGTTTATCTAAAGTGTGCGAGCCCATACGACGACTTACAAAAAAAGAAATAGAATACAAATGGGAAGCTGAACAGCAAGTAGCTTTCGATCCATTAAGAAAATTAGCAACAGAAACTACCGATTTTACGTTTTTATGATGTAACTAAGAAATTACAAATAGAAAAGCAGTGTTGGATTAGGAGCAACACTGAAACAAGATGGTCAGCCGATTATGTATGATTCGCGTACATTGACTACCACAAAACGAAAATACGCACAGATTGAAAAAGAATGTTTGTCAATTGTACATGCCTGTACATGATTTGACCAATATTTATGTGGCAAAGCAAACATCAACCTTTAATAAATATTTTAAACAAACCATTGGTAAATGCTCCAAGGCGTCTTCAACGAATGATGCTGAGACTACAACGCTATGATATCAAACTGAAATTCAAAAAAGGCAAACAAATGTACATTGCAGATCTTTTGTCTCGAAAATATTTAAATGAAAATCAAAAAGATGAAACAATTAATGAACAAGTGTACTCAAACCAACGAGCTGGGAAGAAATTTTTAGTAGAACTTTGCGAAATCGGGAGATTCAACAATCGGAAACCAAAAAATGTGTAAAATTCGTGTAGGAACTTGCAAAGATCTAGAGTTGATAGTTTTGATGGAGACATGTCAACGAGGCAGGCCCAACGATAAGTCAAAAGAAAATCTGATAATTCAATCATATTGGAAAGTACGTGATGAATTAACGATATATAATGGTATCATTTTACGCGGCGATCGAATACTAATTCCTGCAAATCTACGCATGGAAATGATCAAAACTATACACTATGATCATTTAGGTATTGAATCCTGCTTAAAACGACCGCGTGAAGCGATTTACTGATCTTCAATGAACAATCATACAAAAAATTCAATACAAAGATGCGCAACCTGTTTAGAAGTGGCAAACAATCACTGTAAGCTACCACTACAATCGTCACCAATTCCAGATCTACCGTTCCAAAGAGTGAATTTGGACATATGTGAACTGAAGAATTTGTCGGGTAATACAAAAGATATTTTTCTAATCTTTGCTGATTTGTTCTCAGACTGGATAGAATTAGAGGAATTAAAATCTATGTCTACTAAAGCCATCATAGCGGCTTGTAAACGAAATTTTAGTCACCATGGTATACCAGCGACATAGCAATGGTAAGTCCGAATCGGCATTAAAAATTTTCAGAAGTATTTTTCGCAAAGCGGATAAAAGTGGACAAGACAGATGGTTAGCATTATTAGAATGGAGAAACACAATAAATCATATGGAGTCTAGTCCTGCTCAGCGTCTTTATTCCAGAAGATTACGAACAAAAATACCGATTAAATCATCAAAGTTGCGACCACAAATACAGTTAAATGTTCACGAAAAGATTGGCAAAGCACGTCAGAAATCTAAATACCATCATGATAAAGGGGTGAAAAGGTTACCAGAAGTGGAGGTTGGTACGGACGTTTATGTATTCATAAAAACAGATCAAAAAATTATGACGTAGGCAGCAAAACAAAAACATTTCTTATAGGCGACAAGATATTACTAAAAAATCAAATAAAGAAAAAGAAGTTCTCAACGCCATGGATAGGTCCATACGAAATAACAGAAATAAATTCCGTAGAAAACTCTACAATACGAGTTGGAAATAAACAAAAAAGAATTCATAACAACAACCTCAAACCTTTTTTCGATTAAAACTATTGATATAGTATGCAACAAAAACTCATCTTCAAGCTATCCAAATTAATGTGAAATTGACGAAATTCCACCCAATTTCTATATTCGCAATAAAGTCTCTGTATCTACCTATTTTTCATATACATACATCCCCTCGATAAAATTCTACTTGAATAGAAACCTAGAAATGAAAATGAACATGCCATGGATACGCATCAACCGATCTCACTAATAAGGAAAATTCCAAATATAATAATATTGAGAGAAATTACTAAAAAACGTTGGATTAACAAAAAAAAAGGTTTCATAATTTTAACACACAAAATGTACAAAATATAGTAAATAATATGAACATTCAAAAGAATTAAAAAAAAAATAAAAATATATTACAAACATTCATATGTTTATAAAATTTTTTTAATTAACTAATTCAAATATGTATATAAAAACACAAAATGTATTTTTAAGATAATTAAGTAATTTTCGTGAAACAAATTATTTTTTTTAAAATTACTATTATATAAATAATTATAAGTTAAAAAATGTACGACTCAATCATCTTTCAATTCGTTCCTACAATCGAAAGGTTCATTTCCAAAATAAGGGGTATGATGTTATAATGAGTTGAGCGTCATGTATAAATATATATGTATATATACGTATATATATCTACACATGAAGCCAATAAATACAACTCATTTTCACGACCTATTCCAATATTCTTTTATTATGTATTTCTCTGTCGGCGGTATTTCTTATATCCTCACTGATTTTTATTACCGACGAAAGCGGATGAACATGTTTTTACACCATCAACTCAATAACGTTTGTAATTGTCGAAAGGAATTTCTTTGGCGGGTCCTAAATACGTATTACAATCTTTTTCTTGACCTCGCCAAAGACATTTTCTTACGTGTTTTCCTATCGCTAAAAAGATTTACACAAGTGTTCTCTGAGTCATCGCTACGCATTTTCGTCTAACAAAATGCATTCGGTAATAAAAGTAAAGTAGGCAATTATCATTCAGTTCTAAAAACGATTGAGAAGCAATTTCTTTTCGGTTTATAGAATTTTTGGTGAGAACTAACGCCCGAATTTAAACACCAAAAATCTACTATAAAAACGACGAACCTAAGACAGTCACAGAGTCGATAATTTACACGCGAGCTGATCTTACCTTAGCTTCTAAAACTGGACCAAGCCATAAATTCCCTAACGTGAGGCTGCGTTAGAAACCTTAGAACTAAGATAAAGATCCAGCAAGCAAAATAAAACAACGTAACTAAACATAACATAACATAATAATAATATAATATTATAAGCAAATAGTCTTATACTTAAACAAAAGTTAAATAAACATTTATGTACAAATAGGGGATCGCTTTTTTGACTCCCCTTTAAGTTGTAACACAGAAAAAACCCTGAAATATTATCAGTTCTGATTGCTTTTTCTCAGAGATAATCCATTGAATTATAGATTTGTTAATCACAAGTCCCATTTTCACCATAGGGTTTCAAAAAATTATATATAGGCCGATTTTCAGTTACTATGTTACTTTTAATTCCCTATACATCTATAGCCTTGAAATCCTTCGCTGTTGATTATTTCTATGCATTATAAATGTAGCATCAAAACCAACACACCCTCTGGTAATACTTACCATACGACAGTAATGGAACTCGCAGTTTCGGACCTGCAAGGCTCACAGATTAACCAATTTACGTTAATGCAAAAACAAATTAACGCTTTTCAGTTAGATAAAACTCCTACAACAAAGACATTTTAAAATTCTAATTATAGAGGAAGAAGTAAACCTCTAAACGACCAACTTTCTCAGATAAACCCATTTGCTTTTATCATTATCAATTAGGCGACAAAGCATTATAATTGCGTGGATGCTTGTTATTTCTTTTGGAACAAGCAGAAATTTGGTAAACCGGGAAACTAAAAAAAGGCATAGTTAATACGTGATTTTTAGTTGAAAATATCGTTTCTAATGTATACGGGAGCTGATATTTCCATTATACCTTGAGATTTTTACCAGGCCTATGCATATGAAATGAGCTTTTTTATACGAATATAAAACTTTTTTTTTAATGTTAAAGTAAAAATATTTTATTCAAAGTGCTGTGCATCGCTTTCTACACATTTTGACCATCTTTAAGGCAATTTGTGGATACCACTCCAAACAAATTTTCCTTCTTTTGATGAAAACCATTCAAAGACCCAATTTTCCAGTTCTTCAGTTCAGATGTTTTGAGAAGTGGTGCTCTTTAAGTGTGTGTCCCATCGATGAAAACAAATGGTAATCAGAAGGAGCCAAGTCTGATGAGGACAGCGGGTGAGGCAAGAGTTCCCAGCCAAGTGATTTCACTGTATCCTGAACCAGTTTTGCTTTGTGTGACGGGGAGTTGTCATGAAGCAAAATTACCTTACTGCGTCTTCTGACCCATTCGGGTTGTTTTTCGATCAAAGCATGATTTAAATTGATCATTTGTTGTCTGTAGCGCGCAGTATTAACAGTTTCACCAGGTTTTAATAGCTAAAAATAAACCACACCTTTCTGATCCCACCAAACATAGAGCATTCCATTTTTTCCGAATCGATTCGGTTTTCCAGTAGAAGTTGATGGTTGACCTAGATCAACCCATTAACCAAATTATTCTTCAGCACTAAAACACCCCCTCCATCACATTATTACTCAGGATCATTTTTCTTTTTCCAGACCTCGGAAACTTGACCCGGCAAAATTCAAAATCACCAAATGCGGACTGAAACATATGATCAAATTGGATATCTGCCATCCATCTTCTTCTTATATTGCTTCCTCTCCGCATATGGTACCCAAAAAGGATACCACTGGCGGCCATGTGGAAAATAGATAAATTAACGCTATAGATATCCATTTCCATTAATACCAAAATTAAAATTTCAATCTTCAAAGATGTACCATTTTTTCTAAAATTTATTTGAAACATGCCCATCACCAAATTCCTGTGCAGAAGAGGATATTTTTAAAACAGCCATAACTACCTTTCGGACTTTTCAAACTCCCATGAATGCCTTTCGGCTTAAATACTGCACAAACAGTTCAGTGCTTCATTAATATTGTAGTTGATGGTCTTAACTTTGTTAATGTTTACCTCGATGATATTCTAATGGCCAGTGGAAACGAAACTAAGCATTTAGAGCATTTTAACAAATTATTTCCTTGCCTAAATGACTTTGGAATTAAGAACACACTTCTTGAATGCCAATTTGGAGTGGCACAAGTAAATTTTTAAAGCCGTACAGTTTCGACCAAAGGGACTTTACCGTCTGAAGATGGCATTCAAGTTATCAAGAATTTGCGGCAATCAAAACACTCAAACAGCTACAACGATTTATAAGCCTGATAACTTACTAAAGCCGACTTATTCATAACTTGTTGTGTTAGCTCCTTTCCACACTTTAGTTGCGCAATTAAATTCATCAAAAAAAAGAAGGTTCTACCTGGACAGAAAAAATACGAGAAGAATTTTGCTTCAATTACAACTAAACTATGAAATGTAAAACTTTTGGAACATCCAACCAATGGGGGTTTTCTTACAATTACTGTGAATGCTTCAATATTACCTTTGGGAGCTACTCTGGAGCTACATCTACACGACTCTTGGGAACCTTTAGCTCACTTATCAAAAAAAAAAAAAAAAAAAGAAAACTTTCTAACACTGAATCACGCTATTCAGCCTTCGACAGGGAACTCCTCGCAATTTATACCGAAATAAAACATTTTAAATCTTGCATCGAAGGTCGTGCATGTATAATTTCCAGATCATAAACCTTTATCTCAAGGACTGAAAAAAGTTCACGTCAGATGAGTCAAATGGAATACATCGCTCAATCATCTGCTGATATTCGTCATCTAAAAAGATAATTTAATGTTGTGGTGGACACGCTTTCACGTTTGGACTGTGGATACAAAAAATTTAGATATCCGCCCATGTTCTGCATTTCACTTTTTGTGAAATGGAATGGTGAAAATGAAAATCGGTGTTCTGAAATTCGATCGGAATGAAAAACGAAAATTTTGTGAATTAAAATTTCGAAAATGAAATTTTGGTGTTCTAATATTCGTTTTACTCGAAATGTAATCGAAATGAATTCACTGTTAGTTGGTGTTGTGAAATTGATGTGAATTGATACAAAACTAAGGAAAACATTTAAAATAAATTTAAGTTTTCTTCACCCAATGACTCCATTAGATTTTTTTAATAATTTTTTATAAAATTTCTAAAATTTTCTCTGAAATAAATGTTTGTCATAAAACGAATTTATTTTTAAATGAAATACTCAATTGAATACATTTTATTGGTGTCGTTATATTCTTTTGTAAAAAAATGCCTAGGAAATAAAAATATTTGAAATATTGGAAGATTGGATCTGCCTCTTAAGATTCTTTTTTCTAATTCTATCTTTTCTATTTTGTTCTATTTTTTCATTTTCCATTGCAATTACAAAATTTTCACAATATTTTTTTATGTAAATTGAATAATAAGACAATCAGCTGATACTTTTGACGTTTCGAAAATGGATTTGAAGTGATTTCGAAAAAATGAAATTGAGTGAAATCGAGTTAAATTGAGAACACCAATTTACATTTCGAGTGAATTTGGAATTCATATCGAATTCATTTTATTGCAGAACATGGGTGATCAAATCATTTAGTAAAACGCAACAAAAAGATACAGAACTGCACACTATAATAAACAACAAATTACCACAAATAATCATTTCAATTCAACAAGTAGAGATTTCCTTCACAAATTGTAAAGTATAGTGTGGAGTTTCCACTTCTATTTAAAGACCTTTTGTACCGAAAATTTATAGAATAATTTTTGATGAGCTACATAGTTTATCTCTTCCCGGTATTATCGCATTCAATATTTTTGGCCAGAATTGTACAAATTGAAAGCTGCTTTCGGATGCTTTAGAGAAAAAAATGGTGAGCGTATATTATTCAAAAAATATTGACAAGTTAAAATTATTATTGTAAATTAATTCCAATTTCTGTATCTACAACATGTTTATGCCCTATGGTAGGTACTACCAGAGGGTATGTTAGGTTTGTGACTAAAGGTCTGTTTAATTTGCCGCTTGCTCTGGGGTAGAGTAAATTTTTACATTGAAAACAAAAACAACAAAAGAGCAAATCCTACACTACTTTCAGACCAGGTATAACTATCACACCCGAAATTAATTCACTTTTAGTGTATTAGCTAAAAAATTTTCTGTAAAATTAAACCTAGAATGTTGTAGAACTGTTTAGAAATCTCCAGAAAATAGCACCAATTGAAAAAAGGTAAAATAAAAATAATATAATTTATATTGAAGATTACCATATAATAGGTATAATAACTAAACTTATATTAATCTTAAGCACGAAAAGACATTGGGCTGTTCAAGAAATGAAATATTCTTTATTTTTATTTTTTAAAAAAACGTTCTTCCTTACTTTTATTTTCACACAGTAGTCTTTTTTGACAAAATATTGTATTATTTGTTTTGTACACAAAATATATCCGTAAATGTTTGGCGTTTCTCAATTCACTATAATATGGTTACTAAGCAACGCTACCAACGTTTAAATTAAAACTTTCTCCTACTCCTACTCATTTCATTTGCCACTTACCTGATCCAGGGTAGGGTATGGCAAATAAAACGCAGCATACTATAAGTGTGTAACACATTGAAATAATCATCATAGAAAGGTTCAAAAGTATGGTTGTGTAGGGAATCAAGTTATATCGATTTATGCATGCCCGTCCGTCCGTATACATAACTCAAAAACGCGTTATCCGATTTTGTTAAAATTTAGAATGAGTTGGTTATTCCTTAACTGGATTTGATATTTGAATTTCAGCAAAATCGACCGAGAGGGAGCGTAGTTATTAAGCAAAAACCAGGGTGACCCGAAAATTTTGTCGTTTTTTTCATATGGGTTTCGGATTTAATTGGACAATTTGTGAAACAATTTTGTTTACATAAATTATATTGGTTAACTACATAAACAGACGATGGCATGGTAAATTTCAGTAAAATCCGTTCAAGGATAGTGGAGAAAGTAATAATCCTAGGAGAAAATAAACCTCTTCATAGTTTTTTTGATGTACATTAAAAACTAATACACCGATTTGAATAAAATTTGAAGCTTAAACTTATGTTATTGGGGTCTAGGTTACCAGCAAAGAGAAAATTTTGAAAAGAGGAAACAAAGTTATGAAGAAAAAACGTTGAAAAATTGCTAGTTTTGACAGTTTTTCTGTCCTATTTGTGCCATAGGCATCAAAAAATCAGATATAGGTTCACGGGAAAATATGAATCTAGAAAATGTTTATATCATATTTTATTCCTTAACACGTCCATTTTCGGGTCTAAAATTTTAGGGATTGGTAAGGTGGATCTCACAGTAACTTAAACAAAAAATGTCATCCCAAAAACTGCGAGAGCACATTTTGTATGGAAACACAACTCCTTTCTTATTTACTGAGTTGTCAATATTCTTTCTAGTTTCGATAGAATTTTCAACTTTTTGCGTCATAATACCTACGCTTATTATTGTTGTTTGTTCCGCATTTTCAAATTATTTTCTTGTAAAGTTCCGTTTCCACCAAACGCGACGCTCGTTCCCACCAAAAAAGCAACGCACATTTTTTGGACGCTCGTGAAAATGTTCGCCTCTCCGTCACCACCGAAAAAAGGTTGCGCGTGGAAGCAAAACAATATCCGCAAGCAGAACGCGAAGCTGCGCGATTGGTGGAAACTGGAAATTATTGCATCGAAGTTTTTTCTTTTGTTTTTTTTTTGCGTTTCTTTACACAGATGGGAAGCAAAAATGTTTTTCGTGTTTTCAAATTTCTTATTTTTTTGGAAATAATGAATTTGTTCGTACGTTCTCATTTTTTTCTAAAATTGTAATTTGAAATATTTAAAATTTATGATTCGAATTTCTATAAATTCATAGACTAAAATAAGGATCAGTGGAATTTCCGCAAATTTGAAACTATGTCTTAAAAGTTATTAAAGTTATTTTGTAATTTTTTTTAATAGCTTTAGAATTATACAATAATTATTTTTTTTTAATTCTGGCAAATCTTTCTATTTTCGGAAGGTTAATTACCTAAAATTTTTCAGTTTTAATCAGGAAAGTATTGAAATAAATTTTAACGCAGGTTTTTTCGTATATTTTGGAAATCTTTTCTAGATGCTTACACATTTTTTTTCTTTCATATGTAATTTGTGTGCAATTTCACTTTTTTTACCGAAAGGGATAGTTATCACTTTAATACTTCATTTTAATCATCGATTTATTCATGTTTTGATTTTTGTTTTTGGAAATAATTTTTCAAATCGATATTCCAGGTAAACAATATTTCCAAAATAAAAATTTCATAGTTTTCATATATTTTTCGGTACGAGAATAATTAATTTAATGAAAATTTCGGATCTTCTAATTTAAATAGTAAAGTATTTCTGACATTAACATAGTAATAATATATAATACAAATTTTCTCTTTAAAATTTTTGTATTAAAAACCATCGTTCCTACCTTCCAATAAAATTCCTATCCCATCACGCTATCTTTGAAGTGTGAAAATCATCGACGAACACGCCACATGTTTTTTCAGCATGAAGCAGAAACTTTACCCGTTTCCGTGCGCAAACAACGCGCGCCGCATCCGCGTGCTGCTTGTTTGCTTGTTGGAAACGTACCTTAACAAGCATAAAACTATGCAACGGTACACCCATAGTTAAAGAAGACTAGTTAGGTGGAAACTTAAATGAGCGTCCATTTGGAAACGTCATCAAATCCACTTTTTGTTTAGTTTACAAGTAGGAAGTGAAATATTTATGATTTTGTGAAAAAAAAAACAGTGAAGAGAATAAAAATATTAATGAATTATTAATTAAAAGATAAAACTTATTAAAAATGAAAATTGTGTGCGCAGTAATTTAAAGAAAATTTTTTCCGACACCCAACTGAAAAAGCTGTCAAGCATAACAAAAAACATAAAAAAGATTTGAAAAGCAAAAAAAAAAAAAAAAATATTCTAATAAAATACAGAATCAATAAATTAAAAAATTTTGTATATTATTTTACTCCTAAATCCAATTCGTCAGTGCATTTCATTTCTTTAGTAAAATCATACATTTGTTGATTTTACGGAGATGGTGACGTCACATAACGCACGTATTTAGTTTCCGGCTAACTTGTCTTCTTTAACTATGGGTACACCGTTGCATAATTGTTATGGAATCCGAATCATATAACAGATACCACAGTACACCATGATTTATATCGGTAAACGAATACGGCTAATGATTTTAAAATGCAAACTTGTATGAGTCGATGAAATTTCTATACTATAATGCTGTACCAATGCTTTTTTATATCATAGTACATACATTAGTATCGATACGGGCATAAATATTTATGAGCATCGGAAAAAATAACTTCAAATTTGAAAATGCTATAAGAAATGCACTATTTTGCAAAAAAAACCGACATCAACTTAAACGAAAGAAACTCTCAATTTCTGCAATTTTTGTGCCCAAACGCAAGACCCACTTATCTGATAAATCAATAGAATTTTTGTGTGTATTGCAAAACCATTTTAATAAAAACTGCCAGTTTGGAATTGAAAAAAAATACCAGCACATACTATTACTAAAAGATTAAATATAAAAAAACCCCAAAATTGTTTTTTTTTTTATTTCGCCCTATATTAAATCAAGTTTTTGTTTAATTAAACAACTTTCTTCAGAATCGGAAAGTTCTCAAACATTGATGAAAGGAAATATTCTACAAAAATCTAGGGTAGTTCAAATGGTACACTACAAATGTTTGTTCTTTTGACATTTATGCTCGTGAATAGTTGCCATTTCATCATGGAGCAGTACACACTTGAACAACGTTTACAAATTATTAAAATTTATTACCGAAATTCCGAGTCGGTCGCCGCAATTTTAAGAGCCGATTTTCATCGAAAATTGGGCAGGCCGCAACCCACATTCTTCAAGAGACACTATTGCATCCCCAAAAAATAACTGTGTGGTGTGGATTACATGCTGGAGGTTTCATTGGGCCATATTTTTTCATTGATGCTGAAAACCGCCACGTTACAGTTAATGGAAATCGCTATCGAACCATGCTGATTATTTTTCAAATCAATTGCGTGATATGGTCTTGGACAATATGTGGTTTCAACAGGATGGTGCCACTTGCCACACAGCGATCGTTACAATCGATTTATTGAACAGTAAGTTTGGTGAGCGTGTTATTTCCAGAATTGGAGCCGTCAATTAGCCGCCTCGTTTATGCGATTTGATGCCTCTCGGCTATTTTTTGTGGGGTCACGTGTACTCATTGGTGTATACCAATAAGCCGGCGACGTTAGAAGCGCTCCGAGCAAATATTGAAGTCGAAATTGCTGCAATATCGGCCGAATCGACTTTTGCAAACGTGCCCGTGGCGGTCATGCGAAGTAAATTTAATTTCCATAAATAATGGCATAGAATATGCTTTAACATGTGTGGAGATCTGGCAACACTGTGGAAAATGACGAATGAAATGAGTTGATATGAGAGTTTGGTTAAAGCTAGTCGATATAGATGAATAAAGCAAAAAAGCAAATATTACTCTGTATTTGATTATTTTAATAACTAGATATTGGATTATAAGCAGTTATTACAACATGAAATAAAAAATTCATTGATATCTGAAACCGTTTTTTTTTTGTATGGGAATTTGTTTTGAAGAATTTTAAATGAATTATTAAAATTATTTATGGCTCAAATAATTTAAATTTTCTAATACTATGTGTTCATAATAAAATAAGGTATGAAAAGAAATTAATGATTAATAATTTTTGAAACAAAAAAGTGAAAAACTCCAGAAAAGAAAAAAATCATGTGTGCTGTGCACAAGCGGTAGAAGTGAAACCTTCGGAAAACTAAACAGCGAAAGAATGAGACGAATGCAGTATCAGGGGTGGTATAGTTATAGGGTTTATTTATTAAAATATTGATACCAAGTTTAAAAGTTATTTTGCATTTTATTATTCACACTCTTTGTTTTCAATTTCAATAAATACAGCGTCAATTACTGTTTTCCATCTTGTTGTCGATTCAGTGCGACTACTGCACATTTTTAAATTTAATTTGGTGTTGACGAACTCAATCAAAGGGAGCGCTGTATCCAATGCAAAATTAACATTGAAATCCCCACTTAAAATCATCGAAATTTTATCATAAACCTTTTTAAGATTCCGCGATATTTCTGGTGTGTACCTTGGCAAATTCTCGTGGATGAATTCAATAACTGTAAAAGAGAAATGGTCCAATCTGCTTTCACAAGCAGATATTTCTCGCACTTTAGAAAGCTGAACAGACAATGATTCTAGTTGTTGTGCATTGAGATCTATTTGTGGAGTAACAACACGGGCTCCGTCATTTATATTATTATGGTATATTGCAACTCCGCCTGCCCTCATATGTTTTCTTTTATATTGAACAACAATATCAAAATTTGGAATGTCTACAAGAGAAATTAGATGCGACCGTCCCAATACCTCTTTTCAAAATGTCGGAAACAAAAAATTCCGCAAGAAATAAGGAAAGAAAATTAATATTTTTTATTAGAAAGAATGAAGAAATATTTTTTGTAATATATTTTTCAAAGCATGAATTGTTATTTACATAAATGCTAAAACTGTTTGATATTTTATGCTCGCATACCGTGTATAATATCATACCATCCATCCCCATCCATTTTCCTACGAACCATCGCACAAAGAGGAGACGAAGATAATAGGAAACACTGTATATCTCATTCTATGTATCCGGCGCTCAGGAATCAGAATAATATCAAGGCAAAATTTCAGAAAAAATTATTTTTTCTGAAATAATTGGGCATAGTTATCTGCAAAAATTTTTGTATACAAAATTTTTGTTGCATTCTGATCGCCTGGTATTTTAGTTTGGTAAAAAAGTGTCGTTTTTTTAGCGTTTCATCGAGTTTCAAATCACTCCCAACGCGGCTAAAGAAGTTTTCACTTCAGAAAAATTATCAATCACATACAAAATTGACAAAATCAACCCGCACAAAGACATGGAAAATGTCTTCACGGCTAAGTCATAAAAAAAATAATCCCTTCAATAACGAAACATAATACATATCAATTGAATATAAAAAATAATGAAAACCTATATTGAAAAAAATTTCTTTATCGGCAAAGAAAAAATATAACCAAAAGAAAATGGCTTTTAGTTCTTTTTTCTCACCGAGTTTTAAAACAATATATTTAAATTTTACCTAAATCATTAAATTCCGTAATCAAAGCTGGATTTTCATTTCCTTCAATTCGTACAGGTGTTAATTGATCTTTATTATATTGAGCGAAAGCAGCGCTTGTTCCTTCTTTTAAAAGTGCATCATTTTTTAACAATTCTCTGACATCATTAAACACCTCATTAAATTCACCAGGTGGCGCATGTAAAATAAAATCCGAAACGATTCTGACCTTTTCCTGATCACTGATTGTTTCTTCCATGCTTTCTTTCAACGTTCGAAAAAATAAAGTAAAAGCTTTTTCAAGCTAAAATGGAAAAAAACCTATATTAGACAAATTAATATGATATATATTTATATTAGAATATTCACAAATTAATAACCAAATGTATGTAAAATGGAAGTATAAAATATTCAAAAATCTCTGTTTATTATCAAATTCCTACAAGATGACGAGTTTAAGTAAAAAACAACGAGAAAATATTTTCCAATAGTACTAGAGTATATAAATGATTCATGGCCGTTTGACACCTAAAAATTTGTGTTGAAATTTTTCATTTCCAAACGCGACATTTTTATGAAATTTTTGAACTTCTTTTTCAAACAAGCACTCACCTTATAAACTATAATTGGTATATTTTAAATTTATTTTTTTGCTATATAGTATAAAAACTACACAATTATTTAATTAAAATCCTCTCGTTCCTGCTGCTGTCAAATGTGAATCACCTTACCAGACTGCATTCACTCATTGTTTTAATGCAACTAAAAGAAACTAAAGGCTGGATTATATTAAAGCACCAGCGTCAACAGCGAATGCCGCGAGTGATGCTTTTTGAAACACTTGACCATAGTATACATATACTATATACTTCGTTTACATCAGAGGTTCCCAAACTTTTTTGTCTCGTGGACCACTTGCCATGTTTTTCGGTTTTGGGTAGACCCCCTGCTTACCTGATATTGATTTTTTGCAAATTCATCTACTTCAAATGTATTTTTGACAGCTGGTATAGTGCTACTCACTTCGAAAGAGCTAAAAGTGAGCGTAATACTACCCCAAGATCATAAATATATATGCAATAGTAGAGGCAGACATAGAGTATTCATACCTTAGTATCGATACTACAGTATAGCCTTGTACCATGGTATGAAAGGGGTTGGCACACATCAAACATAGTATTTGTTTGACATTTGAAATTCTGCCATTTCAGCGAGAATATGGGAATTTCTTTTCGCTCCTCTTAAATCCTCTATATGATTCCTACAAACATCTATAAATTTTGAGGTTTCATCCACAAATAACATTTTGCGTTTTTTCCTTACTTTTTCCATTTTTTTAAAATAAAATTTTCAAAAAAAAAACTGGAAACATGTGTCAATTGCTCAGCTTACCTACAAAATTCCATTCGCTATTTTCCGCTTCAATAAAAAGGCGCAACAATCACTAAAGTATAGATTACAGTGGCCGACAAAATTAAGTAAAAAAGGGAATATCACGTACTTTTTTGAATTTACATACCAGATTTATGCTACGTAGTTGAAATGGTATTCAGCTAGTATTCGACGACACATATATGGTATACCACATGGTATCCTGAAACTATGGTATGAATTCCCTATGTGTGCCTCTAGTATAAGGTACTATGCAACGTTGTATATGAACAGCACAAATTGTTACAATGAAGTAATCACAATTATACGGTTCATTATCCAAAATATATTCCCTATAAATGTTCATGGAATGCCAAAATTAATGTCATGACCTGCTTATACGAGATCCACTAATGTTGACCCCCATTTTCGTTTCATGGACCCCCAAATTTTTTTGTAGCTGACATGGACCCCTTGCAGGTCGTCGTCGACCCTTGGGGGTCGATATAGACCACTTTGGGAATCACTGGTTTACATGATCGGATTGAAGTCGACTTCAATCCGAATATCGTATACTCAGATCGACTTCAAATCGACTTGAGTCAATCCGATCACAAAAATTGTTCTGATCGCTTTGTAATTTGCATGTAAACCCAGCTCGACTTCAAATCGAATTGAAGATTTAAAATGAAGTACGCAAAGACGTAAAACATAACCTAAAAAAAAAAATTTATTTGGCAGCGTCTATGAAATTGACGTTGATTTGAAGTCGATTTCAAGTCAATCTTACAATCCGGTAAAGATAGAAAACTCGGGTTGGATTTCAACGAAGTAATTTATTGCTAGATTACTCGAAGCAATAAATTCCTCTGTACCATGTTTCCATCTCCCTGAAATCTCGTGATTTCGAAAAAGAGATTTCAAAGTGTTTCCATCTCCCTACGAGATTTCATTTGACATATACAATGTTGAAAACTAGAAAAAAAAACAATTTAGAATGGAAAGATCCCATAAATAATTCTTTCGTCAGCTGATCATATTGAAAAAATTTATATTTTTGTGTGAAAGTAGATGCAATTCATATTTGTTAAAATATTACAAAAAAAGGCGAGCAAAAATAGCAAATTCAAACACCGTGCAAAGACGCGTAATTCAAATTATTGAAAAGGGTCGTCCATTTGCCTATTTTTATACAGGCTGAATAGCGCGGAAAAAGTTTTCAGGGTTGACACAAAATTTTTCGAGATTTTGAACGACATTTCAAAAAATTCTAATAAAATCTCAAGATTTTGAAATCCTCTATTTGTATGGGAAATCTAGTAGATTTGGATGTAGATCTGGCGAAATCTAGCAAAATCTCGAGATTTGAGGGAGATGGAAACATGGTATTATAATCGAATTGCAAATTTTCGGACTTCTCTTTCGCACATCTACCATACCATTCGCCATACTAACCTCAATGGGCATATGGCGAAAAATCCAGACAGTTTTGAAATTTGGAACTAACTAGGGATTGTCAAAAGCAACAAAAATTAATAATTTTTTGTTTTTTATAATTTATTCTGCATTTTTATTAATAATTCATATACAAAAAAATTAAATTACTTTTTAATTGTAATTTTTCGGGGTTTAATAATTATTAGGGCTTGTCACGTAACTTGATTATTTTTGCGAAGATTTTTAGCAAATTTGACAGCTCATTCTGATTGGTCAGCGAAAACTTAAAATAATCTGAACCCGTGACAACTTTTCGCAAGTATAATTTTTCATTTTAGCAGAAATGACATTAGGCAGTCAGTTATTTTGAAAATAAAATGCATTTTGAATTAAAAATTCTACTAATTCCCTTTTTCCTGAAATTTTATACAATTTGCTAGTTTTTAGTATTCACTTCCAAAAGAAAAACCCGTTAAAATAAATTCAAAATTGCATTTGTCAAAAATGAAAATTTTTTGGAGGATTTGTGTTCTCGTCAAGGTCACTCGTTTGGTCGGGTCTCATGTCAATATTGTCTAATGCCGTATACTTATTATTACTCTTATTATTATTATTATTATTATTATTGAAGTGAAAACTTCTTTAGCCGCGTTGGAGGTGATTTGAAACTCGATGAAAAGCTAAAAAAGCGACACTTTTTTACCAAGATGAAATACCAGTCGATCAGAATTCATAGCAACAAAAATTTTGCATACAAAAAATTTTCAGATAAATATGTTATTAAATGTTGTTAAATATGTTATGTTCTGAACTCCGGATACATAGAATACAGAATACAGTGTTTCCCATTATCTTCGTCTCTTCTTTGGACGCTGTTTCGTAGGCAAATGGATGGGGATGGATGGTATGATATTATACACGGTATGCGAGCACAAAATATCAATCAGTTCTAACATTTATGTAAATAACAATTCATACAGGAACTAGCTCTTAAAATATTAGAAAAAATACACCTAGGCCTCGGTTTACGTCGTAGATACGTTCCAAAATTTTGCGACGCATTCTGAAACAACGCAAAGCCTATTAACATTTTGTATGAGAAACCATGTGAATATTGAAGATAGGTTCCCAACAAAATTCCAGAAACAACGCAAAGTGAATTGACATTTTGTATAAGAAAAAAACTAATAAAATTAATAATTTGAGAAACATAAATAAAAGAAACTTTAATAATTTTTTAAAAACAAGATTAATATTATTATATTTTTTAATTGTAAAATTATTATTTATAACAATAAAATTTAAATTAGTAGCTTAAAAAATGAAATCAAAAAAATTAACGACGAAAAATCTACGACGCGGAGTGAAAATTGGTGTATTTTTAGGAACGACACAATGGCGAAAAAACGCAACATGAAACGACGCAACGTCGGGCCTTGGTGTATATAACAAACAAATTTTCTTCATTCTTTCTAATGAAAAATTTTCATTTCTTTTCTTATTTTGTGCGGATTTTTTTGTTTCTATCATTTTCAAAAGAGGTATTGGGACGGTCGCGTCTAATTTCTCTTGCAGACATTCCAAATTTTGATATTGTTGTTCAATAGAAAAGAAAATATGCGAGGGCAGTCGGAGTTGCAATATACCATAATAATATAAATGACAACCCGTGTTGTTACTCCACAAATAGATCTCAATGTACAATACCTAGAATCATTGTCTGTTCAGCTTTCTAAAGTGCGAGAAATATCTGCTTGTGAAAGCAGATTGGACCATAATAAACCAGGTATAATTGTGGCAATTTACATTTCTCCCAACCAATCAATAAATACAATTATTGAATTCATCCACGAGAATTTGCTAAAGTACACACCAGAAATTTCGCGTATTCTTAAAAAAGATTACGAAAAAATTCCGATGATTTTAAGTGGTGATTTTAATGTTAATTTTGCATTGGATACAGCGCCCCCTTTGATTGAGTTCCTCAAAACCAAATTAAATTTAAAAAAGTGCAGTAGTCGCACTGAATCGACAATAAGATCGAAAACAATAATTGACGCTGTATTTCAAAGATATATTCATCAAATCCAAACCAAAGTATTCATTTCATACTTCAGTTATCATAAGCCACTCGTGTCATTTATTGAAATTGAAAGCAAACAGTGTGAATAATAAAATGTAAAATAACTTTTAAACTTGGTACCAATATTTTAATAAATAAACCCTATAACACAGGGTGTACATTAGCCAATATTTCTGGTATACCAGCAAAATTGGTTGCTAAAATGTTAGTGTAAACCCTGCTAGTATACCAATTTTTCTGG